>CM054059.1:148976482-149365979 GCA_028641055.1 Alopecurus myosuroides | reverse complement strand
GGTTGCTTAGGCTTCACCGGTGAAGTGACTTCACCTGCCTGAGCTTTGTCCTTCTTGGCATTAGCAGCCGTATTTGGCTGCACTTTCGGGCCCCCATGGCCATGACTTTGCCGAGACCCCTGATCACTAAAGGATCCCTGGCTTGAGTTTGTCCCCGAGAGCTTCCTCCTCTCGTCTGGTACACACAGATTCGGGCCGTGGTATGGTAAGAGACCATCAGCATCTCTTTCCCCCGGCGTCGGGCAGTTGGTCGATGAATGCCCCAACAAACCACACGAGAAGCAAAAGGTTGGTAATCTCTCAAACCACACGAGAACTGTGCATGAGCTCTTGTTGGAATGTGCTGTATTTCTTTCCTAACGGATTCTTGTTGTTGATAGAATTGGATTCGCCGTGGGAGCACAGGCTGCACAGCAGCAGCGAGCATATTTTTTTTTAGGAGAGCAGCGGTGTGAGCAGATGATGAGCCGCTGATTCTGTTTGGCCATTTTCAGCCCATGCAAATCACTCGAGAGAGGCTCGGTGCAAGCAGCGGTGTGAGCAGAGTAACATTTTTCAGCGGCAAATAGCGTGCAGGCTGTCACTTTTGCTGCGCATATGCTAGAGATAGTCAAAGAAAGTATCTAAAATAATTTGATATGTCATGATTAATCAAACATATCACACAGAAGAATCAACTGAAAATGTTACTCCCAATACATTAGGGGAAACCAAAAAAAAAAAGTCAGATAGTTTTCATGATCCACATTTATCTTTTTTCTTTGTAGGAGGAGAGAAAATATATATACATGAAAATGGAAGAGACACCGAATGAAACAACTGATTTTCCAGAAATTGGTTTCACATGCTAGGCAACGCGGTTGCTGGCGATCGTTATCTTAAGTGGCTTGCGGCGGTGAGGTGGCGGCTGCTGGCGATCGTTGCTAGGTAGCGCAGTTGCTTGCAACTGGTCTAGCGGCGATGTTCTTGTTGGATGTATGCCCAAGAGACAACAAGATACATAAATTTTCATGATTAGTGTGTTATGTTTTTTATACTATAACTGATATGGTCACTAAATATGAGATTCAGAGGAAAACCCATACGCACGTATAAAACATAAACACACCATTATAACCCTTTGTCATGTCTCACAGACAAACCCGTTAATATTTGATGACCATGTTTTTCTGGTCATGAACATTTGTTATGTCAATATTAATGGGAGCACATTGTTGTTTCAACATTGTGGCTGAGTAGACCAAAGTAGTTGAGATACTGCGAGATTAGTTTTGCTAAATAGTATCGTCACAAGATGGTTATTTTGTTTGCTTCCTTAGACCATGAGAATGTCCAATGATGTTCACCGGAGAAATAATTTTGGTATAATCAAGTATCACACCGTAACTGGGTGACAAAAAAGCTATCACTAGGTGGTCTCGAAAGTATTCATTTCATTGTGATAGTTCAAGATTGGGAATTACTCCTCTAAATAATAGAGAGATACATTCAAGATCCACTCGGTGAAATAGTATCGGTAAAGAAGTCTACGCAGACAAAGACATGACACTAGCCATGTGGATACTATGACACAGTAGCGAGTAAAAGGAATCATATCAGATTTCGGGGATAATATAATAAGTTGATTAAAGAGTTTAATCATGGTATTATTATTTATCTCACCCCAAGGTATTGATTGGTATCGCGAAGTAATAGGAACTTAATTAATAACCAATAGTTTCAGCAGAATTCTTCGCATAATTTGTAGGAGTCAATATGGACGTCCACAGTACCGATGTTGATTATTGATTGTGAAAGATGTTTTGCAATCATGTCTACTAGTTACCGAACTTGTAGGGGTCACACACTTAAGGCATAAAAATATGTTGTTTGCATTGATTGGTCCGGAGGAGAGTATGGTATCATTCGGGTAACTCTAACGTGATAGAATTAATATTCAAGAGAGATTACAAAGGACATGGGATACCCCTAGATGTTGAAAATATGTTTCTAAAATCAATAAGTAATGGTCGATGTCATTATGATATCAGAGAAACAAGTCCGATCTCAATCGGAGCCGTTTCGGAAAAATTATTATGAGAGGTAAAAAAATGCACGCTTTACGGAGAAAGTGCAGAGGGGCATGAGATGTCCAGGAGATGTTAGAATATATTTATTACATCATTAGATAGATTCGATGATTTTATCTGTAGGGATAGCTTTGGGTCTTGCTATAGTTGGATTCGTGGAAGACATAATGGACGGGGCATGTGAATTGGATTCACACGGGGTCATCGTTAGTATTAAGTTTAGATTGAGGCTCAAGACGTTTTTGTAATGCCTGTGTTTCAATCACCCTGCAATGTCAATCTAGAAACATGAATAATCATGCTTGCTTTTTTTCGAAGGTAGTAACGGTTAACTCTGTAGAATCTACAACCATGTAAGATGCAAACACAAGTGTTAGATCCATCTAACTTGTTTTTGCGGAGAATGAGGTGTGATGTGGTATAGTTCGTTATCATTATAGAGTTGTATGAAATGCTATGCACTGTATTTATTTTGACCTGCGAGTCAATTTAAAGCATGATGGTTGGAAACCATATGATTGCTATCTTAGGCCTTAGTGCCCCATATGTTTCCTTGGAGTATCTTAGAGATAGGAGAAGGACTTGGAGATGGCGTCAAATATCGTACACCTCGACAACAATCCATGGAGATAAGAATGAATTCTGAGATCAGAAGAATAAGATGACTATACTACATCACTATTAAACTGCATGTGATGGTTAATCCTTTTTATGCACCATTTTGATTGCGTTGTAGTTGTGATTATTAGGGTGATTCCTCACTTGAATCATTTATCAAGGTGATCGTGCTCTTCCAAACTATGCGCCGTCAAACTGGTTCGGGTTCGCGTCCATCACCTGGATACAGGAATCAACGTGTTCTTAGAACCTTATAGGCGGGTATGGATTGATCACTTTGCTACAAGGGTCAATAGCATACAAGCAGATACATTAGTTGGTTCTCTTGACGTTCTGGCACGAAACTCATGTGCTCGGAGCACATATTCGAAAGATGAACAAGATTCACATGAGTGATGATATTCCTGTTGACCTACCCTTTGGGATTATGATAGGATGCATAGACGGATACCTCCTTATGATCATAACCCTGATGTGGATCTCGAGTAACTGAATATCGATTATGAGGTATATTAATTTCAGTAGGAGTGCACATATTGGTTAAATATTTGGTTTTAACCAAGTGCAATTAATCATGATAACAACTAGTGTAATTTTCATAGATTGTTATAGAGTTAACATCTATTTCCGATCTACACATTTAGTTAGTTTATCGTGTTAGATATTTGGTTAAGCTTGTTTCGTAATTTGAGGATTGACCTCAAAATGTCAAAGTAAAGTCCTGTTGCAATATTTCAGTAGAATTGCTCAATGTATGTCAGGGATGATAGTCATGACATGCATGGATGAAATACGAAGAGCATTGATTCTTATTGAGCTTGTCCCCATAAGGATATCCCAATTGAATCTCCATAAAGTTGTCAACTCTTAGAAGTGTGAAATACACTTGTTGACATAAGAACGAGATGTATAATATTATACACGCATGCAGACAATTGAAAGATATATGTCTATTAATAGACAAGGAGCTAAAAAAGTTATTTCATATACAAACAATATATGAGACATATCACGAACACGTTTGTATGCAAGAGAAATAAATATTGAAGTGGTGAATTAACGTATGTGTACTAAGCTTGGCACATGCAAGGATTGGAGACATTGAATGTTCCAATATCCCAAGAAATTGGGCACTAGTCTTAATCTTATTTTCTTTTCTGGTATAAGTTTTGGGAGCTTGGTAATTATTAATGAATATGGGAGAAGAAGGATTGTGGATGAATTTATTCATTAAAATATGGAATCTGGGAGAAAACTTATCATAAGTTAATGATAAGTAAAGGGTTCGACTTAAGAAGACAAGAGTGTCATGATTGATACACTGATAAAGTATCCGAGTACAACTGGTGTCATTCTTAATGTTGAATGGTTCTTATCTTATGAGGAAACACCGAAATAGGGACTATTGATATTTTATGGCATGAAAGTAGAGTGTGGTAGAACTAGCCCATGAATAAATGTTATCGATGTTCAAAATTGATGATTCATATAGTTCTTACGTATAGTGATTTAATCACAGGAATACCGGATCCGTTTCTCTTATGTACAACATTATACAAGAATTACTATGACCTAAAGGGACTAGCAAAATAAAAGGGAATAATATGTGATGGAGTAAGATTACTACATTCACTAAAGTTTCCTTAGGGATTTATTGTGAGCATTAACACTTGTTGCCTTGCTGGGGATATAAGTTTGACTTATGACCATGTGGATAGGATACGATGAATCCCGCACATAAATATCAATAATATTAAAATGATAAAAGGTAAATGATTGGTAAAATCATTTTTGTAATAAGATATATTTCTAGAATTGTCATGGAACTGAGTTACGAGGTTTAGCGAAGAATCTAGAAAGTTGTGGAATTATTCTACAACCTTGGTCACCAGGGACACCATGAGTTTGTGGAGTGTCCAAGTGACATAATCTAACCTTGTTCAATAGGATGGATTAAGGATGTTAGAATGTCATTACATATTTCATTAGTCATGCTTTAGAGACTAATGTATTACACTGAAAAATAAAGCCATCTTAATTTTATTTGTGATGTATAAGTATTTACAAGATATCGCAATATGAATGTTAGCTTTTATGGTTATCCCAAGAATAGGGAATTCTTCCCATCACCAAGGACAAAGCTTTTTGTCAGGGGTATTTGAAATTATAAGGATGCCGCCTAGAGGGGGGCGGGGTGAATATGCGCTTTAAAATAATTACGGTTTAGGCTTGAGTAAATGCGGAATAAAACTAGCGTTTAATTTATCAAGCACAAAACCTATGCAAGCTAGGTTTACCTGTGTGCATCAACAACTTATGCTAGGCATGATATACAACTATGAGATAGCAAGATAGATGACTTCAAGCACGATGGCTATCACAAAGGTAAATGCATAAGTAACGAGCTAGAGTATAGAAATAACCGAAGCACTGGAGACACCGGTGTGATTACCGAAGTTCCTTCCCAAGGGAAGTACGTCTTCGTTGGAGAGGTGGGGAGCCACCTAGGAGCTCCTCAATAGCACGGATGTGCACACCTTATTCTCCTTGAGCTTCTCCGGTGAGGGAGATGCTCGTTTCCACTATGAGGTCGACTTGAAGGCGTTGACCAAACCTTACACGGGGTTGAGGCTATCTCCACAACTCAATTGGAGGATCTCAACGAAACTTCTTGCAAAAAGGTGGAATACCCAAGCACTAACCGTCTAGGGTGCTCAATACACCCAAGAGGAACAATCTCTCCGGTGTCCAAGCACCTAAGAGTAACAAGCTCACGAACTTCTCTTTCACGAATCTCGTGGGGAACTCAAACCGATGCACCTAATGCAATGGCAAGAACACACAAAGTGGTCAAGAACTTCTCTCCCAAATCCCTCCAAAGCAACTAATGCTATGGAGGGCGCAAGGATAAAGAACAAGGAAAACAACAAATGAATCCCTAGATCTAGATCCAATAGGTTCCCCTCACAAAGAGGAGGGATTGATTGGTGAAGTGGTAGATCCAGATCTCCTCTCTCTTTTCCCTCAAGTGGAAGCAAGAATCATTGGAGAGATTGAGAGATAGCTATCTTTTGGAGGTCAACAATGGAGGTCAGACTTGCCCAAAAGGTTGGGGAACCATTGGGGAAGAAGGCCCCTTAAATAGGTCACCCAAATATCCAACCGTTGGAGGCAAAATCGCGCATGGGTGGAACCTCCGGTGAAACCACCGGAACCTCCGCCCCCGGATGAGTTAGAACACCAAAAGGGCTGAAAAACTGCCCCAACCAGGTGGTTTCACCGTAGGTTCCGCCAACATCATCCCGAAAGGGTTTCCGGCGGAGCCAGCACCGGAACCTCCGGTGGTGGAAAAAACTGCAGAACACCCGATATGAAAACGGTCATAACTTTTGCATCCGGACTCCGTTTTCGATATTCTTGGGCTCGTTGCAATCGCAAAGACGAGCACTACAAGAATATGCAGAGAAACATCATAGTACAAAATTGGAAGATAAAACAAAATGATGAAAGGTTTGGCCTATCAATAAAGGACAACCGGTAGAAACCTCCAACAACAAAAATGCGATAAGTTTTTCATACGAAATCCATTTTTGATGAACTTGAGCTTGACATGAAGAACATGACAAGATCTAAAACCTTACATGGAGAAAAACCAAATAAGAACCAAGAAGGATGATGCCAAGTATGCAAAGGTTTGAGCTCTCTACGATAGATACGATCAAGATATGCATTCAAGAGCCCCTCTTAATAGTACGGTTATCTATCCTATAATCCGGTCTCCCAATGAGACCTGTAAAATAGAAACCCTATCTAAGTCATAAATTTGCCTTGCGCAATCCAATTGAGCTAGATGATGACGATCTTGACTCTCTCAAGTTGGATCTTCTTTCTTGATCGTGCTTGCTAGCACATGCTCCGCTTGATGAAGACTTGCAAGTTGCTCCCGCATACACCACTATGGGAGAGGATAGCTCCCCCATACACCATTATGGGAGAGACCATTAATGGCGAATCTTCACGAGGCCACAAACTCCAAAAGGGTGGCAAGAATAAAGCATAGGATTTTTCTCGATGCTTCACTTGAGCTTCCACGTCAAGCTAGGTGACGAACACCGCTTGACGATGACATAGACCATGGGCTATATGAAATCATAATTGTTGTTCATGCCCATGGAAAGATACCTAACCACACATAGAGATGCCACACACACATATATGGGTTAGATCACAAAGATATATTGACAATTGCTTACCATACCATGAGATACACAATCCCACTTGGTACATCTTGTAGCTTTGTGTGTTGATCACTAGCTTGATCAACCTTGTATCTTTTCTTCTCACTTCAAATCATGATGTCTTGAAGATAACCATGAAGGATAACCTAATATTTTTCTTCAAGACACACTAGCAATAAGCTCAGCTCAAACCATGACCATTCTTCATATAAATCCTTGAATATAACAATGGCCATCAAGGAAGCTAATAAAGTTCAACACATGAACTCCATTATTTCCTATGGACAAGATCTACAAGGATAACTCAATGCAAACATTAGTCCATAAGGATTGTCATTAATTACCAAAACCACATATGGGGGCACCATGCACTTGCAATCTCTCCCATTTTGGTAATTGATGACAATCCCTTTTTACGAGGGTTTATATGATGAATTAAGCAACCATGCAAAACAAAGAGCAAGGATGCAATAGCATGGAAGACAAATGCTTAAGAACGAAACTAAAGCATAGAATCAAATTCCCTTAAACCATCTAAACTTCTCCCCCATTGGCATCCATTGCCGAAATGGGAAAAAAGATTAGAAGGCCAATATAATAAGAGCTCCCCCATAGTGTTTGCATTCCTCATGATATGAGTGAAATCAAGATCATGTATCCAACAAGGAATAGATGGAGGGAGATAAAACTATACTGAGGATCCAAAGGTTTACAAGAAAAGTCAAATTGAAGGATACTTTCATAAAGAAGCAACCAACCAAAGGATCCGAAAAAACAATTGACCAAAATCAATATTATGATAAGATCAACCAAGTTATCTAGAAAATCAAGAGGGAACTCCCCAAGGTACATGCACAATGTTAGATTTGAATTACTATATAATGTGCACAACATGGAATCATCACTCCCTTCTAGATAATTTTGAACACAAACAAGAGCAAGAGAATAGATTGGAAATGAAGCAAAGCAACTTGCAAACAAACAAGAGTTGAGCAATTAAGATCAAGAAGCAACAAGTAAAGATTTACTCAACCGAAAGAGATGAGTGTGACAAGGAAAGACATTTGTAGGAGACTAATAGGATGAGCAAAGCTTGATCATAGTCTTTAAATATGTGAGGCACATAGTGCATATCATGTATTTCCCATACACATAAACCAACAAATGATAAAACACATAGGTCCACAAGATTTATAAGATGCAAAAGGAATACCAAAAGAAAAGAAAAGCTTTTGCCTTTTAGGAACCACCAAGGAATATAAAGCAATAAAATGTGGTCACTAAAGAAATAGAATATCAATTAAATATGTAACTATTATCGTGTGTATAAGTTTCTAAGTGGAAACCAATCACAAAGATATATATCCACAAAGAAATATGCACACACAAAAATAGGTACAAAGGTGAAGAACATGATATCCAAGATAAGTTCATAAATATACCAATAAGATTTTTGCTTGAAAGCAAAGCACTAGGCTTAGTTTAATCTTAAGGGGATATAGATGGACAAACAATAAACTCATCAAAGCATCACAAATATCACAAGGGAAAAGTGATAGTTGGAATGCTTCGATAAAGGTAACGCATATCACAAAAGATTCAAATGGTTTATGAGAATTCATCAATATTGCATATGAGAGACTTCAAGTAGAAGTTACTAGATTAATATACTTGGGATTGGTGAATCATGAAAATGATTATAAATATCCCCTTAGTATGTAATCATCCGGGCTTACTCATAGTTGCAATAAAGATGTTTTTGATAAGACATTTGCCAGAGCCAAATGAAATGCAACAAATGGAATTCATGCCAAGATACAACCTACACAAGGTTGAAATCTAGAAATGTATGCATGGAATAGATACTTGTTACCGAGACGACATTGGTGATGAAGAGGATGCGAGTTTGATAATCATCGTAGCTTGACTCCTATGATACCATGGTGAGAACACCTTCCTTATGAATGGAGCAAGCAACCAATGTATATCCATTGTACCTAAAAACAAAAATCAAGTACAAAATGGTTCCCAAACTTATTGGGTCCAAAGTAGTTAGAACAACTACAATACATAGGACAAACTCCACATAAATATGTGCGTATTAATATGAATTTGAATTTCATGCACATCTTAGCCATTTAGGATTTGATGGAGTTTATCCTATATATTAGATCAACAAAATTAAGCATGTCAAAGGATATACATAGTAAATATACATGCACAAAACTTTCAAGAACCAAACAAGATACAAATTGGTCAAAATACCAATTAAAACAAAGAAGGCACTCACAAGAGATAAAATCAAACGAAGTGTCCAAATTATATAAAAACTCCAAATCAACACATGATTTAGGAAACCAAATAGAGAAAGAAAAAATCAAAGAATAAACAAACCCTCAACACTTTTCATGATGGCACACAAAGTACCAAGACAAAAAATATTCGTCTTCCAAAGAGATAAGTCATTGGAATAAAATACCAATTTCAAGACAACAAGTGTTCAAACACATATAGGATAGTTATTCCAATAATAGTGCATTAATTATGATATTGCATTTGAATACAAGATGCACACAATGGAATCATTACTCTCCATATATATTGTTCAAACACTAGTCAAGCCCAAGAAAAGCAATAAGATGCAATAACAATTAAAGAATTGTGTTCTACTCAATGTAGGATAGCTTCCCCAAGAAATGCAACACAAAGAAGTATGACTTTTAATGAAAATGTACACAAATGCGATCATTGCTTTTCCTAACTCAAGAAAGCATAAAACAAATTTTGAGTAGAGCAAGCAAGACACAAGGAGTTTGAACCAAACAAATCCTTGGCAAGAAACAAGGCAATTTTAGAGCAATGGCCAAAGTAAATATGATCAATAAACTTACCACAAATTATTATAACTTGTCAAATACAAGAGATGTATGGAGATATTTATCGGTGGTATATTCGTTCACAATCATATTCACAAAACAAAAGCTTACAAAAAGGATAGGAATGAAAACACCATGCTTAAATAGAGATTCTTGGTGGCTTCAATAGTCGAATGATCATGCAAAGCAATGATTAATATATCAAGAAGCAACCGGTTCACAAGAAGGTAAATTCTAGTGCTAATTTGTGGAAAAACGCACCAAGAAACTCTCTCACAAATAAGATACCAAAAGATGAGCAAATAAAATCATTTAAGCAAATGGAAACTTGTTTGAGCACACATGACACATAGGAACAAGATAATTAATAATATCAATTCTATGTGGCAAAACCTTAAATGTTCGCATTGTTTAGGCTTCTATTATGCACAAACATATTGCTCCCCCAAATGTGATAATCCGTATCTTCTTAGCAAGAGGCAAACAAAGACCAACTTGAGATAATTAATAGACATTAGAATTTGAATTTCTCATGAGTATGAGATACCACATAGAGACTAGATAATATTGAAATATCAACACTATGTGGTATTCCTCATGTACACACATTTTGGGATTGTGAAGTGCCAAAGGCATATTACTCTCCCGAAATGGGACAGTCTATTAATCACTCAAAAGAGCCAAATAAGATACACAGAAGATGCAATTAGGCTCAAAGCAAACTCATACATACATTTTGTGCGAACCGACAAACACATACTAGATTACTCAAGGATAAGTAAGTAGTAAGCACAAAATACAAGCAAGGTACAAAACCAATACATGCAAAGGGGCAAGCAACTTTCAATGTATATATATATATATAATTTAATAAATACAAGTTACCGCAAGAAGGATCATGGAATATGAGATAGAGACGTGATAATCCAAATGACTTGGCTTAAGGAAAATATACGTGATGAAGATCCCTTAATTCTTCATGATATAGCCAAGTCTCCAATGCCCTCCGATAACACCTATTGATCAAGTTTGAGCTTGTTGGTCCCCAACCAAGTTGGGTCCTAAGAGGTTAGTCACAATAGGCTTGGCTACCCAAATGGTTCTTTTCTTGACACCACTTTGAGTGCCAACATATTTGGCAAACACATTACCCACATTATCCTTCCGAATGGAATACATATCATCAATTATGATAGGGTTGGATAATGTACCATTAGTGCATGAAGAAGCAAGATGTCCCGTTTCACGACATAAGTAGCAACAATGACTCCTTCCATTATTCTTATTTGATTTCTCAACTTGAGAAGCATTAGCTTGAGTCTTCATGGGAAGAGGCCTTTCTTCAACTTGAAGTTGAGATTGAGGTTGAACTTGTGGCCGCTTCCCTTGTTGCTTCTCGCTAAGTTTCTTCTTCTTCAAAGGGCATGATCTAACATGATGCCCTTCAACCTTGCACTTGAAGCAAACAATCTTGGCCAAATTATTGTCTTGTTCATGGCCCTTCATCTTGTCGACCTTGGAATTGTTCTTGTGATTGGAAATGAATCTAAGTCCTCTCTTGTCATTGGGGGATTTTTGTACACTCAACATATTGTCAAGTGTGGATTTCCCTTTATGACACTTCTCCAAGTCTTTCTTCAAAGAAGTGACTTGGTCCTTGAGCTCTTTGATTCCCTCTACATGGTTAGTATCAACACAAGAGCTAGAGGAAGTAGATGCATCATTATTAGAGCAACAAGGTAAGGAAAGCAATTCATCATAAGATGTGGGGACGTTGTGAGATGATGGATTACTAGGACTAGAACAAGGCAATATAGTATTTCAAGTAGATATTGTTCCTTTGTCCACATGAGGCTCACAAGATGTTACCTTGGTTAAGATAGCCTCATGAGATAATTTTAGCCTCTCATGGGAGAGTAGAAGATCCTCATGAGAGCTTGAGAGATTTTCATGAGTTTCTTCCAATTTCCCATAATTACTAGTTAGCAACTCAAGTTGAGCACGTAGCTCAACATTTTCCTTTAATATGGATGCTTCACAAGAAATAGAGTTAGTATCACAAGCATCATCATTTTTAGCTTTTAGGTCATTATCAAGAGCAAGAGATAATTCATTGTCCCTTCTAAGTTTAAAAATGCTAATAGCATAGGTTTATTCTATACTATATAGTTTCTCTTCAAGAGAAGATCTAAGGGAACGCTCTTTGTCATTGCTAGAATGACCACCATTATTAGTTTCCAAAATCATGATGATCTCCTCCTTTTCATCTACAAGAGAGTTAGACTCATCAAGTTGTTCTAAGAGAGCATTCACATTTTCTTTGGTCTCACCAACAAGGCTTGCTAACCATAAGCCTAATTTCTTAGACTCACCATCATCTTCCTTACCAACATCATCATCACTACTATCATCATAATATATATTGGGGTTCAAAGTGGAAGATACCTTTCAATCCTTGGCCATGAGGCAAAATGTGGTAGATGATGATAGATAATCACTTGAGGCACCACTCAAGTCCACATCTTGTTCCATAGAGAGTTGGGTTTCCTTTACATTGTTAGCCATACAAATACTAGAGGAAACACAATCATTTTTATGATGGGAACAAGATAAAGCAAGCATATCATCATGAGATTTAGTCAAGCAATGTCGACATGATATGCAAAGACTATCAACACAAGCATGTAAAACATTTTTGGTTCTAGTTGTGTTTAAGTCCAAAGATGAGGCATGACAATAAGATATAGATGAAGGATCATCAATAATAAGCTCACTATAATTATTGCAAATCCTACCACTACTCACCATCTCATTAGTTTGTGGCTTACCACATGTTGGTGAAGTAGAAGAAGTTGAGAACACATCACGACCGGAAGTGGAGAGATAAAAATCATCCTCTCCAACATTGGACACACCATATATATCTTGAAGCTTTGTCCATAACTCATGAGAATTCCCGATATGAAAGAGTGGTTTAATAACTATAAGGCTCACAAGAAGGAAAAACACATTAATAGAAAGAGCATCGAGAGATAAGTTTTTCTCTTCCTCTAAAGTTGGATTTTGAGGATCCTTTGGAGGAGAAAAACCCATCTCTACAATTTGCTCCATATGTGGGTCCATGACCCGAAATTAAATAAGAATGCGAAATTTCCAAACATCATAGTTTGTGCCATCAAAATGAAATGTGGGATCGTGCACTAATTCACTAAGCGACATCATTACTCTCAAGGCGGTGAAGCCTAATAATGAGAGCCCTGGCTCTGATACCAATTGAGAGTATAAGGATGCCGCCTAGAGGGGGGGTGAATAGGCGCTTTAAAATAATTACGGTTTAGTCTTGAGTAAATGCGGAATAAAACTAGCGTTTAATTTATCAAGCACAAAACCTATGCAAGCTAGGTTTACCTATGTGCACCAACAACTTATGATAGGCATGATATACAACTATGAGATAGAAAGATAGATGACTTCAAGCACGATGGCTATCACAAAGGTAAATGCATAAGTAACGAGCTAGAGTATAGAAATAACCGAAGCACTGGAGACACCGGTGTGATTACCGCAGTTCCTTCCCAAGGGAAGTACGTCTTCGTTGGAGAGGTGGGGAGCCACCTAGGCACTCCTCAATAGCACAGATGTGCACACCTTATTCTCCTTGAGCTTCTCCGGTGAGGGATATGCTCGTTTCCACTATGAGGTCGACTTGAAGGCGTTGACCAAACATTACACGGGGTTGAGGCTATCTCCACAACTCAATTGGAGGCTCTCAACGAAGCTTCTTGCAACAAGGTGGAAGCCCCAAGCACTAACCGTGTAGGGTGCTCAATACACCCAAGAGGAACAATCTCTCCGGTGTACAAGCACCCAAGAGTAACAAGCTCACGAACTTCTCTTTCACGAATATCGTGGGGAACTCAAACCGATGCACCTAATGCAATGGCAAGAACACACAAAGTGGTCAAGAACTTCTCTCCCAAATCCCACCAAAGCAACTAATGCTACGGAGGGAGGAAGGAGGAAGAACAAGAAAAACAACAAATGAATCCCTAGATCTAGATCCAATAGGTTCCCCTCACAAAGAGGAGGGATTGATTGGTGAAGTGGTAGATCTAGATCTCCTCTCTCTTTTCCCTCAAGTGGAAGCAAGAATCATTTGAGGGATTGAGAGACAACAAGCTTTTGGAGGTCAACAATGGAGGTCAAACTTGACCAAAAGGTTGGGGAACCATTGGGGAAGAAGGCCCCTTAAATAGGTCACCCAAATATCCAACCGTTGGAGGTAAAATCGCGCAGGGGCGGAACCTCCGATGAAACCACCGGAACCTGCCCCCGGATGAGTTAGAACACCAAAAGGGCTGAAAAACTGCCCCAACCACCAGAACCTCCGTTGGTTTCACCGGATGTTCCGCCAACATCATCCTGAAAGGGTTTCCGGCGGAGCCAGCACCGGAACCTCCGGTGGTGGAAAAAACTGCAGAACACCCGATATGGAAACGGTCGTATCTTTTGCATCCGGACTCCGTTTTTTGATGTTCTTGGGCTCGTTGAAATCGCAACGACGAGCACTACAAGAATATGCATAAAAACATCATAGTCCAAAATGGTAATATAAAACCAAATTATGAAAGGTTTGGCCTATCAATAAAGGACAACCTGTAGAAACCTCCAACAACAAAAATACGACAAGTTTTTAATACGAAATCCATATTTGAAGAACTAGAGCTTGACCTGAAGAACATGACAAGCTCTAAAACCTTACATGGAGAAAAACCAAATAAGAACCAAGAAGGATGATGCCAAATATGCAAATGTTTGAGCTATCTACGATAGATACGATCAAGATATGCATTCAAGAGCCCCTCTTGATAGTACGGTTATCTATCCTATAATCCGGTCTCCCAATGAGACTGGTAAAATAGAAACCCTATCTAAGTCATACCTTTGCCTTGCGCAATCCAATTGAGTTAGATGATGACGATCTTGACTCTCTCAAGTTGGATCTTCTTTCTTGATCGTGCTTGCTAGCACATGCTCCGCTTGATGAAGACTTGCAAGTTGCTCCCCCATACACCACTATGGGAGATGATAGATCCCCCATACACCATTATGGGAGAGACCCTTAATGGCAAATATTCACGAAGCCACAAACTCCAAAAGGGTGGCAAGCATCAAGCATAGGATTTCTTCTCGATGCTGCACTTGAGCTTCCACGTCAAGCTATGTGACGAACACCGCTTGACGATGACATAGACCATGGGCTATATGAAATCTTCATTTTTGTTCATGTCCATGGAAAGATACCCAACCACACATAGAGATGCCACACACACATATATGGGTTAGATCGCAAAGCTATATTGACAATTTCTTATCATACCATGAGATACACAATCCCACTTGGTACATCTTGTAGCTTTGTGTGTTGATCACTAGCTTGATCAACCTTGTATCTTTTCTTCTCACTTCAAATGATGATGTCTTGAAGATAACCATGAAGAATAACCTAATACTTTTCTTCAAGACACACTAGCAATAAGCTCAGCTCAAACCATGACCATTCTTCATATAAATTCT
This sequence comes from Alopecurus myosuroides, assembly GCA_028641055.1. Taxonomy (NCBI): domain Eukaryota; kingdom Viridiplantae; phylum Streptophyta; class Magnoliopsida; order Poales; family Poaceae; genus Alopecurus; species Alopecurus myosuroides. Next base: position 149,350,601 of record CM054059.1, on the reverse strand, counting down.
TGAATATAGCAATGGCCATCAAGGAAGCTAATAAAGTTAAACACATGAACTCCATTATTTCCTATGGACAAGATCTACAAGGATAACTCAATGCAAACATTAGTCCATAAGGATTGTCATTAATTACCAAAACCACATATGGGGGCACCATGCACTTGCGGTATTCTCGAGAAATTACTTCTTAAGAAAGACAGTAGGAGGACAATACAGTTTGACAAGATTAGATCTTCGTAATCATGTCAGAGTGGCGTAGGACCGAAAGTAATTTTGGTGATTGTCATCATAAATGATACTGAACTTCTTACATGTGATGTAGAACTTTGATTGAGCTTATTACTGAACCAAGTAGATCACAATATCATTATGGTCTAGGGGAAGAAGTGATGGACCCTAACTCCAAAGATATGGCTATACGCCATGAAATTCGGATGGACTCCATGAATGAAAGTCAATCTTGGAACTTGATATCGGGATTTTATGTGCTCTCTAACAGAAACATAGAGCCTACCTTTCGTTAATAGACCACTAATTTTTTTTGGATGGAAACATCCATGAGCGTGAATTGTTTACAAGTTCAAGGAAATGACTACAATGAGATTTAATCTCCCGTAGCATGGGTTTTATGTTTAGACGGACTATTCTACCAAGTGTTGCACACCTTGTTTAAAAGATATGGCAAGTGAATATTCAATCAAAAATATGCTAGAAGGGAATGCAAATTTTAGTTATCCATTTATGGAACTAAAAGAAGGCATTAATGAGTTGGGATCTTCACCTAGATGAATGATCAAATCATTTGAGATCATAAAGGACGGTGAAAAGGCTTGAGGACTCAAGAAAGTCAGTGGGAGCGCTAAACAATATTTCTAATACTTTTTGTGAACAACTTATGGTTTATTGGAAATATTAATGACATAGTAAAAGTTTTTGTTTAGATTATATTTCAATGAAAAGGATTAAAGGAAATGCAATACAAGTATAGCCACTTTGGAAGTGGGTCAACGATAACGTTTGAGCGGAAAGTTCGTAAAAGAACTTGTCTACATTGGACATATTATTGTTCTCGTTTTCCAAACGTTTTAAAATAATGGAGCTAAATTGTTGTAAACACCAATAAGCATCTTGGTTCAGATCAAGGGAAGTATTTATTTAGGAATCTAATACTTATACAAAGTATATCTATTCAGTGAATAGAAATAGGGACATATGATCGGCGATAAGTATGAATGATTATATTAGTCATGTACACTATAATATGTACACAAACCGGGTATAAATTATGTTCTAGGTGTTATGAACATAAATATGATCATGTTGATGATCAAGGAGAAGATGACCTTATGAGGAATATAAGTTACACTTCACAATTGTGATAATTGCGGAAAAAACTTAGGGTACATTGTTGCACTAATAAAGGGTTTGTTACATAGCCACAGAGTCAATCAACTTAGTACTAAAAAGGGTGGCATAGTGGGATGGAAGAATTTCCATGATTAAACTAGGAGGAAAATTCCAAAGTTTAACACTATGATATAATCTGTAACAATAGCGGTAAGAAGTGATACACTTCAGAAGTGTAATGATTAAATGTTTTGATAAAATTTTTTCATAGATTGGATACAGTACTTTACAAAATAAACAACAATGTTGTGAACAATGTACTATCTTCTTAGTTAAAGTACCAAACAAAATAAAACCGCTAGGATCATTTGTGATCAAAGGGAGAAGTGATTCTCCAAGATATGAAATTACATGGACCTAAATTTTCGGATCCAAGGACATAGTATAAACCACAACCAACACCACAATGCTATTGGGCGCTGAGTTAAGAAACTAGATTATTGTTTATTGTGCAAGTGCGAGACTGTGGGATGTATGCCCAAGAGACAATAAGATACATCCATTTTCATTTACGTTTTTATTATAACTGCTATGGTCAATAAATATGAGATTCATAGGAAAACCCATACGCACGTGTAGAAACATAAACACACCGTTATATCCCCTTTCATGTCCCACAGACAAATTCGTTAATATTTGATGACCATGTTTTCCTGGTCATGGAAATTTTTTATGTCAATATTAATGAGAGCATATTGTTGTTTCAACATTGTGGCTGGGTAGACCCAAGTAGTTGAGATAATACGAGATTGGTTTGGCAAAATAGTATCATCACAAGATGGTTATTTTGTTTGTTTACTTAGACCATGAGAATATCCAATGATGTTTACCAGATAAATCATTTTGGTATAGTCAAGTATCACATCACAAACTTGGTGATAAAAGATGCTATCACTGAGTGGTCTAAAAGGGGCAGCCAGGTGGGGCCCATGGTCTCACAATGCGCATGAACTTATCTAGGAATTTTCCTTGATTTATTTGAAGAATAAATGAGGTTGAAAAAGAGGAAAAATAAAAGGGGAAAGTGGAGAGGGAGTTGGCCTCAAATTGGAGCCCAATCCATGTCCACCAAGGGGAGGGGTGCGGATTGCCCTTGAGGCATCAAAACCGACCTATCCTCCCATGGAAAGTCTCCCCTTTGATCCACCTATATAATGCCACCCCCTCATTGTTTGAACACACAATTGGCCTTCGGGCTACTCTCTCTCTCTCTCTCTCTCTCTCTCTCTCTCTCTCTCTCTCTCTCTCTCTGAATTATAGATCTAACTAGAGACCCTCTAATTAGAATATCTCTAATTGGGTTATAAGGTATAATTAGAACATCTCTAATTAAATTAGAGCTTCTGATTCAAGACCCTCTTATTGATTTAGGGCTTCTTTTAATTGGGAGATGATGACTATCTCTCTCAATTAGACCTATCCCTAATCTATCTTCCTCTCTTTTCCATGTGTTGGGGCTTCTCCACCTGAATTGCAAACTCGCGGTGCCTAGTTCTGGATGGCGAAGCGTTGCAGGATTTTGACGGATGTATATGTGAGAGCTCTAAGAGGGGTAACACGTGATACCCTCACTCAGTTGGATCCACAAGGTGAGATACGGGGAATCGGCAGTACTCCTAACACTAGGCTTAGCCACGAGACTCTTCATCAGGCATCACCAACATCGTCATCAACACTTCTTCCGTGTTTTGTGTTGGTAACGAACATATGTAACTTAGACAATACCTCGATAGTAGATCATGTGCTACGTAGGTCGGGAAAATTTAAAAATTCTGCTACGTACATCAATAGTTGTGGCCGCAATTTGTTCGTTGCGGCGTCTCTAATGATATCGCAGGTGTTCGGCGATGGGGCGTCGGCCCAGCTTCTTAGACGTCGGCCTCCGTGGCTATGTGGATGACACAATGGCTGGATCTTCATAGTGGTGATGGTGTCCAGCTACGCATGTCACGGTCGATGGCGGTTTGGGATGTCCTCTTCCGTGACAATGGAGTTTCGAGGCCGCCGGTGCTGTGGGACGCCACCTCCACTTCAAGACCGGTTTCGATTTGACACAGTAGGTGCTACGCACGACAAGTTCGAGGGACTTGTCAAGTCATGCATGGCTGGCGTTGGCGATGTGGCGTCTCATATGGAGGCGCCATGTTATGCCTGGTCCTGGCAGGTGCTACACACAACGTCTGCTCCATGTTGTCAAGTCATGCCTACCGCGTTCGTTCTAAATTGGTGTGACGGTGGCTGGAGGCGTGAAGGTATGGGACGTCATGGGCTTCCAGTTTCTTCTGCAGTGGCATTTGATCAGCGATATGTCGTTGGCCGAAAAAGTGATGATGGTATGTTTCAACTTTGAGTTTGCACACTTCGATGGTAACATTTTTGGCAAATATTAACGCTTGTTTGCATGACGTTGAAGGTGGTGGCTCGAAACTCGCGTCTTTGTGGCTGAAAATCCCGAGTCAACCTTTGGTTGGACTCGTCACGAGCGACGCACGTGTCACAATTTTCTTTTTTAATAGTTTGCCTAGATGTTGTATTTTTTTTTACCGGCTTGTGATAGCGACGCCTCCGGTTTATTTATTTTATAGTCTTTCTATAACCTTTATAATAAGAAACTGTGTGTATCGTTTTGACGCGGAGACAGTGCTTCGAAATTCCTTATTTCGAAAGAAAAAAAAAGGCAGAGTGGCGAGTCGTGAGGAAGAACTTGCCGCAGGGCCTGACCGAACAGGGGAACTGATAGCGGCTCAAACACCGAAAGGGAAAAGCCCACACAATAGAAGCCCAAGCATTGTCAACCACGCATCCTCGAAAAAGAGAGTGTGGAAGCTACAGTAATTCCCCAACCATCTTTCACCCCTATGTCCGGCGAGCGATGCCTCGACAGTCGACAACAACTTCTTCGTGGCGCTATACCGGTGACCAACCCTTTTCAGTTTTTGCTGACAAGCTCCTTTACTGACAAGCTCCTTTACTTACAAGGTGAGTAGTTGTTGTACAAAGATGCAGAGAGTTAGCTCGGTTTGTTGATTCTAGGGAGATGTATGTTTTTTCCCTCGGTTACTTGCCTTTAGTTTTTCGATTTTCCTTCCAAAATATAAGGTGCAGTATTTATGTGCCTTCAGTGTAAGCTTTGCTCTTTTTTCACCTTGGTGCCCGCCGGTAGCCTCGCGCCAATCGGATTGCCAAACCTTCAGATATTATGCTTCTTGCGCTTTGCGGTTTATTCAATCACCGTAACAGTATACGAGTAGTTTACTGGAATATTTTTCCGACCGAGTGACTGCTTCTTTCCGTATTGGTTTTCTTCGAGTGCAAGACTATGAGCTTGTTGGAATATTTGGCCCACTTGTGTGTGCTAAAATTTTGGGCCCATATGTGGGTAGCCCAATAGACAAATCCTGAAATCTCAAAATGACCCATGTGTACAAGTGAGTGGTGGGAGTGGGAAGTTTAGTCCCACATTGGAAGTTTGAGGAGTTGCACACCACCTTAGAGCAAGTTCAATAGTAGAGTCGGCAGCCGGCTATAACAAATTGCCATGTCATCTACAGCCAACATATAGTCAACAAGTACAATAGTTAGCAATAAAGGTATCTTACTTTATCAAGATATGACCCACCTCTCACTCTCACAAAGTGCCTAGGAGCACGTGCTGCAGCTAGCTCTTGCATGAGAGCCCACTCCCCTTCTCTCTCCTCTTCTCTCTCCTCCATGTCATCACAACAATATTATTTTAGTTCTTATAGCCTGCTGACTGTACCTTATTGTACTTGCTCTTATAAGGTGGAGTGTTGTAGGGATGGTATGTGAGTGAGAACAAGAGAGCCTCTCGCGCACTCCTCCTCCTCCACCGCTCGCTCGACACGAGCCTCGAACCTCGAGCCGAGACAATAATTATCTTTATTTTGCTGTTTTGGAAAACCGATTTCGTAGTCGTGACGGACGCGTCACAGCTGAGGCGGTTCGGGTCGCTCCCGTATCGCGTGCTGCAACCGACTCGGACGTGCGGCGTGGGCCTCCCACGTCGCACGCGTTAGGGTTTTCCGAACCGCATTATAAAAGACGCGCACCGTGGGCGCTGTACACACACCGAACCAATCTAGGTTTTGCCACACCTCGTTCCTTGCGCCGCCAACGTAGTCTACTCCATCCCGAGCGCCGGCGTCCACGGGCGAACGGGAGAGCAGGTCTCCGGAACCAGTCGCCCTTGTGATCCTGTACGGGAGAGGGCGAATTAGGTTTTTGGGAAGCGCTTCGCGCGACTGCTCGTTGCTTCCACGACGGCTCGTCTTCCTAGCAAGTCAGGCGGTGCTGCGTACCGTCGCCTCAAGCGCCGTCTACTCCGACCCTTCATCACCAACGTTGTCATCAACAACGTTTCTACAAACGATCGGTATGGAATTTGCGTCCTGATCTGTCTCTTTAACATGTCTACTGTTTACATGTTTACGGAGATCGTGTTGCTGTTATTCATGTTGTTTACTGCATCTAGTATGTTCGACTTTCACATGTTAATAGCTAGTTTTGTCATGATTTATATTCTGGAATTAATCGTGGAAATTATGCCTAATTATTCAACAATCCAAAAATCTAATTGTAGGCAATTTCCTGAACTGACTATGGCCCACTTAACTGATTCGATGAAACCGGAAAAGTTCAATGGTACCACCTTTAAGAGATGGCAACTGAGAAGCCAACTGTGGCTCCAGTCCATGAAAGTGTGGGACATTATTATGAGTGGCCTTCCTGAAGGAGCTTCTGACGAGGTTCAAAATAAGTTCAAGGAAGCCAATAATAATTTCAGAGGCTGTATTCTGAGTGTCCTGGAGGGACGTCTGTGCGATGTGTATATGCACATCGAAGACGCTAAGGAGCTCTGGGATGCACTGAATACTAAATTCGGTGCGTCCGATGCTGGCAGTGAGCTGTATATCATGGAGAGCTTTAACGACTACAAAATGGTGAATAACCGTTCTGTAGTCGAACAGGCTCATGAGATACAGTGCATTGCGAAAGAGCTTGATCTGCTCAAGTGTGTGATTCCTGATAAGTTTGTGGCTGGATGCATTATTGTAAAACTGCCTTCTTCATGGAGGAGTTTCGCCACATCTCTCAAACATAAGAGACAGGAGATATCAGTTGAAAATCTGATAGCGTCTCTTGATGTTGAGGAGAAACCTCGGGCAAAGGACACAACTGAGAGAGGTGGTGATTTGCAGTCTAGTGCCAATATGGTGCAGAAAAATCATCACGTCAAGAATAACAGCAAGAACAAAGGGAACTATAAGCCCCAGTTCAATGGCCCTGTGAACACTACTGCCTTTAAGAATAATAATAAGAAGAAGGTGCTGAACAAAGCTGGGCTCGAGTGCTTTACGTGTGGAGCGCTCGGCCACTTTTCTATGGACTGCCCAGATCGTGCAGACAAGAAAGGGAAGAAAGGCTCCAAGAATGTCAACGTGGTGACCGCTAGCAACACTGATGGGTACGGTAATATACCGATGGTACTTTCAGTTTTTCAATCTCCATGTTGGTGGATTGATACGGGTGCTAATGTTCACGTGTGTGCTGACATCTCTATGTTCACTTCTTATCAGGTCGCACGGGATTCTTCCGTCCTAATGGGGAATGGGTCACATGCTTCTGTTCGTGGTGTTGGCACGGTAGATCTGAAGTTTACTTCGGGGAAGATCGTGCAACTGAGGAACGTGCAGCATGTCCCTTCTATGAATAAGAATCTCGTCAGCGGCTCCCTTCTTTGCAGAGATGGGTTTAAATTAGTGTTTGAGTCCAATAAAGTAGTTGTGTCGAGATTTGGACAATTTATTGGTAAAGGCTATGAGTGCGGAGGCTTGTTCCGCTTTTCTCTTTCCGAATTTTGCAATAAGTCAGTAAACCATATTTGTGGCAACGTTGATTCAGATGCTAGTGTTTGGCACTCTCGTTTATGTCATGTTAATTTTGGTTTACTGTCGCGGCTATCTAGTTTAAGTTTAATTCCAAATTTCACCATTGCCAAAGGTTCTAAGTGCCATAGTTGTGTGCAATCTAAGCAACCTCGGAAGCCTCACACGGCAGCTGAGGAGAGACACTTGGCACCTCTAGAACTCATACATTCTGATCTATGCGAGATGAATGGTGTGTTGACAAAAGGTGGAAAGAGATATTTCATGACACTCATTGATGATGCTACTAGATTCTGCTATGTCTATTTGTTGCAAACTAAAGATGAGGCTTTAGACTACTTTAAAATCTATAAGGCTGAAGTTGAAAATCAATTAGAGAGAAAGATCAAGCGTTTTAGGTCGGATCGTGGTGGAGAGTATTTCTCTAAAATGTTTGATGAATTCTGTGAGGAACACGGTATTATTCACGAGAGGACGCCTCCCTATTCGCCGCAATCAAACGGAATTGCTGAGAGGAAAAACCGCACGCTGACCGACTTGGTGAATGCCATGTTGGACACTGCTGGTTTATCTAAGGCATGGTGGGGGGAGGCTCTGTTGACTTCGTGTCATGTCCTGAATAAAGTTCCTAACAAGAATAAAGAGAAAACCCCTTATGAGGAGTGGGTTGGGAGAAAACCATCACTTTCTTATTTGCGTACTTGGGGATGCTTGGCAAAAGTCAACATTCCAATTCCAAAGAAACGCAAACTCGGACCGAAAACAGTGGATTGTATCTTTCTAGGTTATGCTTAGCGTAGCATCGGTTATAGATTTCTAGTGGTTAAATCCGAGGTACCTGATATGCATGTTGATACTATTATGGAATCTCGCGATGCAACATTTTTTGAGAATATGTTTCCTATGAAAGATATGCATAGCTTTGCTGAATTTTCTTCTGAATTAATTTCGGAATCTAGTACATCTAGTGATCATACTGAACAACCACATGATGAGAACGTCCTTGAGAAGGATGACAATGAAGCTCCTAAACGGAGTAAGAGACAGAGGATTGAAAAATCCTTTGGTGATGATTTCAGTGTGTACCTTGTGGACAATACTCCTACGTCTATTGCAGAGGCATTTGCATCTCCAGATGCAGATGACTGGAAAGAAGCTGTCCATAATGAGATGGACTCCATTCTTTCTAATGGGACGTGGGAGTTATCTGAACGACCTTATGGTTGTAAGCCAGTGGGCTGTAAGTGGGTGTTCAAGAAGAAGCTAAGGCCTGATGGTACTATTGAGAAGTACAAGGCACGGCTTGTAGCCAAGGGCTACACTCAGCGAGAAGGCGAAGATTATTTTGACACCTATTCACCTGTTGCTAGACTGACCACCATTCGTGTACTACTTTCCCTGGCTGCCTCTTATGGTCTTATCGTTCATCAAATGGACGTAAAGACAGTTTTCCTTAACGGAGAGTTGGAAGAGGAAATTTATATGGATCAGCCTGATGGGTTTGTGGTAAAAGGTGAAGAGAGAAAGGTGTGCAAATTGTTAAAATCTTTGTATGGACTTGAACAAGCACCTAAGCAATGGCATGAGAAGTTCGACAGAACTTTAACTTCTGCGGGCTTTGTCATTAATGAGGCTGACAGGTGTGTATACTACCGCCATGGTGGGGGCGATAGTGTTATATTATGCTTGTATGTTGACGACATACTGATTTTCGGTACAAGCATAATTGTGATCAATGAGGTCAAGTCTTTTCTATCAAAGTGTTTTGATATGAAAGATCTGGGAGAACCTGATGTAATTCTGAACATCAAGCTTATTAAGGATGAGAGTGGGATTACGTTGACGCAATCACACTATGTTGAGAAGATCTTGAGCCGTTTCGGTTCTATTGATAGCAAGATGTCGCACCCGGACTTCTAGGGGATACTCACAGTCCGTTAAACAGTAGATACATGGCTTACGGGGCATACCGGCACCCGCATCTCAATATGAGCAGGCCAGCACGTAAACGTGTGACAACCATTCTCTTACTGTTCATCGTCTGCGCAAACCATCCCGTAGAAATCCAGATACTTCCGTTGACGTACTTCAAAACATACACACATGGTACGTCAACGGCGTTTGAACAAGCGATATCACAACAGATCTCTACGACACAAAAGATTGAAATAAGTTGCAAATAGCCCTCACTAGAGCAGAGATAGCAAATACAATCATCTAGAGGACACATGTCCCAACATATCATCATTACATCACAGCGGAAGCATTCAACATGTCTGAGTACAGACAAGATCCAAATAGGCCTAAGAGGCCGGAAACGAAAAGACGGAGCCCATCCACGAAGTCTCGGATCCTGCCCGGGTCCGCTATCTACTCGTCAGCAGTCTCGTCATACTCCGAGTAGTAGCCACCATGTAGATCCTCGAAACGTAGTCTGCGGAAACCACAGCCCCAAAGGGGTCAGTACATAAACGTACTGGCAAGCAAGACTCACAGTTCACCAAAGTGTAACCCGTCAACACCAAGCACGGATGCTTTGGGTTCAACGGAAGGAAGGGGGTATGAAAGATGCTGCAACTGGCTGCTCTAACCAACTACAGAAACAAACTACAACTTCCGGCTAACAGAAAGGAGATAAGATCGCGTATCGTAACCAACTGAAGGATAACTTCAAACAAACCCATCCTGGATCTCGCCCCTTGTCCAAAGAAGCAATCCGAGGATAACTCACACAGTTGAATTAAGGATGGTTCAGATTATTGTGTCAATAAGCCTATTACTTGTCAAGTTGTTAATCATTGGGTGTAAGGTTGTTAATCATTAGGTTTAAGTTGTCCTGAGTACTTGTTAGCCAGTACTTTCACCAAGTAGTCCATAACCGCGGAAAACACGGCTTCTCGAGAAGATTATCCCTGCAGGGTTGCACCAATTTGGCCGTACACGCAAGAATAACCCGCCAGATGGGATGCCTCCCACCAAGCGGGGCACTCTACACAACTCAACTCTTCTTCGCATCAAGCCCAAAGCACCTTGGGCGCACGGCTAATCGAGCCCCACGAAGAAAAGGGGACCCTCATAGCACTCTAAGAACGTGTCCCCGTATATGCCGACTACAAAAGTTCCACCCTGGCCTGGGCTCGCAAAAACATGCATGCGGCAAATGGAAAACACGAACTAAATGAGGCGATTTGGACGAGATGCGAATCGAATCAAATTGAGGGGGGCGCCCATACTCGCTTCCCACATGCGGTTAGTGCGCTCATCATGGATCAGTAGACAAGACCCTTTTCCTATTAGGGTCGACACTAGCAGGCCTCAAAACCACAAAGGGCCTCCTGCCGGTGCCTTATCATCAAATTTATTATTTAACAATAACATTAGCATGATTGATTGATTAAACATCGAGCCCCCAGAACATAATAAAAATATAGTAACTGAAAGTAACGGGTAACAGACTCGAGCAAAACAACCTAAGCATGCTAGTAAGACACTGGCTCAAACAAAGGGGTTGTAGGAGTGGTGGTGAGGCAATATCAGGGTTAAGGGATTCATGTGATAGGTTCGTAGCAGAAACAACTACTACTAAGGCTAGCAGAAATAGACAACGGAAAGTATCGGTAACCAATGTTGAAAAGAACACAATGGTTCATGTGAGTGATAACTTGCCTGCAAACCCAGTAGCCTGGTACTGAGCTAACTCCTTAGAAGGGGTGTCGTAAGTATCGTCGGTCTCAACGTCGTCGTATATCCGAGAAGAATCAAACAGACAACACAGAGAACAAACAATCAATATCATGGCATAGTGCACAAACATGGGATGATGCATGACCATTTAATTGATGCAACAAAATAACTAGTTGACAAGATAACAACATGATTAAATGGACCCACATGCAATTGGATTGCATATGGAAAGCCCATGAATTATGGTTGAATTAATTGTTCTACAACTAATCATCATGTGTAAGTGAATTAGCATGATGCATGGATGAGGAAAACAGAAAGATAACAACAACAGAATCCAATTGAAATAAGGTTTACCAAGTTTAAAAATTCATTTATTAAGTTAAGAAATTTTGGTTTCTTAAGGTGTCACACAAGCATTTGTTATTTTCATCAAGTTAAATTGTTCAAAACAGATAACAAAGTCTATATTTGATAAGAACACACAATTTTGGGTGGATTACATGTTTCAATTGTTGAAAAAGGATTTCAAATAAATTATTTATGAATTAAACAAGTTTAAGCAAGAATTAAATGAATTTAATTCAAACATGAACTTATTTGAATTTTTATTTGTGCCAAACATTGAGTGAATTTCATATTTGAAAATGTTATGCTTTTATGGTTTGAAAACATATTTTATATGTCCCAAAAGAATTTAAGTTGACCAAGTTATGAATTTAACAATTTTAAATGAATTAAACAAGGTTTAAATTATTTAACCAATTTTAATTATTCAAAACATAAAACAAAGTTTATATTTGGAAAGAGGGTTTAATTTTGCATGGAAAACATATTTCATTTGTTGAAATTGGATTTAAAATGGGCAAGTTATTATTTTGGCAATTTTAAATGCAATAATTAAGAAACAGTTGTTTTCAGCAATTTAAATTATTCAAAACAGCAAACAAAATTTATATTTGGGAAGTACATGAAAAGTTGATTGGAAAACATATTTATTTTGTGGAATTTGGAATTTTTATGCTCAAGTTATGAATTTTGCAAGTTTAAGTGAATTTGACAAGTTTTCAAATATTGCACCAATTTAAAATATTCAAAACAGTAAAAAAAAATTATATTTGGATAGATCATTTAATTTGGGACAGAAAACATATTAAAAATGTTGAATTTGGAGTTGGGATGAATTAATTATGCATTTTACAAATTTGGGGTGCAATCTGCCATTTTTAGTGCACTAGGGACTTAGAAAAAAATTTGCAGGGGCTAGAAATAATTTGCAAGGGCCTATTGGTGATTCTGAGATGTTTCTGTGACCAAACAAATAGCAGAAAAAGGTTGGATTTTTTTGGTGCGCAGGGGGATCGAACCCCTGACCTCTGCCTGCACGCGCTGGTTTCAGAACCACTGGGGTGTGCTGAAACTTGGTGATGGAAAGGGGCAGCGGGGGGGGGGGGGGTATGTGCTGTGGTTGTGCACTGTTTCTGAATTTTGCACGTAACTGCTAACTGAACCTGGCGGACAGGAACCGATGGACGGCCGCCGGCAGCGATAGCTGCTCGCCGGAGGGGCGCCGGGGGGCTGCGCGAGGGGAAGGATGGACGAGGGGGTGCGGTGCGGCCAAGGGAGAGAGGAGGAGGCGAGTGGGAGACGAGGTCCTCACCTCGAGGCAGTACAGGCGGAGGTCGGGGCAGGTTGCAGGTGCAGCGGCGACCGGCGACTTGAGGGAGATGGCGGTGGCGCCACGGGCAGTCCCGGTGCCCACCGAGGGGGTGGGGAGGGAGACCAAGGAACGCCGTTTCCATTCCCCTAACCAGAGGCTCCTCGAGGTGACCGCGGCAGGGGGCGGCAGCGAGCTCGCTGCCCTCTGTATCTCTCTCATGCAGGTTCAGAGAGGTTGCAGAGTTCAGAGAGAAAGGAGACATAGAGAGGAGAGGGATGGAGGTGGAAGAAGAGATGGAGGCGGCTGTGAGGAGGGCTATGCTAGGGCAGAGGGGAAGGGCTACGTTTTATGGGCAGTGGTGCTCGGTACGGCTGGCCATCGGAGAGGGGAGGGAGAGATCGAGTGGCGCTGATGCAGTCGTACAGAAAGATGACGACAGGGGGGAGGAAGACGACAAGGGGGGAAAGGGTATGGGCCCAAAGGGAGTAGGTTGGGCTGGGCTGGTTGTCTGCCCCTCTCTGTGAACCGTTTTTTTTTTCTTTTTATTATTCTTGTCCTCCTGTTTTTTTTGCTGAAACAAAATAGGGAGAAAAAGATGATGTTGGAGTTTGCAAAAATTCTGGAAAAATTAGGGTGAGCTCCTTAATGGATTGGTAACCAAATGCAAGTTTGGAATTCAAAAATATTTGAATTATAGTGCTGTTTGAATTTGGAGTGTATTTGATTGAATTTTATGATTACTTGGTTATTGAAACAATATTTTAAATAGGGTGATCAACTGAGTTTAATTGGAAACAAATGAGCACAAAATGTTTTGGTTATTTTTATAATTTTCAAATTGGTGTGCTGTTTGAAATTTGATTCCAATTTAAATGATTTTGGAGATTAAGTGATTATTATTAAAAACAACATTTTTAATAGGGTGAACCCTATTGATTAAATAGAACAAATGATCAAAGTTGTTTTGGTGATTTTCATAATTTGAAATTGGGTGCTGTTTGATGTTTTTGATTTGAATTTGAAATAACAATTGAATTAAATTTGGATTAATTAAATTATTAAAAGCCATAATTTTAATGGTTGAACCTTATGGAAACAATGATTGTTTTATTTTGAACTATCATTTTGGAAATTGTAACATTACAAGGATGAAACAAAAGGTTTGAATTTTGGTTTGAAATTCAAATAGAAAACAAAGGAAAACAAATGAAAACAGAGGAAAACAAAAAGGAAAACAAGCAAAACAATTGCAATGAACATGATGCCATGATGCAAAACATAAAATAACAGAGAGCAAACATTCTAATGGCTATTTTTCATACTTGGGATGTTACACAAGCCTTCTCCAACACCTTATGATCCTAGTGTGACGCTTCGAAAGAACAAGAGGATTACGAAAGATCAATTGAGATACTCTCAAATAATCGGTTCACTCATGTACCTTGCGAGCGCGACGAGGCCTGATATCTCTTTTGCTGTGAGCAAATTGAGCAGGTTCATGTCAAACCCGGGTAATGATCATTGGCATGCACTTGAAAGGGTCATGCGCTATCTGAATGGTACCATGAGCTATGGGATTCATTATTCAGGGCACCCTGCTGTGCTTGAGGGATATAGTGACTCTAACTGGATCTCAGATGTAGATGAGCTCTACGCCACAAGTGGATATGCATTTCTTCTTGGAGGTGGCGCAGTGTCATGGAGGTCTAGTAAACATACCATATTGACGAGGTCAACCATGGAAGCAGAACTTACTGCTTTAGATACAGCCACTGTTGAGGCAGAGTGGCTGCGTGAGCTCTTGATGGACTTGCCGGTGGTTGAGAAACCACTACCGGCTATCCTCATGAACTGTGACAATCAAACGGTGATTGCCAAGGTGACCAGTTCTAAGGATAATGCGAAGTCATCAAGACACGTCAAAAGACGTTTGAAGTCTGTCAGGAAATTGAGAGACTCCGGAGTAACTACTGTTACGTATATTCAAACAGACAAAAACCTGGCAGATCCCTTTACGAAGGGACTATCACGTAATGTGATAGATAGTGCATCGAGGGAGATGGGTATGAGACCCGTGAGCGTTACACCATAGTGGTAACCCAACCTATGTGATCGGAGATCCCGTGAATTAGGACCTGGGAAGAACAAGCTAGTGGTTTGACTGAGGAGAGTATTTGATAAACCCTCTCTAAGTGATGATGCATAACTCTCAAAGAGCTGTAAGGCAGGTTGGCAACATGACTTAATGTGTTTATGTTGGCTATTCATAGCAAAGATGCTGTCCTACAGAGCATTCTTGAAAGAACACACCTATGTGAGTCCGACTGTAACCGTCGCAGTCTATGAGATTTGGGTGATCTCTAGTAAACTCATGAAGAGACTACGGAGTATGACGCATATGCTCCACCCGCGGGGTAGGCTACTCGCAGCCAAGTACTAGTTATGACTTTGAGTAAAGTCTATTTGCACAAAACTTGCAATTCAAGGCATAGTCCATTGTTCAAGTTGCTGATAGATGTAGCTTAAGGCTCTAGGCGGAAGTTTAACTTAACAGTCTCTGCTGAAACACTGGTATATAAACAACTAGCGAGGATTGGCAAATCTTCAAATGGGCGTTTGAGATCTGGTGGGGGATTGTTGGAATATTTGGCCCACTTGTGTGTGCTGAAATTTTGGGCCCATATGTGGGTAGCCCAATAGACAAATCCTGAAATCTCAAAATGGCCCATGTGTACAAGTGAGTGGTGGGAGTGGGAAGTTTAGTCCCACATTGGAAGTTTGAGGAGTTGCACACCACCTTATAAGGTGGAGTGTTGTAGGGATGGTATGTGAGTGAGAACAAGAGAGCCTCTCGCGCACTCCTCCTCCTCCTCCTCCTCCGCTCGCTCGTCTCGACACGACACGACACGACACGTCGCGATCGCGTTTCGTGAATCGAGCCTCGAGCCGAGACAATAATTATCTTTATTTTGCTGTTTTGGAAAACCGATTTCGTAGTCGTGACGGACGCGTCACAGCTGAGGCGGTTCGGGTCGCTCCCGTATCGCGTGCCGCAACCGACTCGGACGTGCGGCGTGGGCCTCCCACGTCGCACGCGTTAGGGTTTTCCGAACCGCATTATAAAAGACGCGTTAGGCCTCCCACACCTCGTTCCTTGCGCCGCCAACGTAGTCTACTCCATCCCGAGCGCCGGCGTCCACCGGCGAACGGGAGAGCAGGTCTCCGGAACCAGTCGCCCTTGTGATCCTGTACGGGAGAGGGCGAATTAGGTTTTTGGGAAGCGCTTCGCGCGACTGCTCGCTGCTTCCACGACGGCTCGTCTTCCTAGCAAGTCAGGCGGTGCTGCGTACCGTCGCCTCAAGCGCCGTCTACTCCGACCCTTCATCGCCAACGTTGTCATCAACAACGTTTCTACAAACGACCGGTACGGAATTTGCGTCCTGGTCTGTCTCTTTAACATGTCTACTGTTTACATGTTTACGGAGATCGTGTTGCTGTTATTCATGTTGTTTACTGCATCTAGTATGTTCGACTTTCACATGTTAATAGCTAGTTTTGTCATGATTTATATTCTGGAATTAATCGTGAAAATTATGCCTAATTATTCAACAGAGCTTAACCGATTTGTATTCAGCTTTCCACTTGGTTGTCCGGTTCCCTTAGAGACACGGAGATAGAGTCCTAGTAGAATAATAGATCCAAATATTTTGGATCGTTTGTTTGCTTTGCTATATAGGAGTAGTAAAAAGTTTGATGGCGAGCAAGTAACCTGAAGTATATTCAATTACTATGGCAGCACCATCCGGTTGGTCGGACCTCCCAATTGATCTCCTCCTTAGCATCCTGCAACGCCTTGAGCTCCCACAAGCTCTTGCATTTTCCGCAGTCTGCACCTCATGGCGCTTGGCGGCCATGGAGGCCGGCATCCCACGTTCTCGCAGGCCATGGCTCGTGTCTTGGGCCGGCTTCCTCGAGCAAAGGGAATTCCAGGTGAAATCAAGGATGAACTGGGTCCCAGAAGCAGCAACCTGCAAGTTCCGCCATCTCCTTGATGTCGACAAGGTTTACAATGTTAATATTCCCAAGGGTTGCTTCGTTGCATGTTGTGGAGCCTCCCACGGATGGCTGGTTCTGGTAAATGACCTCTCCAATCTTGTTCTGTTCAACCCGTTCACCTCGCACATGATCCCTCTCCCACCAATCACCGATTTCGCGTGTGTGAGGGCAGTCTACGACAGCGGAGGAAATTTGGAACATTATCTTTTTGCGAGAGGCAAAGTCTATCAGACAAATTATCTAGGAACATGGTTTTATCAGAAGGCTGTGCTGTCATGCAGCCCGTCTAATGGTGGTGACTACATTGCGATGGTCATACACAGTGATGCTGATTGGATTTCTTTCGTTAGGGCAGGAGAGAGATGTTGGAAAACTGCTTCAATGTTGGGTACGGGCAAGAAAGATCGGTTCACTGACTGTGCGTACCACAATGGGAGGTTCTACAGCATCACATTGCACGGAAGAGTGGATAAGTGGGATCTCGACGCACCGGATGGACCAACCAAGGAGGTGATTATTGAACATGGGCACCATGCACCTGTGCTTACTAGACACCTGGTGTCTACACCGTGGGGTGATCTCTTGCAAGTTCGTGTGATTTACACAAATGCGAAGAGTAGGTACCCAGATAATGTCAGGCTCCAAATTCGCAAGGTTGATCTCGAAGGATGCAAAAGTGTACCGAAGAAGGACTTGGGAGATCATGCGATTTTCATTGGACTGAACCACTCGGCATGTTTACCCACACAGAACCTCCCTGGTGTACGATCTCAATTCATTTATTTCTCTGCTCCCTGGATGTCACAGACAATTGAATATTCCAGCCGGATTCATGACTGGGGAGGTGTAAGGGCCTACGACCCCAAAACAAGAACGTTCAAGCGGGTTTTTCCCTTTGGAGGTATGCGTGATTCTTTGAGCATTCTTTACCCTTCGGAGGTATGGATCACTCCGAATATGTGATAGAACAGGACCGGTGTGTCTTCAGAATCTAAATTAGTTTGTAAAATTAAATACTCCCTCCGCTCCAAATTATAAGATGTTTAGGATATTTCCATCTGGACTACATACGCACTGAAATGAATGAACAAACTCACCGGAACGCATCTAGATATATGTGATAAAGAAAAAAGGTAGAACGTCCTATAATATGGAATGAAGGGAGTAGGTGTATGTAGAGGTTGCCACATACAGTTCTGTTGATTGATTGAAGATTTGTGAAGACCTGGGCCGCCCATTACTGTTGAGTGGACGGGCCGGATGTTTACTTTTAAAGCCTTTATGCTACTGTATATGCTAGAAGGAATCTCGTGTGTTGTCATGCCAAGACACTATAGCATGGTTTTACTGAATACTCCATCCTTGCCAAAATGTAAGTCATATAAGATTTTACATAAGTCAAACAATGTAAAATTTGACTAATTATTTAGAAATCATATCAACAACTAGAATACCAAATTAATACCATTAGACTCACCATGATTTATATCCTCATGTGGTATACATTTGATATTATAAATATAAATAATTTTTTCAATAAATTTGGTCAAACTTGAAACTGTTTTTTTTAGCGAAGAGGCTCAGAGGGCCGTGCTTTATATTGAAAGCATAGAGTTCGCGGTACATAAAACTAACTACGATGTTCGAAAGATAAAAACACCACCAGAACGCAGGCTGACCAAACTCTCCACCAGGCTGCAGGAGCAGCAGGAACCAGCCAAAAAAAATCGTTTGACTTTGGAAGAAACTTATAGGCACTTGGTTTATTGTGGCAAGGAGGGAGTACCATGGTTTACGCCTGCTTTATTGTGGCAACGAGGCAGTTCATATAGGCACTTACATCAACACTATGGTTTCTGCACTGCGAAGTGCCAACAGACACTAAAATCAAGTAAAAAACTAGCTCATCATGCTTAAGATATATGGAAATTAGTATGACATGATAAATAAATACCGAACATAATAACAACTGATGCTCTACCGAAGTTGCAACCTTCACAGTCCAGCTTTAGCTGCAGCTATTGTACACTTTTGATGAAGTTATCTTGCCTGCTTATTTCCTGAAACAAGCCTAAAGTGATCGTTGGAAGGTAATGACCTGAGTATTCGCATCTTTTCTGTAGCAAGATTGTTCTTCTTTACCTAAAGCTTCCTATATACCAAGACAATAGAACATGCAATTCGAAACTCAGATCCGATTTGCATACCATGATAGGCAGTCAGATATCTGAACAGAGCCTAAGATATAATGAAAATCAGTTGTAAACAGTAGACCAAGTGAGTGTTTTCTCCTAATTCCCTTGTGAAGCGAACCAGTTCACTTGGATGGCAAGATAGCTGTCAACAAAAATGCTCCGTATTATAGACATTTTTGTAGATGACCCATAAGACTGATTGAAGCAAACCGTTGGTAAGACAAAAGAGCTTAGAACTTTGTGTTAAAAGGCTATTTGCCATGTCAAGACTGCAACATCTGGATGCAGAAAGGGGTGATACATCATCCACTCTAAAATTTGTGTTTGTATTATGCATGAAGACATCATTTTGAAAACAATAATGCTAGAGTTCTTCTTTGCACTGCCCGCGTGGCGCTGGGATTTCAAACGTGGGCTGGCCCGCCTGGCTGCTCGGCATCCATTTCCGTACATACGTTTTTGATCTTTTTTTCTTAGAATCCATTACTCTTTCCGTCCACTTTTATAAGGCAACCCACACTTCTGACTAATTCAATGCTAAGAAGTGTGACTTAGGGCATGTACAATGGTAGGAAAGACACACATTTTTTTAGCTATCCATGTCATCTAGAGAAGATAAAATATATAAGTTATACAACACATTATCTCTTACTAGCACTAGCTATGCCCGTGCTTTGCTACGGAATAAACGACAATTTCCATTAATAGGTTTTGTCGTATGCCTAGGCTGTCGTGGTCGTGTCACACTCCCGAAAACTTCCAAGCGGTGTGACGTAATCAGGTGCTTGTCGAGGTGTGCTCAAAGTAGTCGGTTGGTGCTTGATGACAATCGGTGCTGGTGTCGAAGTAGAAGCTGACTAATAGGCTTATGTCGAGTGTCGGGATAGTCTAGGTGGTGCCGTTGGTAGTGCCGGGATGGTTAGTGTTGTCCCGGGTATCCCGTTGTGGTCTGAAGGGCAATGCCTTACTTCCAAGAGGTGGCGAGGGGCACTATGAGACGGTCGTAGAAATCATGATGTGGCCGAAGGACTTGAGAACGAACAATGACCCCAGCGAGAACTCCGATCGATGGTGCGGCGAGAGCCGCCGGGATACCCACGGGCATGGGGTGGGGACGTCTCCTGCTCCCTATGGGGTCCTATCGGGTACCTACCGACTTGGAGTGGCTGATACCCCATCGAGGGGAGAGGTGGTTTCGACCCTTGGACAACAACACATTTACACCACTTGGACTACGAGTGGTGTGGCGACATGGATGGGGTTGGCGAGGCTGCGACGTGGTTGACGGTCAATGAACGGGAAACCGGCCCACGACCGGCCAGCATATAAATAAGCTTCTCGTATATTGCCATGGTTTACCTCTCACTCATGCAGTTATACGGTAACCAGCTGCTAGCGTCGTACTCACTTCATCACCTAGATAGGTTGGAACGCGTAGGCAACTAACAGCACATGAGTCGGCTGGGTACGTGTGAGTGGCGTGTTGTTCGTTGCTTTTCCCTGGCAGCTAGCGGGTGGAGATATGCAGCAAGCGGTGGAGCGCGAATCGGATAGGAGACGGAGTACCACGACCTGCGCGACCCGGACCTAGTTAGCGAGGACGCTCCCGCCCCGTCCGTTAGCCGCTGAAGGTAGAGGATGGACTCACAGATCGGTTCTTTTTTTAGCCTCCGCTGGCCACTGAAGGTAGAGGATGGAGTGACGCAGTGGTTTTTTCCAGCTATAGTCAATTGTTTTGGTTTTTTACCGAGTGCTTTATATCGTGAGTTCACCACATTATATTTGCGTGCGATTTAATGGATATTTACTAGGCCGACCCACACCAAACGATCACAGTCGATCGGGAAAAGTCACGCTAGCGACGGATACTTGCTTAATTTTCGTGGATAATCCCTTAATAGTAGTACTAAAAATTTGACGGATAATTGGGTTAGTTGAGGTGGATATTGTTTGTTAGTGTATGCATGCGGTGTGTTAGTTAGTTCTGTGTGTATAGTAGAAGAGAGAAGTGGAATGGATATTGTTTGTTAGTGCATATATGCGGTGTGTTAGTTAATTCTGTGTGTATAGGAGGAGAGAGAAGTGGAGTGGATATTGTTTGTTAGTGCGTGCATGCATGTTATTTAGTTATAAGAGGAGAGAAGTGAAGTGGCATCTGTCCCGTAATTTTTTAACGTGTGACACCGCCTCACCGCCACTGTAACCTTAATAGTAAAGATTGCCATCCCTAACAATTAATGAGAATTAATATTTTTTTGGTAGAAAATTATGTGACATCTAGTACAATGATGGAGAAAATAGTCATCTCTTATTTTCTAAAAAACCATCACTTAGCTAAGGGAAGCACCATTCTTTCTCTTCATTCTCTCTCCTCCAACTAAGCAAAAATCTAACATGGCAACACTAAGAGAAGACTAACGTCGCCCAATTGTACATGCTCTTGTAAAAGTGAACGGGGTAGTAGAATAGGGCTAGAATTTGAGCCGAGCCGAGTCGGCTCGACTCGCTCAAGCTCTGTCAACTGACGAGTCGAGCTTGTTCAACAAACGAGTTTAAAATCAAAATTCGGTTCAAACTCGACTCGTTCAACAAACGAGTTTTGGAAATCAAAACTCGGCTCGGCTCGATGAACTCGCGAGCAGCTCGGGAACTACTCGTTTAACTTATCTAGTTTTATAAAACTATAAAAAGTTAACATTATATAATGTATATATTATTTTTGATCATTTGGTCATGTATGATGAAATCATCACAATAATCAGTGAAAATATGTGACAATCAAACAATTTGTAGTAAATAAACTATAATAATCAGTATTTTTTTTTCAAATAAACAAGAATATCGTTGAAAACTATTTTGACCGAGTTAAATGAGTAAACTCGGCTCGTTTAACTTGAACTCGTTTACCGTTGAAAACGAAAACTCAACTTGCCTCGTTGGACAATGAGTTCGAGCTACTCGTTTACTCGCGAGTTCCGAGTTTTAATTCGATCCCTATAGTAGACTAAGGGTGTTTTTGGTAGCCTCGCTCAACCCAGAAAATCTCACTTCACCTAATTTTCATCCGTATGGTAGCCTGGTTCTGTCCCTTGGGCCATGTTCACCTTATGCAAAACCACCCAAATCGAGCTTCTCACCTCAGCTCGGCCGGACTCATACGGAAAAAAAAATCTCGCGTGTGGGCCCGAAATTTCTGGGCGTCGCCCCTGTCCATCCCCTCTGCTCATTTCCCCATCTCCGTTCTCCTATTCGTCCCATGGTGTCGCCATCGCTGTCGCCTAGCGCCAGCGCACGCGCCGCCGCCAAGCACCACCACCCAGCGACTACCATCGCCACCGAGCGCCTGGAGGTCACCACAACATCGACCGTGTCGCCCGACGCCTGACTTGGCCGCCTGGTGCCCAACTTTCTTCCATTCGACCTCGCCCTGCCATAGCGCCTGTCCATACCGCCCGTCCCGCGTCGGTCCTCGCCACGACGGCCATTAATGTAGGGCACCCGACTTGTGCCGGTCCTCCCTCCCTCGCCACGGTCGCCGAGGTCCTCCTAGCGTCGTCGAGCACCTGCTGCTGCGCCGCCGAGCGTTGGCCCCTTGCCATGGCTGCCCCAAGGACTCGATTGCTTTTTGAAGATTTTGGTCAAGGACCTTTCTGTAACAATTTGGTCCTGGACATAATTTCTTAAATTCTGGACCTTGAGCTCAACCTGTCCCGATATATACGGGCCACCAAACAACTTCGCACCTTGGCATGGCTCAACCTATACAAGCCACCAAACACACCACCAAATCTCTGTTAGACCTGCATGAGGCCAGCATGTCTCGGGCGAGAAACACATTCTAGGACCACATAGGCTACCAAACACACCCTGAATGTACTACTCCGTCGATGCGTCGATCAACTACTCGTCCAAGCTCCTGCGTTCTGTCGTTCCCATGTAGAAACGCCGACTTGACTCAGCTGTCATCGGCAGATACATAGTCTACGGCCCTGACAATGTACTCAGATACTACCGTATGTTACTACATCTACAATGGATAGTAACATATGGGTAGTATCATGCATAGTATATTTATTGTGTTTATAGACTCATATGATATTGGAATGTGTTACGTTACGGTATCTATCTATGATATTACTATCTCCTCTCTCATTATTAATTACGGTTACACACGCCAGCTTTTTGCATGCATGGAATGCATGATACTAGCTAATCATTGGGACTAGTGTCAACAACGCAGCACAAAAGAACAGACTAGCAGTTCAACAGAACCTATCGTCGATCTCGGCCAATCGTTAATCCACCGGTGCGATTCCAGGTGACAATTCGTTCAATAGTTTTCTCGTCCGATCGCTAACACACAATTGTTTAGAAATTCATAATGGCACCCGAAATCATATGCTCATATTAGAATGAAAATTGAAACAAATAGTTAAAAAATTCCAAAAGTTCAGAATTTTTTTGGTAATGAACATATAAAACTATTACTCATACGTGCGAAATTTTGAAGTGAAATGACACTTGTGGTGGGCTGTAAAAAAAAAGACAAATCGGTTCCTAAAATAAGATTAATTTTTTTTTTGTAGAGCACTGATTTTGTGTTTTTGCATAGTACAGCACATATGTCATTTCAGTACGAAAATTGGCACGTACGTATAATATTTCTATAAGTCTATAACCAATTTTTTTAGAATTTTTAAATGTTCTTCTATTTTTTTTTCAAATTTTGTATTTTAACAAAAGCATATGATCCTTCAAGTCAAAAGGCCACTCCCTTCTTTCTAATACTTAATCGGGATCAACTTCAGCAAGATAGATCCTCCCTTCCTCGATCGACAGTGCAGGTGCAGCAGTTCAATCAGACACACGAAAGGAGAGGAGGTGAGTTCCCTGGTCATTTTTTCTGTTAATTTTTTTCTTCTTTTGGAAACAGGTTTTTCACCCCGATTTATAAATAAAACAATTGTCCACAACGTTAGCACTACAACTAGAACAACACACCCGCTCACAACAATGCCCAAACAGAGGAAAAAAACTACAGAGGGAGCACACACAACAAGGGGTGGGGAACGAGAGGAAGGGGCCCAAGTCCAGGCTGAACGTCCTCAGAGCCTCGCCTAGGAAGAGATGCGACGCGCGGTCACAAAAAGTCTGTTGGTCGTAGTGTCAAGCCGCGCCCGGTCGCGCTGTCTGCACATTAGATGTCACTGCTGCAAGAAGGCCAAAAATTTAAAGGCAGAGTCAGACGCACGTCTCAAAAAAATCTTCTCGGTCACCATTTTATTACGCACAGTCTAGAGAGTCCAAGCTATCGCCGTAAATACTAACCAGAAGAGGCGTCTGCCCCCTCTGGTCCTGTTTGCCTGGATTTCAAGGAAGTCACCGAGATATGGGGACTGCCAGATTCGTATATAAAGTTCCACAGAAACCCGGTTGTGGGACAGGCAAACAGAATGTGGGACTCGGACTCCGGAATCCTACATAAGGGGCACAAGGCGTCCTCGGGGCCGAGTCGCTTCGAGCCTTCGATCCTAGAAGGAAGCCGGTTTTGGAGCAACTGTCAAACAAATATCCTAATTTTCAAAGGAAGCGGGCCTTCCATACGGGGGTAGCCCAAGTTCTAGTAGGCCTAGTGAACTGGGCCCTTTACACGGATTTCACAGAGAAAGTCCCCGAAGGGGCTAGGGACTAAGAAAACTAGTAGTCCCCACCGGAGAGAACCTCAGAGAGCAACTCCCAGAGCGCCTCTCATGTTGTTGCCTCAACCGGCCCAATGTTCTTTGGAACGAGATGTTCCAAGTCCCATTTAGGGACGCCGAGGATACCACTAGGGAGGGGTCCGAGCATATTGCAAACGGGCCCGAGAACTCTAACTGCAAGGGATGTTCACACAACCACGGGGCGAGCTAGAACTTAGTGCCCCGACCATCTCCAGTTGAGATGTCGATGAGTCATGTCGACAAATCCCTCGGGTGATCCAGTAGGGTTACGAGTAGGAGAACGAGATAGGCGCTGGCAGATACGTCAGCTAATAGGGAGGCTCGATTTACCCAGTTTCGGGGCCCTCGTAGAGGTAAAACCCTTACTCTTTCTTGTCTGTCTTTGTATTATGGAGATCGATTACAATGGTGGGTGCGCAAGTCGAGAGATTGGATCTCGAGCTATGGCTATGGTGGTGAAAACTGGATTCGATCCCCCTCAGGTGGTTCGCCTAGCCTTTAAATAGGTGGCTGGGTCTTAAACCGTACCTGGGGAGGTTATAAACTCTGGCTCTAGGTTGATGGAAGCTTTCCATCTTGTCTCGCAAGTCTTGCGGGTGGGCCTCCGCGGGCCTTCTAGAGCCATGGGGTAGTCTTTTGCGCTGGGCTTCAATGCTGGGCCTTGGACCAGGTAGGCCAACTCGACATGTCCTGAAGTCATCCCCACGTCAGTAGCCCCTAAGTGTTTGTTCGACTGAGAAATAGTCGAGTAAGCACTCAAAGCTTGTTTAGTCGCTTGGCTCTCCCGAAAGATCAGGGCCAATTAATCGCTTCTCGGGCAAAAACAATTCTGGCCTACACGAATTTGAGACCTTCGACTCGAATTCGACGAGGTGATCATTGCGACTGGGTCGTGGAGGTCTTATCGAGTCGAACTTAACCTTAAAGGGGTACACGGCGCATCCGCTAGGATTTTTCTTCAGGTTGTTGACACGGAAAATTTACTTGAGGATGCAGCTCGAGTGCGATTCCTGGCCCACAGGAGAGATTCTTGGTCTTACCTTCGTACTCGAAAAATACGGCATACGGATGTGCCTAGTCAGTCGAACGATCCAGCGTAAAATGATGTGTTAGTACATCGTAATGCGGAGTTGTGGGAGCCGTGTACTCACGATTTCTTTTTGTATGCGCAGCAGGTGCTGCCTTTCGTTTCCCGAATAGTGGTGAGTGCCTCTCTTTGTTCTTGGGAAATGGCGAGTACCAATGCTTTTACCCTGTAATCCTCGAGTGAGGTGAGCTTTACTTGTGAGTTCATACGATAGTAATTTCGTGTTGTGAACTTTCATGCGAAAGAATTTTCGCGTAGTGATCTGCGCAATGACGTCACAACGCACTCGCCTGCTCTCGATCGGACGTGACGCGGTTGGGCAGGGCGCGTAAGGCCCATCGTGTCAGATTTTGACCGGAAGCGTGCCCTCATGCGCCGGTTTTTCCACAGGTCGTGCCGTAATTATGCATGATCTCGCGTTAAAGATCGTGCGGAGTAACCGCTCTGTGCCACTTCGTTTCGGCACACCGCGTGGCAGCTGGGATGACGGCAGTGCTCCCGATGGGAGTACCCCCCGAATCTGTGATCGACTGTTTATAGTGGGTTACAGACTCAAGTTGCGTCCTTGGTTTCACAGATTTTTCTTCTTTCGTTTTGGTTTTATCGGGTGCACGGTAGTGCTCCCGATGGGAGTAGCCCCCGAGTCTATACTCGACCGCGTGTAGTCGTGTATAGACTCAAGCAACATTTGTCTGATTTGTTGAGTTCTTGCATGCCATTCTTGATTCTTTGGTCGTGTTCGGGCGTCGTCTTGTTGTGGCTGAGGCAGAGTGTGCTTCCCTTCGTCAAGAGCGCGACCAGTGCCTTCAGGATGCCCGTTCCTCGAGGGGTGAGTTGCCATGCGATTTGTGCATTTCTCTTTGCTTCTTCGGGCTGTATCCTTGTCTGACACATTCTTTCCATGTCACAGATGAGGCTGCCCGTGCGAACACCGAGAAGACTGAAGCTAACTCTTGGATCAAAGATCTCGAGAAGGAGTTGGAGTCTACTCGAAGCGAGCTGGAGTCCACTCGCAAGGAAGCGGCCGAGTCTCTGAAGAAGCTGGACGACGAGGGTGTGGCACACGACAACGATCTGACTGACATCCTTCGGCCTATAGCTCAGGGCTTGGAAGGTACGTTACTTGTCTATTCACACGTTTACCTTGTTGCTTTCTTCTTCCTTTTGGTGATTTGTCTCATCCTTTTGCAGATGCGCTTGGCGTTGCCTTGACGCTTGCTGGAGGTGTTCGGATCGACGCTCTGACGGATGTGTGCACCCAGCTGCAGGAGCACGGGGAGAAGGCGTGCCTCTCCCTTCGTGATACTTCTCGAGTGTTATCGCAGCTGCACCAGTGACTGCTCGCAGAGAAGCCGGTTCCATCGACCTTGTAGGGCCTCCTGCAAGTTTTCCTTGGCGAAAGCGATCTTCTTTAGGAGTACACCCTCGCCCAGACCGAGTGCGAGCCAGGACAGCTATCCAGTTCGCTCTGGCGCATGGTGTCTCGGGTGACATGGAGAAGGTATACTCGGAGCTTCCTCGAGACTCCCTGTGCAAAAGGTAGCGCTCCGTCCTTTCGGCGATCGCGCTGGGAAGTTAGCCAAGACGCTTTCTGCTTTCGCGTGGTCGTGGCGCGAAACCATCCGCCAACGGAGCCGCTTCCAGGAATTCTGTTGTTCCTTAGGTTTAGATAGAATCTTTGCTTTTGTATGTCCGGTCTTGTAATGAACCTTTGGAAGTACTCTATGTTTTAATTTTTTGAATGGAGGAAAGTGTCAGCATTTGTTGGTTTGCTTTACTTTGTGTTCTCCCGATGGGAGTACCCCCTAGAATTCGAAGATATTTTTGTTGTATATCATCGAGTGGGATGCAGCTCTGTGACTAAAACTGTTGTGTGTCATGTATTCTTTCCAGGTTGTGGATTATGGCGGTGGCACGTCGAGTGGTGCTCTCCTTCGTCCGTGCCGTCGATTACAGATGCAAGCATGCTTGCTTCGCTTCGTGGGCACGTCGCAGATGGTGAGCGTAAGCTTAAGGCTCTGTAGGGTGTGGCGGATGTTGCCAGGTCCAAGCAAAAACTTGCTGCTGATCGCGAGTAGTTTGTGATGGAGGAGCTAGCCGGTGTCGCGAAGAGCATGCTCTGTAAGTCCTGCGAGCCCCCGAGCATTTTCGTTGTTTTCTTTCTTGCGACCTGACGCGCTTCCTGTCTATGTCGTTGCCGAACCCGACGGAGCTTGTGAAGATCACTGGGTGGATAATAGGGTGGCTTGCGAATCGAGCAACTCCAATATCCACGCGTGCAACTTCTAGTCTGACCGCAGCAGGGGCTTTGTCCTGGCTACTCTGCAATACTGAGTAGGTCAGGCGCAAATATTTGTTGAGTTTTGTCGTGAGGCCCTTTCTTCGGTTTATCGGGCGATGTACCCATTCGACATTGTTCCCTACCGACTGAGTGGTCTACTAAGGTTGTTTCGTCGAGTGGAAGATGTTCGCGAGTGTGTGCGTCAACGGCTTATTTGCGGCTCTCAAGTGGCGCTCGCGTTTGTGTGGTTGTGGCATCCCGGTGTTAACTTCAACTCTGTGGCGCAACTTCCCGAGACCCCAGGAGCGGCCGTGGAATTTGTTCCTCACTATGAGGTTGTGCGGCCTGCAGTGGAGTGAACTGTTCGGCTAACTGCTGCGGAAACGGAGCGGCTGCTGCTCGATGATAGCTGTGTCTTCTGTAAGGTGTATGTACCTTGCATGTTACTTGAGTTGTTTAAGGTGTGTTAAGGTGTGTACCTTGTAACCTTGTAAAATATTTGTTGTGCATATGCACTCGAAGGTTTGTTTATGCTAGTGTGATGTAGCCCCCGTGTGTTGGGGTGTTACCGCCATGTAAAGAAAAAGGAAAAAGAGGTGACTAAATAGTATTTGTAGCTATGGTTGAGAAACCATGTTTATATTGCAATGACTGAGAAGCCATGTGTTTGTTCGGGTTACAATGTGGCTGGAACAGCCTTATTTGCAAGTGATAGTACTCTCCTAGGGGTATAATTTCCGCAGGTACGCCACGTTCCATGGGTTGGAGTAGAAGCCACCTGTTTTTGGGTTCTTTAAGCGGCAGGCGCCTCTAGGGATAATCTCGTGTATGATGAAGGGTCCTTCCCATGGTGACTCGAGCTTGTGTCCGTTGTCTTTCCTTAGTCGTAGCACGAGGTCGCCTACCACGAAAGATATGCTGCGAATGCGGCGACTGTGGTGATTGCGTAATGCTTGGTGATAGACGGTTGATCTTGCGAGTGCGACGTCCCTGGTCTCGTCCAATGCGTCCATGTTTTCCGCGAGTGCTCTGTTGGATGCTTCTTCACTGTATGCAACAGCTCGCGGAGCACTGAATCAAAAATCCTCAGGCAGGACTGCTTCAACGCCGTAGACCATAAAAAATGGCGTGTAGTTTGTGGATCTGTTTGGAGTTGTTCTTAGACTCCACAGGATGGACGGTAGCTCTTTGGCCCAGTGTCCTACTTCGGGATGTAGTCTTTCAAGTTGGCTGTGAAGTTGGTCCCGTTATCCGTGATAACATTGTGAGGGACGCCAAATCTGTACACGATGTACTCAAGTAAATTGACTGCGCACTTCGCATGTTGCAACGTTACTGGGACTGTCTCTATCCATTTGGTAAATTTGTCGACTGCGACTAGTAGGTAAGTATATCCTCCAGGTGTTGCCTTTCGTAGTGGTCCTACCATGTCTAGCCCCCATTGTGCGAACGGCCAAGACAGAGGGATCATGTGGAGCTCTATGTCCGGTGCGTGTGGCTTGGGCGAGAATCACTGACAAATGTTGCATCTTTTGACCAGCTTTGTGGCGTCTTTGGCTGCCGTTAGCCAGTAAAATCCTGCTCCAAAAGCCTTGCCTAATATGGATCTCTGGCTTGCGTGATGTCCGCAGTCACCTTGGTGTATGTCTCGGAGTAGTTCCTTTCCATCTTTAGGCACGATGCACCTCTGAAGGACTCCCGATATGCTTCGTTTGTAGATTTCTCCTTTTATCACCCGGAAGGATTTGCTGCGTCGAACTATTTGCTGCACCTCGGAGATGTCCTCTCGGAGCTGTTTATCGAACAAGTAGTCGAGATACTTCTTCTTCCAGATTGGATCGACTAGGAAGACTTGCCTCGAGATGTTGTGGATGAGTTCGCTGATGGCAATTTGCTGACTAGCCTCCGTTTCCGCTGCCACTGGCACCCCTGTGTGCTTTTTGAGCTTGACTGGTCTTCTACAATTTTTTTTGAAGTAGATTCCTGGCGGAACTGGGGCGTTTGTTGATCCGATGTTCGCCAGTCTGTCTGCCTCTTCGTTACTTGATCGCGCAATGTGCTTCTGTTTGCAATATTTGAAGCTTCCTTCGAGCAGGTTGTACATGTCATGATAGTCGATCATGTTATCGGCGACTGCATCACATTCCTTCATCGTTTGCTGCATGATGAGGTTAGAGTGTCTGTAGATCATCAACCGAGTGGCTCCACAGGATATTGCCATTTTCATGCCGTGTAAGAGTGCCTCGTATTCTGCGTCGTTGTTGGATGCTGGACCGTCAAGGGGAAAGTCGAGTCGTAAGACGTACTGGAGCTTGTCACCTCTTGGTGATAGAGGATGACTCCGAATCTGACTCCCTCGTTTCTTTTTCGACCCGTCGAAATACATGATCTAGGAGCTCGTGTATTCTGGTGGCCCTAGGGTTTGCAGCTCCGTCCTTTCCGAAAGAAAATCCGCGACCACCTGGGATTTTAGAGCGTTGCGCCATGTCTATATTATATCCCAGGCGCCTAGTTCGATGCTCCATTTTGCGATTCTTCCAGATGCCATAGGATTGTTCATAATTGTACCGAGTGATGCGTCATTTAGCACCGTGACGGTATGCTCCTAAAGTTAATGTTTGAGTTTGCGAGCTGTGAAGACCACGCCATACTCAAGCTTCTGGTAGTGGGGTGATGCATGTAAAATGCATAGATGAACTTTGCATGTTATTACTTGTTTTTCCTACATATTAGCAACTTATATTCATGTTTTCTAATGATTTGGGGGATTTTCTGAACAATCCCCCTTCTTTTGGTTCTAACCATGTTTTTCCAGAAAACGTACTTTTTAGTGTTTCAGACTTTCCGGGAGCTTCGGGACTCCAAAAAGGGCAAGGCCAAAGAGCACGGTTCAGAATTTTCGAGACGAAGACCATGGGCCAAAGTAGAGGGCCAAAAGGCCAACCAGGTGGAAAAGAGGACCCTCCACGCGGCCAGATTCCTTGGCCGCGTGTGGGGCCCCCTTTTTGCCCCCGTGGCTCCGATGCCGTCGATGTTTCTTCTCCCGAGTGTCTCGTGACCTAAAAACGACTATATAAAGGGTCCCCTGGACTTTTCGAGCAGGAGGCGGCGCCGAGAGACGAAACCACGAAACAAAGAGACAGAAGGCTGCTGCCGGAGAAGATCAGAGGGGGGAAACGCCGCCGGGATCACCCCCGGAGGGCTCCACCCCCCTCCGGCGTGTTCATCATCAACATCTACAGCAAGATCAGATCCATCTGTCCACTGTAATCTCTTGGCAAACACGATGTATGATGCAATACTATATTCCCTTGATGTATTGTGTCTCCCCGTCTATGTTTGAGTAGTGAATTGTTCTTGGCAATGGTGAAATAGTTCGTTGATTGGTTGCATACAAGTTTGTTATCTTCTATGATTGTCTTTATGTACAATATATGAGTGCACGCATATGTTGGGGAATGCATGTAAGGTGATCACCGGTAGCATAATGGAGAGGTGGTGACTTGGGAGTGACAGTAACCTGAGACCGAGCCACAAAGTTAAGTTATTGGGGGATATATATAGGGGACCTTAGAACGTAAGGCTATGGTGGGACTTTATGTCTTAATCAATCTTGTGCAGTCATTTACTTGGCCACATGATCCATCATAAGGGGTTGTAGATCATTTACTTGACTATACCTATTCATGGTTCCTTCCTAGAAGAAACAACTAAGACTAAAACATGTGCTTCACTAATTGTGACAACCACACGAACGAAACACGTATTGATAGAACACTTGCTCCCTTGAGATACTTGAGATATTTACTACTTGCTACTTGTGAAACTTGCTTAGAAACTTGCATTTTAAACTTGCTTCACTAGTTACTAGACAAACCACACTCCACGTCAGTTGCTTTTAATTAGTTAGTTCCTTTTAGTCAAACTTATTGCTTTGCATAAACAGCCATATAAGAGGGTTATAGGGCTTTAGAGAATAGATAGCTTACCTTCAGCTCCTCATGGGTTCGACACTCAAATACTTATCGAAAGGTACTACAATTGATCTCCTGCACTTGGGAGTCATCAAGCACTTTTCTGGCGCCGTTGCCGGGGAGCGTTGTGCTAAGCTTTTATTCTTGTTTGCATTGCATACTAACTATAAACCTAAAACACACAAAAAAAAATTATAAAATGGAAAACAACCAAACAATTTTAGAACTGTATAATATCTACCTTGAATTAGGACATGAAGTGTTTGAGGATAAATTGAAAAATTATTTGCACAACATTCATATTTGTGGTAGTACTAATTCTTTGAACACCTTTATTTCTAAGGAAAACCTTGAGCTTGGGGAAGTTTGTCTTGATGAATATGATATTTTTAGTCCCCCTACTATTGAGGATAAAAATGATATACTTGCTGATTCTATGGAAAGTTTTAATCTTGGGGAAGTTGGTTTTGATGAGCATGATATTTCTAGTTCCCCAAGCTTGGAGGAGAAAATTCACTTTGATGATACTATGCCTCCTATATATGATGATTGCAATGAAAATTATGAATGTTTAATTCCCACTATCACTAATGAGGATTTTACTTATGTGGAGAGTAGTGATTCTTTTATGCATGTGGCTCATGATAAGAATGTTTTATGTGATATTCATATTGTTGAATCTATTCATGATGCTACTGAAAATTATTATGAGAGAGGGAAACATGGTTACACATATTTCAACAATATTAAGTTTCCCCTCTTTATGCTGAAAGTATTGAAGTTGCACTTGATCTACCTTTCTATGCTTGCTATTATGTGCTTCTTTTATTTGTTTCATTACAAAATGCCAATGCATAGGAAATGGGTTAGACTTAAAAATACATTGTTTAATATTTTTTGGTGTGTTCCTTATGCTTTAATTTCCTATTCGGTTTGAGCACACATTTATGTCTTTTCAACATGTAAAATACTTTTACCTATTGTTATCTATCATTTAGTTTAAGATTTTCATTTTATAAATTTTTTGGGAAAGTAAATGAGAAGGATGCGTAATGGAGAAGTTGGGGTCGACCTTGAACATGTGTTGTTCATGCCAATGAAACCATTGCAAAGTCTCTATCATTAAAACTTTTTGCAAAGCTAAAAACAATAAAAATATTAGTTCACTACTGTAACATCACATTTCTGTCTTATTTCTCATCTTAAATGGCAAGCATAATCTTATATGAGAGATAGGATTAAACAATAGTAATTAGCTGTCAAGAAAACAGATTCCTGAACTTCACTGCGAAAAATGTTTAAAATCACAGAAGTGGAATTTTGACCTGGTAATTTACGACAGCAATATTTAGTTATCACTACATATTTCATTAGTTTTAAGTTTTCTGATTTGAGCAACTTAAGTGCCTCTAAAAATTCACTCTTTACGGGCTGTTCAGTTTTTGGCAGATTATGTCTTTATTTTGCATTGCTCTCATTACTTGTGTTTTGTGTGGTTCTTTTGATCAAGGAGCAATGCACAACTGTAGTAACAGTAGTTAATATTTAGAATCAACTCATGATGTGTCTTTTCTGTACCTATGTGGATTTTATTTATGGAGGCACTAACCCCTCTAATCAAGTTTTATGTTGAGATTTGTGTAAGAAGAATTTTTCAGGAGGAAGAGTTGAGTGAGATGAACAAAGATCAAGAGGGACAACCAATCAAGCTTGGGGATGTACCCCTGGGATCACCCTACATGTATCAAATAAGTACAATAATCCAAGCTTGGGGATGCCGAGCCACCTCACTCCAACCATCATGATGTTAAGTAAGTAAAGCCTAGCTATATGGCTATAAAGAAAGCGCTTTACGGGAGGCAACCCGGTTGTTTTTTTTTGTATTTTCCTAGTGTCCTCTTGCTGTCTCAAGAGATTAGTTTTTTTGTTTTAATTCTGGAGTTTTCAATAAATAGTAAAGTCAAACCCATTTGGACTTATAAGTTGTTATCCTAGTGCATTAAATTTCTGTTTCAGCACGAGTCTGCTCACCGTATGATTTTACGTTTTTTATTGGTATGTCGGATTGAGCTAATTTTTTAGTATGTTATGCAACTTTTCGTCATCCGTAAGCAAAAAATTGGCTTAATTTTTTGACGAGTCTAGCTTAGGAAAAAACGTTCGTTTTGCTGCTGTTGCTTTTCTGGACAGATTCTGCCTTCTTTTGTTTTATGCACTCTTTGGGTTTGGGAATCGAATTTCCATGACTCTTTCAAGAAAGAGAATGAACATACAACATAATGAACCTTATTGTCGATCTACTGGGGCATTTGATTTGGATTTTTTCACAGCAAGCATCTGATTTGTTTGTCCTTGCTAATCTCACCCCACAGAAAAAGAATGGGAGAAACATGTTTTGTGAAGTTTTTTCACAGGGAATAGAGGAGCTGCGCCTCAAGACATCCAAGAATGGTGAAATCCATAAGCTTGGGGATGTGATGAACATCCCACTGGAGCTACACTCTGTAACATCCCTGATTTTTGGAAAAACTCAAAAATCACAAAAAATTGAAACTTTTTGTTTTCATGTTTAGTAAGTCACCAAAAACCAAATGAGAAGCAAGAAACAAAATAAAACAATGCATATTTCAATGAAATTAAAATTTCTAATCCTATTATACCTCTATTCCCTAAACCCTAAAACCCTCTCAGGTGAATTTTCTCACATAAAGAAAACCATTTTATCTTTAGCAAAATTTATTACATAAAATGTTTTCAATTCAAATATTACCTTGATAATATTTTATAGCATCAAAAATCAAAGATTTATAACCCTTAATAAAGTCCTAAGCCTCAAAAATATTTGATGAGAATAAAATGTTTTAATAATAACTTTTAGTTGTTATTCCAAGTTTTAAACATGAAGGGGTGAAAATGAAATGCATTGCTTTGAAAATAACATAACAAAAGGTTTTGAAAACAATATTATGACTTATGGTTTTATTCTAAATTTTATTGATCAACAATAATAATTAATTGATATGAACTAGTTAAATAGCATTAAGTTACTATTAATAAATCCTTCATATCCTAAAATTATTAATTATGAAAATGGTTTGAAAATGACTTCCAAAAATATTATTTGAAATGTTTGATGTCTCTAAAAATTTATTTAATCAAAAATCCCATTTTACTATTTTCTATTTTAAAATGGTATTAAGTACTATTAGTGAATTAATCATATTTTCAAAATATTAAAAAAGGATGAAAACACTTTGAAATGGTTTTGTAAAATACTATTTGATATTTATAAAGCCACTGAAATTTTATCAACTTCATTTCTATCTTATTTGACATTTTCCTATTTAATTAGAATAATAAGGCATTTATGAATTCTTTTGAAATTTGTAATTTGAATAATTCAAAAACATGGAAACCCCACAAAAATGGTACTGTTGGAAATTATTTGAAATAATATGATTTTACAATTTTGTTTCATATTATTTGGATTATTTAAACAGAAGTTATTAATGAAATGAGAAAACAGAAAAAAAAAAATGCTGACGTCAGCTGACGTCATCGTCTTCAACGCTGGGAAACTGCCACTGCCGTTTCTCCTCTCCGTGATTACTCGCGATTAAGGGCGTTAATCGCTGCCCCGAGGCCTTCTCGTTATAGCCCTATCCCTCCTCTCCATTTCCCCTCCCTTTCCCCCTCGTTTCATCACTCTATTCGGGAGAAATCGCTCGCCGGAGTCCGCGGGATCCGCCGCCGTCGATCTCCATTTCCGGCGAGGTGAGCCAGTCTCTGTGGCCTAGAACCCCGTAGTTCGATTCCTCTGGTCCTCGCGCCCCTCCTCAACCCCTCCCCCTTCTGTTTCCTCTACAGGAGCAACGCGCCCGTGCTCACCAGAGCAATCGCCGGCGCCTGAGAAGCTCCGTCAGCTCGACACGGCCATCCCAGGAAACTCGAGGCCACGCCACCATCGCCAATCGCCTCACCGTGTCGAGGTGACGCTCCTCGTCACCTCCAGGAGCCCGGAGGCCGTCTGCATCGCCGCCGGCATCTAAACTTCTGCGACTCCAGCCACCGCGTCACCATCTCCGGCGGGACACCTCCGGTGAGATCCCTCCCCCTTTCCCTGCCGTCCGATTTGTATGGATGGCTAGGATTAGATCTCGCCCGAAGGGGTACGCCCCCGTTGGATCTAGATCCAACGCTCTAGATTTTATGTTACCTGCACAGTCAGCGCGCCCAGTCAGCTGCCACGCCAGCAACACTAGCCAATCAAGCGCTGCCATGTGGCCTAGCCTTATCCACTCGGTTTTCCTGTTTTTCCCGAATAGAATTAATTTGACAGATTTGCAGAAAAGTCCCTGCAACTTGCAACCATCATAACTTTTCAACCACTTAGCCAAATATAACAATCTTGGACTTTTTGAAAATCCCTTGATATCTAGAAACTTTTGGCACTGTCCAAATTCAAATTTGACAAACTTAAATTTGTTCAAATTCAAATATGCTTGTTTGGTGAAATTTGGCATAATTCAAATTCTACAAATCCAAAAATTGTAAATAAAATATATTTGGAAACCTTAGGATGTGTACTTTCATATCCTCTGTCCCAAAATAATATTTGAACAAATTAAAATTGATTTTAGTATTAAGTTGTCTATTTGATTATTTTTGACATAGATTAATTTCTATAAATAATTTCAATATAGTTCCTTTTGCAAAATTGCTCCATTTGATAACCTTGGACCATAAACAACCTTTCCCAACCATTTTGGACACCCTTGGACCATGACCATGTATTTTAGCCAAAAATCCATCATAGTAGTCCATCTAGTTATTATGTCTTAGATTTTGTTTCTATCTCTTTCTACCATTGTTTGTTGTGGCCATTTTTGAATCCGAGACCAAGTACCTAGTATGTAAACCATATAAGAGACCAAGTAGTAAACCTCACACACTAGTACCATAGTTTTCTATCTACTCCTCCATCCCCCTATTCTTGCTTCAAGAATCCATCAAGTTAGCAAATGGAAAAACAAGACTCAAGGAATAGAAGGCTCTTCATTTTCAACTTGGTGGCAACATGAAGAGCAACAAGGAGGATCAATGAATAAGTTTTGAAGAGAATACTTAGACTCCACACCTAGAAGAAAACTCAAGAAGTACAAGTGTGAAGAAATTTAGAAGAAAACATTTCCTCTCTCTTCCTATTCCTTCCATTTCTTTCTTTTCAAATTGACTTAGTGGTATTTGTGCCCATCCCATACCTAAACCAAGTAGTGAAGATCATGAAGATTTTTCAAGTACAAGAGAAGCTTCACAACAAGGAGGAAACTACAATAGAAGCATGAAGATGAACTTCAAGAAGACAAGCATGTGAAGACTAGAAGCAATTCATACAAGTTGAAGAATAACAAGTTGTTTTTGTCCAACCTTTGACCCAAATGGAAAACCAAAGACTTAGTAATATTTTCCCTTTGATGATGAAGTTAGTAGACCTACCCTAACCACAATGGAAAATACTAACATAATCACTTAAATATTTTTGAAGGTGAATATGACCAAGTGTTTGCATGTATTACTTTAGTTGAAGTAGTAATATGTTTATTCTAAGTGAACTCTTGGAACTTCCTCGACAAGTATGGTTATAATAAAGTTAGTTTTATACATAACTCAACCTAGTCCATCCCAAGTAAACCCTTGGAATTTCCTTAACAAGTATGAGACCATTAGATAATGAATCTTTCAGCTCAAACCTAGACCTTGTCCTAACCAACTTGGTTAAACCCCTTTTGATATGTTAGTTGCTATGTATGTTTTCTACACTTGTATGTTTGTTTGGTAGGATGCTTGTTTATTTGGTTTTGTGTTGTCAATGAATAGATTGTACGGAGAGCAACGATCTTTTGTGAAGAGAGTGTGATAGCTTCACCAACTTCAACAAGGCAAGTAACAAACCATCAACTACCCATTATTTTCTATATGCATTAGTTGATTTTGAGTAGTATGCATGATAGGAAATTTTACTAAGTGATACTATGCTATGCTATTATCCTAGTAGTGTGTAGCCATCCCTTTTACCTTGTTATTTTGATATCCCTAGAATTTATTAGGTGCTATGCAATGTTACAAATTGTTTTACTAGATGTTGAGGAAAAATCCTAAGTATAACTAATGAATGAACCACCTGGGTGGAAGTGGTAAGACTGGTTTATGTTGAGTGTTGCCTCAGGGCCCTTATCTAAGGGTTATTCCACTTGAGGTTGTCACTTGCGGATGGCCACCCAGGAACAAAGAGATTACTATGTCCCTCTAAATCTAGTAGCTTCCCGTGCAGCCTTTTGACAATATGGGCTCTGTCTTGATCAATTAAGTTGTGAGGGTTCAGCCCAGGCTTGACAAGCAGATGTAGCAAAATTATAGGTGGAACGGGTCTTGCCGGTGGGTTTGGACTTCTTCTTCTGAAAGATCTCGTCTCAATTCTCTCCTTTCCATGATGCACTCCGGGTGTATAGGATGTTTGGGCTAATTGAAGACAAAGGGTGAAAGTGCACAACCTCTGCAGAGTCAACAAAACTAAGATCTTAGCCGTGTCCCCGGTTATGGACAACTATGAGCAGCTGGACAAGGATTGACGGAAGAATCTCATCACCAATTTCAATAAGTAAAATTTTGACCAACTGAAGAGTAATGTGGTGCTTGGATCTTAATCCAATGTTGCCACCCCTTTGAAAAGAAAAGTTTGTTTTACAAAAGAGATAGGACAAAATTGGCTTTATGCAAACTTAGCCTAAACTCCACTCAGCCAAATAAGCATGTAGTATTAGTCTTGCCATTTATATCCACCATAGTGTTACTTGCCAATACATTAAATTGTATTGACCCCCTTGTGGCTGCATATTCCATATTGCAGATTTTTTCTCAAGACGAGTGAGGATTTCGTTTAGGATCTCGAGACTATCGCCAACATGTTTTGCCTGTGGCACATGAAGAAGATGGGCTCAATGTTGTACTAAGTTTTCCGCTGTATTTCTTTGTTTTCTGCTAGTCTTCTAAGACTATGCAAGTTGTAATCCTATTTTGTAAAGACTGGATCATGCGATGTAATAGAATTTGATGCATTTGCATGATATTTCATTTTGTACTGTGGTGCTAGCAATTGATGCAGGGACTAGCACAATAACACAGGTATTCTATCTTTATTAAAAGTTGGGATGCTACAAAATGGTATCAGAGCATTGTGTTGCCTGTAGGATTCGAGACCCTTAGGTTTGGAAGCCCTTTATGATCATGTTATTATCTCCTTAGAGTATTTTGGATCGTAGCGGCATAGTGAGATGAAGCGGCCCGGACAACTTTACGTGTCCACGGACACGAGACCGTTCCATGATTGGCTTGCGGGTGCCAATATCTGTCACTATAGTGAATATCCAATTTGCAACAAGTTGTTAATAACCCCTTGATCACCCTAGGATTGAAAAATTTCTATGTTCAAACTTTCTAGAAACAAAACAATCATCTAAATTCTTCTCATATCATCTCATCTATTATTCACCTTCAAAAATTTCTAGATGACCTACCTCTTCAATACCATCAAGACAGGAATGTTGATGATCATACCAAGAAGTGCAAGAAGTGTTTTCACCACATGAAGATCTACACTCAAGACAATTGAAGAAACTTGGACATATACCCTGACTTCACAACAATCAAGAACACCTCAAGACATGGAGAGAAGAATTTGAAGAACTCAAGAAGATATAGCTGAGACCACCAATCTAGTTACTTGGTTAGAACAACGTTAACGTGTTAGTATATTGATCATACTGATGAGTGTGGTATAACAATATTAGTGTTTTCAAAAAAAAAAACCTTGTTGTTTGGTGTGATGAATGTGTTGCTATATGTTTGTTATGTGTTGTTTTCAAGATGAGTTTCCTTGATCTGATGTGTTGGGGTAGGAATTCCTTCAATCACTTTCTAAATCTCTACTCATCCCTACTAGACCAAACCCAACACCATACTCATTCACCAACCATAGTGAGAACCATTTGGAATCATACAACCTTTACCCTATTTATACACAAGCCATCCCGTTTGAGGAATGCTAGTATCAAATTTCCTTCTTCTGTGTGAAGGAACAATCACATCCATGATCAATGCCAACTACATCATCAGGAGCAGCAAGCCAATCAACAAGAGAACAGAGACAAGTGGACTCAAAGTTGCATTAGCTATGAAGATTTCAGAGCCAACTACACCAAGAGAAGAAGTAATGAAGAAACACAACTACCCAGTATGTGTTATATGAGAGTTTGTTTAGAAATAGCATGATGTGTGCCTTCAAGGATGACAATGACAAGATGGAAGATTTCCAAAGATATCAAAAGACCAAGTTGAGAGTAAACCAAAGACTTTTGATTGACCCAAAGAGTGACCCCTCAGTGTCAAAGGTAGTCCAACATACCTATGTTGGTCTACAGCTCTACCACGAAGGAAAGTTCTACTCAAGCCAATTCCAGATCAATCTACATTCCAATCTAATGAAAATAGACTACCCACAAAAGATTTCTTTTAAGGGTGGTAGCCCACCCAGTTGTTTTGGAACCCACTTACCCAAACCTAATCTTTCTTTCTAACCTTCCCAAATCTCGGGACGAGATTTCTTTTAAGGGTGGTAGTCTGTAACATCCCTGATTTTTGGAAAAACTCAAAAATCACAAAAATTTGAAACTTTTTGTTTTCATGTTTAGTAAGTCACCAAAAACCAAATGAGAAGCAAGAAACAAAATAAAACAATGCATATTTCAATGAAATTAAAATTTCTAATCCTATTATACCTCTATTCCCTAAACCCTAAAACCCTCTCAAGTGAATTTTCTCACATAAAGAAAACCATTTTATCTTTAGCAAAATTTATTACATAAAATGTTTTCAATTCAAATATTACCTTGATAATATTTTATAGCATCAAAAATCAAAGATTTATAACCCTTAATAAAGTCCTAAGCCTCAAAAATATTTGATGAGAATAAAATGTTTTAATAATAACTTTTAGTTGTTATTCCAAGTTTTAAACATGAAGGGGTGAAAATGAAATGCATTGCTTTGAAAATAACATAACAAAAGGTTTTGAAAACAATATTATGACTTATGGTTTTATTCTAAATTTTATTGATCAACAATAATAATTAATTGATATGAACTAGTTAAATAGCATTAAGTTACTATTAATAAATCCTTCATATCCTAAAATTATTAATTATGAAAATGGTTTGAAAATGACTTCCAAAAATATTATTTGAAATGTTTGATGTCTCTAAAAATTTATTTAATCAAAAACCCCATTTTACTATTTTCTATTTTAAAATGGTATTAAGTACTATTAGTGAATTAATCATATTTTCAAAATATTAAAAAAGGATGAAAACACTTTGAAATGGTTTTGTAAAATACTATTTGATATTTATAAAGCCACTGAAATTTTATCAACTTCATTTCTATCTTATTTGACATTTTCCTATTTAATTAGAATAATAAGGCATTTATGAATTCTTTTGAAATTTGTAATTTGAATAATTCAAAAACATGGAAACCCCACAAAAATGGTACTGTTAGAAATTATTTGAAATAATATGATTTTAGAATTTTGTTTCATATTATTTGGATTATTTAAACAGAAGTTATTAATGAAATGAGAAAACAGAAAAATAAAAAAATAAAAATGCTGACGTCAGTTGACGTCATCGTCTTCAACGCTGGGATGAAAACTGCCACTGCCGTTTCTCCTCGCCGTGATTACTCGCGATTAAGGGCGTTAATCGCTGCCCCGAGGCCTTCTCGTTATAGCCCTATCCCTCCTCTCCATTTCCCCTCCCTTTCCCCCTCGTTTCATCACTCTATTCGGGAGAAATCGCTCGCCGGAGTCCGCGGGATCCGCCGCCGTCGATCTCCATTTCCGGCGAGGTGAGCCAGTCTCTGTGGCCTAGAACCCCGTAGTTCGATTCCTCTGGTCCTCGCGCCCCTCCTCAACCCCTCCCCCTTCTGTTTCCTCTACAGGAGCAACGCGCCCGTGCTCACCAGAGCAATCGCCGGCGCCTGAGAAGCTCCGTCAGCTCGACACGGCCATCCCAGGAAACTCGAGGCCACGCCACCATCGCCAATCGCCTCACCGTGTCGAGGTGACGCTCCTCGTCACCTCCAGGAGCCCGGAGGCCGTCTGCATCGCCGCCGGCGTCTAAACTTCTGCGTCTCCGGCCACCGCGTCACCATCTCCGGCGGGATACCTCCGGTGAGATCCCTCCCCCTTTCCCTGCCGTCCGATTTGTATGGATGGCTAGGATTAGATCTCGCCCGAAGGGGTACGCCCCCGTTGGATCTAGATCCAACGCTCTAGATTTTATGTTACCTGCACAGTCAGCGCGCCCAGTCAGCTGCCACGCCAGCAACACTAGCCAATCAAGCGCTGCCATGTGGCCTAGCCTTATCCACTCGGTTTTCCTGTTTTTCCTGAATAGAATTAATTTGACAGATTTGCAGAAAAGTCCCTGCAACTTGCAACCATCATAACTTTTCAACCACTTAGCCAAATATAACAATCTTGGACTTTTTGAAAAGCCCTTGATATCTAGAAACTTTTGGCACTGTCCAAATTCAAATTTGACAAACTTAAATTTGTTCAAATTCAAATATGCTTGTTTGGTGAAATTTGGCATAATTCAAATTCTACAAATCCAAAAATTGTAAATAAAATATATTTGGAAACCTTAGGATGTGTACTTTCATATCCTCTGTCCCAAAATAATATTTGAACAAATTAAAATTGATTTTAGTATTAAGTTGTCTATTTGATTATTTTTGACATAGATTAATTTCTATAAATAATTTCAATATAGTTCCTTTTGCAAAATTGCTCCATTTGATAACCTTGGACCATAAACAACCTTGCCCAACCATTTTGGACACCCTTGGACCATGACCATGTATTTTAGCCAAAAATCCATCATAGTAGTCCATCTAGTTATTATGTCTTAGATTTTGTTTCTATCTCTTTATACCATTGTTTGTTGTGGCCATTTTTGAATCCGAGACCAAGTACCTAGTATGTAAACCATATAAGAGACCAAGTAGTAAACCTCACACACTAGTACCATAGTTTTCTATCTACTCCTCCATCCCCCTATTCTTGCTTCAAGAATCCATCAAGTTAGCAAATGGAAAAACAAGACTCAAGGAATAGAAGGCTCTTCATTTTCAACTTGGTGGCAACATGAAGAGCAACAAGGAGGATCAATGAAGAAGTTTTGAAGAGAATACTTAGACTCCACACCTAGAAGAAAACTCAAGAAGTACAAGTGTGAAGAAATTTAGAAGAAAACATTTCCTCTCTCTTCCTATTCCTTCCATTTCTTTCTTTTCAAATTGACTTAGTGGTATTTGTGCCCATCCCATACCTAAACCAAGTAGTGAAGATCATGAAGATTTTTCAAGTACAAGAGAAGCTTCACAACAAGGAGGAAACTACAATAGAAGCATGAAGATGAACTTCAAGAAGACAAGCATGTGAAGACTAGAAGCAATTCATACAAGTTGAAGAATAACAAGTTGTTTTTGTCCAACCTTTGACCCAAATGGAAAACCAAAGACTTAGTAATATTTTCCCTTTGATGATGAAGTTAGTAGACCTACCCTAACCACAATGGAAAATACTAACATAATCACTTAAATATTTTTGAAGGTGAATATGACCAAGTGTTTGCATGTATTACTTTAGTTGAAGTAGTAATATGTTTATTCTAAGTGAACTCTTGGAACTTCCTCGACAAGTATGGTTATAATAAAGTTAGTTTTATACATAACTCAACCTAGTCCATCCCAAGTAAACCCTTGGAATTTCCTTAACAAGTATGAGACCATTAGATAATGAATCTTTCAGCTCAAACCTAGACCTTGTCCTAACCAACTTGGTTAAACCCCTTTTGATATGTTAGTTGCTATGTATGTTTTCTACACTTGTATGTTTGTTTGGTAGGATGCTTGTTTATTTGGTTTTGTGTTGTCAATGAATAGATTGTACGGAGAGCAACGATCTTTTGTGAAGAGAGTGTGATAGCTTCACCAACTTCAACAAGGCAAGTAACACACCATCAACTACCCATTATTTTCTATATGCATTAGTTGATTTTGAGTAGTATGCATGATAGGAAATTTTACTAAGTGATACTATGCTATGCTATTATCCTAGTAGTGTGTAGCCATCCCTTTTACCTTGTTATTTTGATATCCCTAGAATTTATTAGGTGCTATGCAATGTTACAAATTGTTTTACTAGATGTTGAGGAAAAATCCTAAGTATAACTAATGAATGAACCACCTGGGTGGAAGTGGTAAGACTGGTTTATGTTGAGTGTTGCCTCAGGGCCCTTATCTAAGGGTTATTCCACTTGAGGTT
The DNA here is from genome assembly GCA_028641055.1 of Alopecurus myosuroides. Classification (NCBI taxonomy): domain Eukaryota; kingdom Viridiplantae; phylum Streptophyta; class Magnoliopsida; order Poales; family Poaceae; genus Alopecurus; species Alopecurus myosuroides. Next base: position 149,306,192 of record CM054059.1, on the reverse strand, counting down.
GTCACTTGCGGATGGCCACCCAGGAACAAAGAGATTACTATGTCCCTCTAAATCTAGTAGCTTCCCGTGCAGCCTTTTGACAATATGGGCTCTGTCTTGATCAATTAAGTTGTGAGGGTTCAGCCCAGGCTTGACAAGCAGATGTAGCAAAATTATAGGTGGAACGGGTCTTGCCGGTGGGTTTGGACTTCTTCTTCTGAAAGATCTCGTCTCAATTCTCTCCTTTCCATGATGCACTCCGGGTGTATAGGATGTTTGGGCTAATTGAAGACAAAGGGTGAAAGTGCACAACCTCTGCAGAGTCAACAAAACTAAGATCTTAGCCGTGTCCCCGGTTATGGACAACTATGAGCAGCTGGACAAGGATTGACGGAAGAATCTCATCACCAATTTCAATAAGTAAAATTTTGACCAACTGAAGAGTAATGTGGTGCTTGGATCTTAATCCAATGTTGCCACCCCTTTGAAAAGAAAAGTTTGTTTTACAAAAGAGATAGGACAAAATTGGCTTTATGCAAACTTAGCCTAAACTCCACTCAGCCAAATAAGCATGTAGTATTAGTCTTGCCATTTATATCCACCATAGTGTTACTTGCCAATACATTAAATTGTATTGACCCCCTTGTGGCTGCATATTCCATATTGCAGATTTTTTTCTCAAGACGAGTGAGGATTTCGTTTAGGATCTCGAGACTATCGCCAACATGTTTTGCCTGTGGCACATGAAGAAGATGGGCTCAATGTTGTACTAAGTTTTCCGCTGTATTTCTTTGTTTTCTGCTAGTCTTCTAAGACTATGCAAGTTGTAATCCTATTTTGTAAAGACTGGATCATGCGATGTAATAGAATTTGATGCATTTGCATGATATTTCATTTTGTACTGTGGTGCTAGCAATTGATCCAGGGACTAGCACAATAACACAGGTATTCTATCTTTATTAAAAGTTGGGATGCTACACACTCTTTTGGTTAGCACACGTCTACTTTCTGTTTTTCTAAGCAAAGCATTTATCGTAGAGACTTGAAGCGTCTAGTTTTTATTTTTATTTTTGTTTTGATAAGACCACACCTATCATTTTATATGAGATTGAGCTACTGGAGTTTGGGGTTGGAATGTATTGGATGCTAGTATTATGACTTGGAATAGGGATTCCATGGTTGATTTGAAGAGCTACATATGTTTGCATGATTTATAGGCTTTTTATGTGTAGAAATTTGCAATAATGTTGTCTTGAGCTATCTCTTATTCATGTCCTTGATGTTAATTGCTGGTTTATTTAGTTTGTCATGAAATGAGTAGTTCTATGGACATATGCATGCATAGTAGCTGGTCAACTATCTCACTCTTGCTAGCCAAAAAACTAAAAATTCCAACAAGTATAAACTTGTTTCCAACACCCTTTAGCCAAGTATTTCCAGTGAGTCCACCATATCTACCTATTAGCTTCAGAGCTATTCCGAGTATGTTCACCATGTTATAGTGTTATTTATGTTCTAAATTAAGATATTCACTTTATTAATTGTCATGAGCTGAATTTGGGATAGGACTCTGTAACATCCCAAGTATGAAAAACCACCCCTAGCATGTTTGTTTCTTGTTTAATTAAAGTATTGCATCATGTCATCATATTGTTTCCATTTGTTTTCATTTGTTTGCATCTGTTATCTCTGTTTGCACATTTCAAATTCAAACATATTTCAAACATTTATTTCATACTTGCTCTGTTACAACCTTTTAAATAAAAATCTCAAATAAAAACAACCAATTTGTTTTCATGTTATTCCATAATGCTCACTTATTAAATTAATGGTTTGAATCAATCAATTAATTCCAAATCTTATTCAAAAATTCAACTACATCCTACAAACAGCACCCGAGTTGAAAATATGAAAATTACCAACCAATTATAATCATTTAATCAAATTAAACAATAGGGTTCACCCTATTAAGAAGTTGTTTTCAATAATAATCATTTAAATACTCAAATTCATCCAAATTTGAATTAAATACAAACAGCAAGTTAATTTCAAATTTTTTGAAAACAAAACTTGGCATTTGTTTGCTATTGACCTAAATAGCTCACCCTAATTTTTCTAAAAAATTTACTAACTTAAAACCCTACCTTTTCTTCCTATTCCAAATTCTGCAAAAAAAAAAAAAAAACAGAAGGAGAATTTTAAAATTAAAATTTAGCGCCAGGGCAGTGGGCTGCGCCCAGCCCACTTTCCCTTTTCTCTCCCGCGCGGCCCTTTTCTCTTTCTCCCCAGCGCGCGTACCGGTTCGTTTTTTTTTGCCCTTCTTCCCGCAGTACGGCCGCACATCCGAGCGTGCCACGGCGGCAGCCACGCTCCCCGACGGCCAGGAGAGCTCCTGGAGCTCTATAAAACTAGCCCTAGGCCGCGCCGCAACCCTAGCTAGACTACCCCTCTCCCCTCGAGCTCCCGCCGCCGTTTTCCCCTCTCACGGCCACCTCCCACTTCTCTGTCACCTCACCGGAGCGAGCGCCGTCTGAATCTTCGATGGCAGCCACCGCAGCCGCCCTCCATCTTTCTCGCTGATCGCGGGAACCGCACCACCACCTCTCCCTCGTCCGTTTAAACACCACAGCCATCCCGGAGATCAACCAGAACGACACCGCCGTCCACGACCCCGCCGCTGTCGCCGTCGAGCTCGAGCCTCTGCAATGGCTACATCCCCGGTGAGCGCCACCGTGTCCTCCTCCTTCCCTCTGTCTTGCACCAGTATCACCGCATCGCACGCATCCGTGCCCACAGCACATCCCCGCGGCAGCAGCTAGCGCAACGCCACGGTGATCACCGCCGGTAGCTGCTCTCTATCAGGTTTCAGTCGCGAGCGCGCGCAAAATTCAGTTAAACGTGCAGATCAACTATAACCTCACCGCGCCCTTGTTACTGACAAAACTGACGAAACACCGCACTGGTTACAGTGCCTCGCTCGCTCGCGCACGGTCACGAGTTCGATCCCTCGCGCCGCGGAATAAAAACCCAATTTTTGCCCGAGCCACTGACAGGCAGGCCCCTCTGTCAGTGGGCTGTGCTGCCACGCCAGCACACGCGGGGCCACCGTGGTGCCCTGGGCCCTCTGTTAGTGGCTGTGTACAGCCACTGCGGAGTAACAAAAGGATTTCAACTTTTTCTGTTTTAACTTAAGCCCTTAAAAATTACAGATTGGTCCTTAAGTTTAAAAAGCTAATAACTTTTATTTTGTAACTCCAAATAATAAAAGTAAAATATGTGTGTTGATCCAAATTAAATTATCTATCTAACTAAACCATTTGTTTTCTATTTTGAATTTTCCAAATGCACTTCAAATTTGAATTCAAATAATTCAATTGTAATTTGCTAAATTGCATAACTAAATCATAATAAATCCAAATCATGCAAATAAAATATGTTTTCCATACCATTTTGAACCACCAATTCAAATATAAATTTTGTTTCATGTTTTGAATAATTAAAATTGCTTAAATAATTTAAACCTTATTTAAATCATTTAAATTTGCTAAATTCATAACTTAATCAAATTAAATTATTTTTAAACATGTAAAATATGTTTTCAAACTAGAAAAACATAAACTTTTCAAATATGAGTTTGAATTTATGTTTTGAATAAATAAAATTCAATTATTATTCATGCTTGTTTTATATTCATTTAAAACTTGTTTAATTTTGTTTAAGTCATAATAAATTCATCCTAATTCCTTTTTAAATATTTGAAACATGTAATCCACCCAAAATTTCATGATCTTTTCAAATATGAATTTTGTTATTTATTTTGCACAATTTAACTTGGTGAAAACAATAACTACTTGTGTAATCCCTTTAAGAAACCAAAAATTCCTTAACTTGATAGATAAATTTCTAAATTGGTAAACCTCATTTCCATTTGGTTCTATTGTTGTTATTTTGTTGTTTTCCTCATCCATGCATCATACTAATCCAACTTCACCTGTTGATTAGTTGGAAAACAAATAATCTAACCAAAATTCATGGACCTTTTCCATATGCAACTCAAATTGCATATGGGTCCATTTAAATTGTGTTACCTTGTTAACTAGTTTATTTTGATGCATCCATTAACTTGACATGCATCATCCCATAATTGTGCACTATGCCATGATATTGATTGATTTATCTTTCTGCATTGTTTGTTTGCTTCTTCTCAGATAGACGACAACGTTGAGACAGACGATACTTACAGCACCCCTTCTGAGGATCTAGCTCAGTACCAGGCTACTGGGTTTGCAGGCAAGTTATCACTCACATGAACCACTGTGTTCCTTTCAACATTGGTTACCGATACTTTCCGTTGTTTATTTTGCTAGCCCTATGTATCGTTGCTTCTGTTACGAACCTACCACATGATACCCTGAACCAGGATATTGCCTCACCTCCACTCCTATCACCCCATTGGTTGAGCCCGTGTCTTACTAGCATGCTTAGGGTTGTTTTTGCTCGAGTCTGTTACCCGTTACTTTCTGTTATCATATTTCTATTATATTCTGGGGCTCGATGTTAATCAACAACCTGTTAATCTTGGGTAATAATAATTTTGCTGATAAGGCACCGGCAGGAGGCCCGACGTGGTTTTGAGGCCTGCTAGTGTCGACCCTAATAGGAAAAGGTTCTTGTCTACTGATCCATGATGAGCGCACTATCCGCATGTGGGAAGCGTGTATGGGCGCCCCCCTCAATTTGATTCGAATCGCCACACTTAGTTCGGGCTTTCCATTTGATGCACTCATATGCAGGTACGAACCCGAGGCCAGGGTGGAACTTTTGTAGTCGGCATTTAGGGCGGCGTGGTCTTAGAGTGCTATGAGGGTCCCCTTTTCTTCGTGGGGCTCGATTAGTCGCGCACGCACAGCATGTGGTGCTTTGGGCTTGATGCGAAGAAGAGTTGAGTTGTGTAGAGTGCCTCGCTTGGTGGAAGTGCATTTCCATCCTGGCGGGATATTCTTACGTGTACGGCCAAATTGGTGCACCCCTGCAGGGATAAATCTTCTCGAGAAGCCGTGTTTTCCGCGGTTATGGTTGACTTGGTGAAAGTACTAGCTAACAAGTACTCAGAACAACTTACACCTAACTAATGATAACTTGACTAGTAATAGCCATATTGACACAATAACTTGATCCATCATTAATCCAATTGTGTGAGTTATCCTCGGATTGCTTCTTTGGATAAGGGGCGAGATCCAGGATGGGTTTGGTTGGTGGTTAGTTATAGTTGGTTACGATACGCTATCTTATCTCTTTCTGTTAGACCGGAAGTTGTAGTATGTTTCTGTAGATGGTTAGAGCAGCCAGTTGCAACATCTTTCATAACCCCTTTCTTCCGTTGAACCCAAGGAATCTGTGCTTGGTGTTGACGGGTTACACTTTGGTGAACTGTGAGTCTTGCTTGCCAGTACGTTGTTGTACTGACCCCTTTGGGGCTGTGGTTTCCGCAGACTACGCTTACGAGGATCCAGGTGACGGCTACTACGTGGAGTTTGACGAGGCTGCCGACGAGTAGATAGCGGACCCGGGCAGGATCCGAGACTACGTGGGTGGGCTCCGTCTTCCTTTCATTTGCCGGCTTCTTAAGCCTATTTGGATTTTGTCTGTACTCAGACCCCTTTGAATGCTTCCGCTAAGTTGTAATGATGTTATGTTGGGACATGTGTCCTCTGGATGATTGTATTTGCTATCTCTGCTCTACTGAGAGCTATTTGCAACTTATTTCCATCTTTTGTGTCTTAGAGATCTGTTGTGTTATCATCTTGTTCAAAGCCGTTGACGTACCATGTGTGTATGGTATGAAGTACGTCAATGGTGGTGTCCTGATTTCTATGGGATAGTTTACATCGACGGTGAACGGTAAAGATTGGTTGTCACACATAAGTGTTGGCCTACTCGTAAGAGATGCGGGTGCCGGTAAGCCCCGTAATCCAATCAAAATACTGTTCGGTTCGTACGGTGAGTATCCTCTAGAAGTCCGGGTGCGACAAATGGTATCAGAGCCTGTCTGCCTGTAGGATCCCTTTTACTGGTCGCAGTTGAGTCTAGAAACTATTTTTGTAGCTATATAGGAAAAATGAAACGTGAGAGTAGGAATTCTGCCATTTTTCTTCTTTCCCCACCCACCCACCCTTTTTCTGGTAAGGAAGTGCAACATGTTTTCTCTTCTCACCTAAACTTTCAAGTTAGGTTTTCACGAATTCTGGTTTCTCTAGGATAGTTATATCTACTAGACCATAGGAATGGAGGTGGTTGTGACATGATTTATCATGTTGCCTACTCATGATTGAGAACGGAGGCGTGTAAGCCCCGGAAGCAAATCCTCTATTCCTTAAGCAGTAGATATTGATCCTTTAGAAGCCCGGATGGGTTCTTCCGTAGTACCTCAGGAGTTTTGGTCTCGAGTTTCCCGTTGTTGCTTCGATATCCTGTTCTTCTCAACATCCTTTTCGTCCGTTGAACCTTGTTGTTGCTTTCCACTTCAGTTCTCTACCGGCGTCTAACCAAAACTTCCCCAAATCATCTGCAGATGGATCTCAGGTTCTACCCGCAGGTGGTTCGGATGACTCGCTGTGAGAGCACCGCCGGTTATCCGGAGATGCTGAGAGACATGGTCACGTATCTGGGGTTCCATTGGGCACCAGAGTACCAGGTCTACGAGCAGCAGCGAGAGTTTGACCAGACCTACTACCAGGCTATCGTCTACATTCTGTCAGATGATGGCATGAGCGTCGTCCACCGCTACGAGGCAGTAGGTTCCACAGTGGATATGGCCGTGCAGCAGGCAGCTTACGTGAGTCTCACCGTCCTTCGTGCTGACTACTGGGGGTTTGACGATTCCATCTATCGCCACATCCCCCGTGGTTACATCACTTCGAAGGGAGCTCATTTCACTCTCTACGACAACCTGGATGTCTATGAGCATGATAGCTCCAGGCTGCACACCACCGCTCAGTTTGTGAGGTACAGTGACGCAGTTGCCACCACACTTTCTCAGGAGTTGGTTTCAGTCAGGGAGCAGCTCTACCTCGCGTTGACTCGTCTAGCGACGTACACCACAGACTTTGTTGGAGACGAGCGCTTCACACGTTTCGAGCAGCCAGTGGGTCGTACTCTGCCAGATGCTGGAGGTTACGAGCCGATCAGAGGTCCACTCCTCCACCTCGGTGCTGGTTACACAGGGATTCCCCGCTTTGGAGCACAGGGAGCCGATGCTATGTACTTCACCACACCGAGAGTCGCTCTCAGAGCAGTTCCGCTCTACGTGGACCGTCATTCTACCTACTTTCGTGGGCCTCCTCCTCACCGTACCTCTCGCCGTACTACTCACCGCCGTCCTGCGTGATGAGCATGGGAGTACCGATGAATCCGTTCTTAGCTATGTTTAGTTATCCTTTGGCATTCGAACCATGTATGGTGTGTTGGATATTCTGATGTATTTGAACATGTTATGATGTACCTGTTGGTTATCTATTCATGCGTCGGAATAATCTATCTTTCGGTTACAAGTCTATCCTTTTCTGTTGTTGTGCTAAAATGCATTTCCATTCAGGATGCCGCCAACCAGGAACACCCCGCCTGAGCCACCGCCGATCACGGAGCTGTTGACTCAGATGACTCATGTTGTGGCGCAGATGGCCCAGTTCCAAGCTAACCAGCACAACAACCAGAATGCTCCACGAGTCAGTATCAAGGAGTTTCTGAGTCTGGGGCCGAGAGCTTTCGTGGCAACACGCGAGCCTCTGGATGCTGATGACTGGATCCGTGAGATGGCCAGGGCTCTGGACATTGCTCACGTTGCTGAGGAAGACAAGGTCAAGTATGCTTCCTATCTGCTGAAGGGTCAGGCAGCTACTTGGTGGGAGAACTTCCAGACCATGAGAGCTGGCTATCCTATCACCTGGGGCTGTTTCAAGGAAGCTTTCCTGAAGCACCACATCCCAGATGGTCTCATGGAAAGGATGCGTGAAGAGTTCTGCTCTCTCAAGCAGGGCAAGCTGGACGTCATTGGCTACCAGAACGAGTTCAATCGCCTCGCTCGATATGCTGGTGATGAGGTGTCCACTGAGGCCAAGAAGATGGCAAGGTTCCGCAGAGGTTTTAACCCGGAACTCAAGTACGCACTCACCAATATCAAGTGCAAAGACTTCGAGGAGCTCGTGAACACCGCGCTCAATGAGGAAAATGGGCGCAAGGCGTTCGAAGAGTCTCGGAAGCACTCGCGTGAGGGTGGTTCCTCCTCCAACATGACCACCCCTCCGCAGAAGCGCCGCATCTGGGTGCCAAACAGTGCTGTCACTCGGGCTCCATATGCCCAAGCATCTCCAGGCTTTGCTCCCCGCCCACCCAACCCATCTCAGATGCATGGGAAGAGGTTTGCAATGGGGCAGCCAAGGCAGGAATCTCCTCGTGTCGTCACTTGCTTCAAGTGCAAGCAGACTGGACACTACGCCGACAAGTGCACTCAGAGGCAGCTACCTCCACCACCTCCTCGCACCAACACCAACCAGGCAATGGTGCGCGCTCCTCCGGCTAAAGCCTTCAACTCAAACAACAGGCATGTCGGGAGGACCGCGAGGGTGAATCATATCAAGGCCGACAAAGCTGAGGAAGCTGCTGACGTCGTTCTCGGTACATTCCCCGTATTGTTTGATACCGGAGCATCGCATTCTTTCGTGTCAAAGATCTTTGCAACAGCAATTAAGCTCCCCTTTGTTGGTTTGGGTTCCCCGCTAGTAGTAAACTCCCCGGGAGCAACTATGCAAACTTCCAAGATCAGTCATGAGAATCAGATCTTAATTGGAGGCCACATATTCCTTGCTTCTCTCATTCTGCTTGGAAATTCTGACATTGATGTCATCCTTGGCATGGATTGGTTGAAGGCCAATAAAGCTACGATTGACTGTCCTCGGAAGTCAATAACTCTGTTCCACCCGTCTGGCCAGATAGTCTATTCTCCAAAGGAATCAAGTTCTGTTCAGTTGTACACCCTGGATGCTAAACCTCTACCTCTGCTTGAAAATGTTCCGGTGGTTTGTGAGTTCCCTGACGTCTTTCCAGAAGAGTTGCCAGGGATGCCTCCGGACAGAGCAGTTGAATTTGTGATCGAGCTTGAACCAGGTACTGCTCCAATCTCTAAGCATCCATACAAGATAGCTCCTCCTGAACTGAAATTGTTGAAGGAGCAAATCAATATGTACATGGAAAAAGGTTACATTCAACCTAGTTCCTCCGCTTGGGGTTGCCCAACTCTGTTCGTTGCCAAGAAGGATCAAACAAAAAGACTCGTGGTTGACTATCGTCCTCTCAACGAGAAAACCATCAAAAACAAGTATCCAATTCCTCGTATCGATGATCTTTTTGATCAACTTGCTGGAGCCTCAATATTCTCAAAGTTGGACTTGAGGATGGGTTACCACCAAATAAACATCAGAAAGGAAGATATTCCAAAAACAACTTTCACCACTCGGTACGGTCTATATGAATACACCGTCATGTCCTTTGGTCTCACCAATGCACCGGCGACATTCTCTAGACTCATGAATTCTGTCTTCCATGAATACCTAGACAAGTTCGTTGTGGTATATCTTGATGATATTCTTGTCTACTCCAAATCCGAGGAAGAGCATGGAGAACATCTTCGTCTCACTCTCATGAAACTTCGCGAGCATCGTCTATATGCCAAGTTCTCCAAATGTGAGTTCTGGATTCCAGAAGTTGCTTACCTTGGTCATATCATCTCTGCCAAGGGCATAGCCATTGACCCAGAAAAGGTTAAGGCAATTGTTGATTGGAAACCTCCTAAGACGGTGAAGCAAGTCAGAAGTTTTCTTGGCTTGGCTAGCTATTGCCGTCGTTTCGTCCAAAACTTCTCCAAGATTGCAAAACCTCTCACTGATCTCACAAAGAAGGACAAGAAGTTCGTTTGGTCTCCACAATGTGATGAAAGTTTCAATCTCCTGAAGACTAAACTCACTTCTACTCCAGTTCTGGTTGGACCAGATACTACCAAACCTTTCCAGATATTCTGCGATGCATCTCTCCAAGGTCTAGGAGCAGTTCTTATGCAAGAACGTCAAGTTGTGGCTTATGCTTCACGTCAGTTGAATGCCCATGAGCAAAACTATCCCACACATGATCTTGAGCTAGCAGCAGTTGTGTTTGCCCTCAAGAAATGGAGGCAATACTTGTTGGGTAACCGCACTGAAATCTTTTCCGATCATAAGAGTCTGAAATATATCTTCACTCAACCAGATCTAAACCTCAGGCAAAGGAGATGGATTGAAAAGATTAAAGACTTTGATCTCACCATTTCTTACACTCCAGGCAAGGCTAATGTTATGGCCGATGCTCTTAGTCGCAAGTCATATTGCAATAATCTCATGATCATGGAAAGCCAACCTCCACTTCATGAAGAATTCCAGAAGCTGAACCTTGGTCTTGTTCCTCAAGGTTATCTTGCTAGCTTGACAGCCAGTCCAACTCTCGAGGACAAGATTCGTTCTGAACAACGTCGTGATGCTGATATCAAGAAGATGGTAGAGCACATCAAAGAAGGCAAGGATAAATTCAAATCCTTCTCAATTGATGACAAGGAACTGTGTTCTTCGAAGGACGCATTGCAGTTCCTCAGATTCAAAGTCTCAAAGATGTCATTCTCAAGGAGGCTCATGAAACTCCTCTCTCCATCCACCCTGGAAGTACAAAGATGTACCAGGATCTCAAGACTCTGTATTGGTGGCCTGGCATGAAACGTGAAATTGCTCAATACGTTTCTGAATCTGACGTTTGTCAACGTGTTAAGGTAGTCCATCAGAAAACAGCCGGTCTTCTCCAACCTCTGAAAATTCCTGAGTGGAAGTGGGACATGATTGAAATGGACTTCGTTACTGGGTTTCCAAAGTCCAAGAAGGGCAACGATGCAATCTTCATTGTTATTGATCGTCTCACTAAAGTAGCTCACTTCTTTGCTGTTAAAGAAACAATCTCAGCTAGCCAGTTAGCAGAGCTCTACACAGCAAAGATTGTTCCTCTTCATGGTGTTCCATTGGAAATAAGCTCAGACCGTGGAAGTATCTTCACTTCTCATTTCTGGAAAAGCTTTCAAGAAGCATTGGGCACTAAACTTCTGTTCAGCACAGCTTATCACCCTCAGTCTCAGGGGCAAGTCGAAAGAGTCAATCAGATTCTCGAGGATATGCTCAGAGCATGTGGTCTCTCCTTTGGCATGAAATGGGAGGATTGCCTTCCATATGCTGAATTCAGCTACAACAACAGCTTCCAGGCAAGCCTAGGCATGGCACCATTTGAAGCACTCTATGGCCGCAGATGCAGGAGTTCAATCAATTGGTCTGGAGCTGGTGAACGTTCACTCTTAGGCCCTGACATTGTTAAGGAAGCCGAGGAGAAAGTTCGAATCATTCGTGACAATCTCAAGATTGCTCAGTCTCGTCAGAAAAGCTACTATGACAGCAAGCACAGGGATATGATCTATGCACCTGGTGATAAGGCATATCTCCTTGTAACTCCCCTCAGAGGCACTCATTGTTTCAGTGTGAAAGGAAAGCTTGCACCAAGATACATTGGTCCTTTCAACATTCTCTCAAGGCGTGCAGAAAATGCCTTTCGTCTTGAACTTCCAGAAAAACTATCCAAGGTGCATGATGTGTTTCATGTGTCACAGCTCAAGAAGTGTTTCAAAGTTCGAGATCGTGCAGTTGATCATGATTCCATTGAACTGCAAGATGATCTCTCTTATGAGGAGCACCCTGTTCGTATTCTCGATGAGACCGAGCGTAAGACTCGCAACAAGAGCACCAAGTTCTTGAAAGTGCAGTGGTCGCATCATTCCGATAAAGAGGCAACCTGGGAGACCGAAGAGGATCTTCGCAAGAAGTATCCGGACCTTTTCTCTTCTCCGTAAGGAATCTCGGGGCGCGATTACTTCAAGGGGGGGCGTTTTGTAACATCCCAAGTATGAAAAACCACCCCTAGCATGTTTGTTTCTTGTTTAATTAAAGTATTGCATCATGTCATCATATTGTTTCCATTTGTTTTCATTTGTTTGCATCTGTTATCTCTGTTTGCACATTTCAAATTCAAACATATTTCAAACATTTATTTCATACTTGCTCTGTTACAACCTTTTAAATAAAAATCTCAAATAAAAACAACCAATTTGTTTTCATGTTATTCCATAATGCTCACTTATTAAATTAATGGTTTGAATCAATCAATTAATTCCAAATCTTATTCAAAAATTCAACTACATCCTACAAACAGCACCCAAGTTGAAAATATGAGAATTACCAAACAATTATAATCATTTAATCAAATTAAACAATAGGGTTCACCCTATTAAGAAGTTGTTTTCAATAATAATCATTTAAATACTCAAATTCATCCAAATTTGAATTAAATACAAACAGCAAGTTAATTTCAAACTTTTTGAAAACAAAACTTGGCATTTGTTTGCTATTGACCTAAATAGCTCACCCTAATTTTTCTAAAAAATTTACTAACTTAAAACCCTACCTTTTCTTCCTATTCCAAATTCTGCAAAAAAAAAAAAACAGAAGGAGAATTTTAAAATTAAAATTTGGCGCCAGGGCAGTGGGCTGCGCCCAGCCCACTTTCCCTTTTCTCTCCCGCGCGGCCCTTTTCTCTTTCTCCCCAGCGCGCGTACCGGTTCGTTTTTTCCCCTTCTTCCCGCAGTACGGCCGCACATCCGAGCGTGCCACGGCGGCAGCCGCGCTCCCCGACGGCCAGGAGAGCTCCTGGAGCTCTATAAAACTAGCCCTAGGCCTCGCCGCAACCCTAGCTAGTCCTACCCCTCTCCCCTCGAGCTCCCGCCGCCGTTTCCCCTCTCACGGCCACCTCCCACTTCTCTGTCACCTCACCGGAGCGAGCGCCGTCTGAATCTTCGATGGCAGCCACCGCAGCCGCCCTCCATCTTCCTCGCTGATCGCGGGAACCGCACCACCACCTCTCCCTCGTCCGTTTAAACACCACAGCCATCCCGGAGATCAACCAGAACGACGCCGCCGTCCACGACCCCGCCGCTGTCGCCGTCGAGCTCGAGCCTCTGCAACGGCTACATCCGCGGTGAGCGCCACCGTGTCCTCCTCCTTCCCTCTGTCTTGCACCAGCATCACCGCATCGCACGCATCCGTGCCCACAACACATCCCCGCGGCAGCAGCTAGCGCAACGCCACGGTGATCGCCGCCGGTAGCTGCTCTCTGTCAGGTTTCAGTAGCGAGCGCGCGCAAAATTCAGTTAAACGTGCAGATCAACTATAACCTCACCGCGCCCTTGTTACTGACAAAACTGACGAAACACCGCACTGGTTACAGTGCCTCGCTCGCTCGCGCACGGTCACGAGTTCGATCCCTCGCGCCGCGGAATAAAAACCCAATTTTTGCCCGAGCCACTGACAGGCAGGCCCCTCTGTCAGTGGGCTGTGCTGCCACGCCAGCACACGCGGGCCACCGTGGTGCCCTGGGCCCTCTGTCAGTGGCTGTGTACAGCCACTGCGGAGTAACAAAAGGATTTCAACTTTTTCTGTTTTAACTTAAGCCCTTAAAAATTACAGATTGGTCCTTAAGTTTAAAAAGCTAATAACTTTTATTTTGTAACTCCAAATAATAAAAGTAAAATATGTGTGTTGATCCAAATTAAATTATCTATCTAAATAACCATTTGTTTTCTATTTTGAATTTTCCAAATGCACTTCAAATTTGAATTCAAATAATTCAATTGTAATTTGCTAAATTGCATAACTAAATCATAATAAATCCAAATCATGCAAATAAAATATGTTTTCCATACCATTTTGAACCACCAATTCAAATATAAATTTTGTTTCATGTTTTAAATAATTAAAATTGCTTAAATAATTTAAACCTTATTTAAATCATTTAAATTTGCTAAATTCATAACTTAATCAAATTAAATTATTTTTGAACATGTAAAATATGTTTTCAAACTAGAAAAACATAACCTTTTCAAATATGAGTTTGAATTTATGTTTTGAATAAATAAAATTCAATTATTATTCATGCTTGTTTTAAATTCATTTAAAACTTGTTTAATTTTGTTTAAGTCATAATAAATTCATCCTAATTCCTTTTTAAATATTTGAAACATGTAATCCACCCAAAATTTCATGATCTTTTCAAATATGAATTTTGTTATTTATTTTGCTCAATTTAACTTGGTGAAAACAATAACTACTTGTGTAATCCCTTTAAGGAACCAAAAATTCCTTAACTTGATAGATAAATTTCTAAATTGGTAAACCTCATTTCCATTTGGTTCTATTGTTGTTATTTTGTTGTTTTCCTCATCCATGCATCATACTAATCCACCTTCACCTGTTGATTAGTTGGAAAACAAATAATCTAACCAAAATTCATGGACCTTTTCCATATGCAACTCAAATTGCATATGGGTCCATTTAAATTGTGTTACCTTGTTAACTAGTTTATTTTGATGCATCCATTAACTTGACATGCATCATCCCATGATTGTGCACTATGCCATGATATTGATTGATTTATCTTTCTGCATTGTTTGTTTGCTTCTTCTCAGATAGACGACAACGTTGAGACAGACGATACTTACAGCACCCCTTCTGAGGATCTAGCTCAGTACCAGGCTGCTGGGTTTGCAGGCAAGTTATCACTCACATGAACCACTGTGTTCCTTTCAACATTGGTTACCGATACTTTCCGTTGTTTATTTTGCTAGCCCTATGTATCGCTGCTTCTGTTACGAACCTACCACATGATACCCTGAACCAGGATATTGCCTCACCTCCACTCCTATCACCCCATTGGTTGAGCCCGTGTCTTACTAGCATGCTTAGGGTTGTTTTTGCTCGAGTCTGTTACCCGTTACTTTCTGTTATCATATTTCTATTATATTCTGGGGCTCGATGTTAATCAACAACCTGTTAATCTTGGGTAATAATAATTTTGCTGATAAGGCACCGGCAGGAGGCCCGGCGTGGTTTTGAGGCCTGCTAGTGTCGACCCTAATAGGAAAATGGTCTTGTCTACTGATCCATGATGAGCGCACTATCCGCATGTGGGAAGCGTGTATGGGCGCCCCCCTCAATTTGATTCGATTCGCATCTCGTCCAAATCGCCACACTTAGTTCGGGCTTTCCATTTGATGCACTCATATGCAGGTACGAACCCGAGGCCAGGGTGGAACTTTTGTAGTCGGCATTTAGGGCGGCGTGGTCTTAGAGTGCTATGAGGGTCCCCTTTTCTTCGTGGGGCTCGATTAGCCGCGCACGCACAGCACGTGGTGCTTTGGGCTTGATGCGAAGAAGATTTGAGTTGTGTAGAGTGCCTCGCTTGGTGGAAGTGCATTTCCATCCTGGCGGGATATTCTTACGTGTACGGCCAAATTGGTGCACCCCTGCAGGGATAAATATTCTCGAGAAGCCGTGTTTTCCGCGGTTATGGTTGACTTGGTGAAAGTACTGGCTAACAAGTACTCAGAACAACTTACGCCTAACTAATGATAACTTGACTAGTAATAGCCATATTGACACAATAACTTGATCCATCATTAATCCAACTGTGTGAGTTATCCTCGGATTGCTTCTTTGGATAAGGGGCGAGATCCAGGATGGGTTTGGTTGGTGGTTAGTTATAGTTGGTTACGATACGCTATCTTATCTCTTTCTGTTAGACCGGAAGTTGTAGTATGTTTCTGTAGATGGTTAGAGCAGCCAGTTGCAGCATCTTTCATAACCCCTTTCTTCCGTTGAACCCAAGGCATCTGTGCTTGGTGTTGACGGGTTACACTTTGGTGAACTGTGAGTCTTGCTTGCCAGTACGTTGTTGTACTGACCCCTTTGGGGCTGTGGTTTCCGCAGACTACGCTTACGAGGATCCAGGTGACGGCTACTACGTGGAGTTTGACGAGGTTGCCGACGAGTAGATAGCGGACCCGGGCAGGATCCGAGACTACGTGGGTGGGCTCCGTCTTCCTTTCATTTGTCGGCTTCTTAAGCCTATTTGGATTTTGTCTGTACTCAGACCCCTTTGAATGCTTTCGCTAAGTTGTAATGATGTTATGTTGGGACATGTGTCCTCTGGATGATTGTATTTGCTATCTCTGCTCTACTGAGAGCTATTTGCAACTTATTTCCATCTTTTGTGTCTTAGAGATCTGTTGTGTTATCATCTTGTTCAAAGCCGTTGACGTACCATGTGTGTATGGTATGACGTACGTCAATGGTGGTGTCCTGATTTCTATGGGATAGTTTACATCGACGGTGAACGGTAAAGATTGGTTGTCACACATAAGTGTTGGCCTACTCGTAAGAGATGCGGGTGCTGGTAAGCCCCGTAATCCAATCAAAATACTGTTCAGTTCGTACGGTGAGTATCCTCTAGAAGTCCGGGTGCGACAGACTCTCACGAACTTTTGAATGCACACCTTTACTTTTCACTGCACTTAATAAACATGACCCAATAACGGGAGCTAAAAGTTTTGCGTTTGAAAAGTGTTTGGTTGGGAGCTAGCTATAAACGTGTATCACTGGAAAGCTTTCAACATTGCACAAAAATTTACATTTTGTTGATATCATCTTCTTTTGTTTTTGGACTCCTGCCATGCCGAAATGAAATAGAGGAATAGTAAGTTTTGATGAGTAAGTATATTTATGACTAGAGAAACGCATTGGGCCGCTAACCCAAGCCATGCTTGATCATGGTGGAAATTTACTTACAGCTAGAGTGGACTCTACAAACACATCCTACAATAAAATAAGAAGCTATGCATATAGTGAATGAAATAAAAAAGGATGATGAGTCTACTCTGTTTGTTCATCTTGTCATTGTGACATGGGCTGGCTTCCATGTCATGGGGCAAGAGGTACCTCTTTGCGGTTCTCTATGATGTCATTAATACTTATTATGATTGTACAAAGATTATTAGGAATCTTAGGTTGAGTAATCATGGAGTAGGTTTTCACACTCACGGGGCATGAGGCATTCAACCAACACCTTGTCAATCACATTACTTCAACATTCACAATTTAAGATGCTAGTGATAAAGGGGCAATGAGAGTCTTAGAACAATGGATGCCACATTTCAATTAGTAATTTTAGTTGAATAATTTAGAGGCTAAATAAGACTTGATCATGTTTTACCTCTACTCAATTTTCTCCAAAGTGTCCACCATATTTTCTATTTTCCATTATGCTATTCTTTGACCAATATAGGATTTTATTTTTCATTTTGTGTATGCATTTGGTCCATAGTGCTTTTATTTCATTATACACTTTGTGAACTTTCATGAAGCATCTTTGCTTGCATATTTGATATTTCTTATAACATGAATTGTATGTTGCTACTCATCTACATTATGAATCATTTGATTATATGTAGCATGAATAATCTTCTTTGATATTCCATGATTGTTTTAAAATGCAAAGTCCATGTTAGATTTATCACCTTCATACTCGAGGACGAGTATGGGTTAAGCTTGGGGATGTTGATGCATGTAAAATGCATACATGAACTTTGCATGTTATTACTTTTTTTTCTTACATATTAGAAACTTATATTCATGATTTATAATGATTTAGGGGATTTTCTGAACAATCCCCCTTCTTTTGGTTCTAACCCAGTTTTTCCAGAAAACGTACTTTTTAGTGTTTCAAACTTTCCGGGAGCTTCGGGACTCCAAAAAGGGCAAGGCCAAAGTGCGCGGTTCAGAATTTTCGAGACGAAGACCATGGGCCAAAGTAGAGGGCCAAAAGGCCAACCAGGTGGAAAAGAGGACCCTCCATGCGGCCAGATTCCTTGGCCGCGTGTGGGGCCCCCTTTTTGCCCCCGTGGCTCCGATGTCGTCGATCTTTCTTCTCCCGAGTGTCTCGTGACCTAAAAATGACTATATAAAGGGTCCCCTGGCCTTTTCGAGAAGGAGGCGGCGCCAAGAGACGAAACCACGAAACAAAGAGACAGAAGGCTGCTGCCGGAGAAGATCGGAGGGGGGAAACACCGCCGGGATCACCCCCGGAGGGCTCCACCCCCCTCCGGCGTGTTCATCATCAACATCTACAGCAAGATCAGCTGCATATCTCCACTGTAATCTCTTGGCAAACACGACGTATGATACAATACTATATTCCCTTGATGTATTGTGTCTCCCCGTCTATGTTTGAGTAGTGAATTGTTCTTGGCAATGGTGAAATAGTTCGTTGATTGGTTGCATACAAGTTTGTTATCTTGTCTTTATGTACAATATATGAGTGCACGCATATGTTGGGGAATGCATGTAAGGTGATCACCGGTAGCATAATGGAGTGGTGGTGACTTGGGAGTGACAGTAACCTGAGACTGAGCCACAAAGTTAAGTTATTGGGGGTTATATATAGGGGACCTTAGAACGTAAGGCTATGGTGGGACTTTATGTCTTAATCAATCTTGTGCAGTCATTTACTTGGCCGCATGATCCATCATAAGGGGTTGTAGATCATTTACTTGACTATACCTATTCATGGCTCCTTCCTAGAAGAAACAACTAAGACTAAAACATGTGCTTCACTAATTGTGACAACCACACGAACGAAACACCTATTGCTAGAACACTTGCTCCCTTGAGATACTTGAGATATTTGCTGCTTGCTACTTGTGAAACTTGCTTAGAAACTTGCATTTTAAACTTGCTTCACTAGTTACTAGACAAACCACACTCCACGTCACTTGCTTTTAATTAGTTAGTTCCTTTTAGTCAAACTTATTGCTTTGCATAAACAGCCATATAAGAGGGTTATAGTGCTTTAGAGAATAGATAGCTTACCTTCAGCTCCTCGTGGGTTCGACACTCAAATACTTACCGAAAGGTACTACAATTGATCTCCTGCACTTGGGAGTCATCATGGTTGTATCGCTGTTTGCACGGCGAGAGTACCTCACTGATGTAGTATATTGGTCTATGTACGCCATGTGCCTTTCCCTCCTCTGGTCGTTCGACCACGACTACTGTACTGACCACCTGGTTTGTTGCGGCTAGGCATAGATACAGGGGTTCCCTTTCTTGAGGTGTGGCCAGTACTTTTCTGCTTTGTAGAACCCTTTTCATGTCGATGAATTCCTGCTTTGCTTCTGGCGTCCACTCGAACTTATCCGTTTTCTTCAGCAGTTTGTAGAAGGGGAGTGCTTGCTCGCCCAATCTTGCGATGAACCTGCTGAGGACTGTCAATCGTCCTGCGAGCTGATGTACACCATGGAGATTTGGTTGTTCTTTCATTGTCAAGATTCCCCAAATTTTCTTGAGCAGAGGCTAGATAGCCGAGGAGCTATCCAGCAGGGACCCCGAAGACGCATTTTTGTTGGGTTGATCTTGATTTTGTATGCGTTGAGGGCGTCGAACGTCTCCCTTATGTCCTCGAGGAGTGTGCCCTCCACCCGAGTCTTGATGACGATTTCGTCAACGTACACTTGTACGTTCTTGCCAATGAGCTTGGTGAGGCATTTTTGCATGCAACGCTGATACGTGGCGCCTCTGTTTTTTTATCCCGAAAGGCATCATCGTGTAGCAGTATACACCGCGTGGTGTGATGAATGTTGTCTTCTCCTCGTCTTCCCGTTTCATCCTGATCTGGTTATAGCCCGAGTAGGTGATACGTCATAAACATATCCTTAATTTATGATGTTCCATATTATTTTCATGTTGTTTCCCACATGTTTGCTATACACTTTATGTCATTTTTATCGATTTTCCACACTAACCTATTGACAAGATGCCACAGAGCCAGTTCCCTGTTTTCTACTGTTTTTAGTTAGAGAAAATTTGTTCTGTATATATTCTCGGAATTGGAAAATTCAAAGCCCGGAAGTCTTAGAATTCCCGAAGGTTCCACGGAGTCCCGAAGAGACCCGGAGGGGGGCCTCAGGGGGCCCACACCATAGGGCGGCGCGCTTCCTGTCCACGCCATGGGGTGGTGTGGGCCGCCCGGCCTCCACCGCCTTTGCCCTTTCGCCTATTTAATCACCCCGAGGCGTAAACCCTAAATATACACCACTTCGTCCCAAAAACACCTGAGACTACCGTCATTGTCATCCTGGGATTAGGAGGGTTCTGGAGCTCTCCCCGGCACCCTGCCGGGAGGGAAATTCATCACCGGAGGGGTCTACACCACCATGCCCTCCTACGAAGTGATGCGTGAGTAGTTCATCCCTGGACTACGGGTCCATAGCAGTAGATAGATGGTTTTTCTCTGCACTTTGTGCCTCATAATTAGATCTTGGGAGCTGCCTAACATGATCAAGATGATCTTTATGTAATGCTACATGTTGTGTTTGCTGGGATATGATGAATGTTGAATGTTATGTCTTCTGATTATGAATCTATCATGTTATCTTCATGCTTATATTATTTATGATCTTGCATGCTCTCAGTTATTAGTAGATTCTCTGGCCAAGTAGATGCTATAGCTAGTAACTCGAAGAGGGAGTATTTATGCTCGATCGTGGGTTCATGCCTCCTTTGCATCTATGCTCGAGTGACAGAAACGTGACGGGTGGAGGATTTGTTGTTGCCATTAGGGAGAAAACAACAATGCTTTGTCTAAGGATGATGTTATTGTTTACATTACACACTTTGCTTACTGCAATTATCTTTTGCTTGCAACTTAATAGCTAACGTTTCTTCATATGATATCCGGAGGGTGGATTATTAGTCATAGATGTAGGTTGATGACGGTATATAGTAATCTTTATGTCTTGCATATGCACTACGGTGCAACCTTCATTTCTGTCAATTGCCCAGCTGTAATTTTTTCACCACACATGTTATTTATATTTCACAGAGAGACACCACTAGTGAACTGTGGACCTCGGTCCTATTTCCTCATACTGATAATACAACCACTGCTTCCACTGTTTTCATATTGTTACTACTGCTTTCATATTGTTCTCCTACATTTTTTCGGACCATACATTTAACCTCTTTGTGTTCAGCAAAACCGGTGAGATTGACACCTCACTGCTTCGTTGGGGAAGAGTGATCTGATTGTGTTGTGTAGGTTCCATGTTGTTTCTGAACCGGTAGTGCAAATGTCATCTCTGTGGACCCCGGTCCTTTTTCCTCATACTGATATTACAACCATTGCTTCCACTGTTTTCATACTGTTAAAACTACTTTCATACAGTTCTCCTACTGTTTTCCACACCATGCATTTAACCTCTTTGTGTTCAGCAAAACCGGTGAGATTAACAACCTCACTACTTCGTTGGGGCAAAGTGATATGATTGTGCTTTGTAGGTTCCACGTTGCTTCTGAACCGGTAGTGTGCCATGCCATCTCAGCTGCTTCAACCTCCTGAAGTTACTCCTTCCTCCTATTGGTCGATTCAACCTTGGTTTCTTTCTGAGGGAAAACTTGCTGTTGCACTCTTGATACCTTCCTCTTGGGGTCTCCCAACGAACGTGTGTTCACACGCATCAAGCATATTTTTTGCGCCGTTGCCGGGGAGGAAGATAATTTATGCAAGGGGAGTCTCTCACTTCCAATCTCTTTATTTTTATTTTGTTTTGCTTAGTTTATTTTATTTTGTCTTGTTTGCTTCTCTTTATCAAAAACACAAAAAAGCAGTTCTTATTCTAGCTGTAGTTTTATTCCTGTTTTTAGTCTTGCTAAGATGAATACTCCTGTTCCTATTACCATGTCACATGAGGAAATGATCTTCACTTTCAAACAAGGGGGCGAGGAGAGTTTTAAGGAAGCCTGGTCTAGAGTTTTTTATTCCTATTGCAAAATTGAACCTAAAATGACTCTAATCCCGTTTCTTCGCAGCTTTTACTTCGGTCTTGTTCTTTGTTATAGATATGCTTTAGATAATGTGGTAGGAAGAGATTTCCTTCATTGTGATGGGAGCAAGCTTTTAATGCTATAAAAAACTTAATTGCAACCTACAGTTCACCCAGTAGTTCTGATAAAGCCTTTGCAAGTATTTATGCTAGATTGAATACTCTTGAGTCACATATTTCTTATTTAAAAGAAGGATACGGCCAAATTCGTGAACATCTTGATTATGTCCCAATAAACTCTGAAGCCTCAAATATGATTCCTTTGGTGAAGGTTGTTATAAATGGTGAAACGTTTCATACTCGTTGTGATATCATGTCTAAATCTTGTCTTATACCTAAATAGATTTATGAATCTTTGAACCTTTGGGGACTAGCTGAGGGAGGAGAAGAAATTCCTCTCATTAATAACACTACTATATTTCCCATTGGGACATCTGAGGGAGTGTTTACAAAACTGCTATTAAAAACAGTCTCCATTGATTATCTTGTTATTGAATGTGCAGGAGGGGGACAAATTACCCTTGGAAGGTCTCTGCTAAGGCTCTTAAGAGCAACTATTGATATGGGGAAAGGTAGCATGACTTTCCCCTCCAAACCATGCTTGGACCATCAGTTCCCTAAAAACAAGAATAAGGGTAAGAAAGGTAAACGTAAGACTCGTTATAATTTGGATGCTTATTCACTTGAAAATACTTGATTCCATATTTCTCGGCCTAGCTAAAATGCGTTAAAGAAAAGAACTTCTTGGTAGATAACCCATGGTTTTAGTTTTTGCTTTGTTTTTATCTGTTTTCTTCGAGTCAAGGGGTTGTATACTTCTGTAGCAACTCCTTTGTTTCTTTCTTTTCATATTTTAGTTGTGCCAAGTAAAGTTTCTAACGAGAGTTGGAGTTGGTTTTCGGATTTCTGCGCAGGAAACAGATTTGTGCTGTTCACCGTAAAAATAGTATAATTCACAGAAAAATGAGAATGACCTGAAAATTTTTGTGCTTACCAGTCAGCTAATTCCACAACTTTTTATTTCTTTAAGTTTTTCGATCTAAGAAAGAAAGTGCGTCGTAAAAATTCGTCTTTACAGACTGTTCTCGTTTTACAGATTCTGCCATTTTTCTTGTATTTGCTCTTTTACGATGTCAAAGTGGATCTCTTTGCTTCACGAAACATCAGTGGCTGTAGCTAATGTTTAAAAGTATCAATATAACTTGTGCCATACATAATCAATGGATTTTCAATTGTTGCACTAACCCCCTAATGCGAATTACTGTTTGAGTATGGTGTGAAGGAAGTTTTCAAGGTTCAAGAGAAGAGGTGATGTATGTGATCAAGAAGAGTGCAAGGTCAAAGCTTGGGGATATCCCCGTGGTACATCCGAGCATATTTGTAGAAAAATCAATCATCTAAGCTTGGGGATGCCCAAGGTATCCCCTTCTTCATCAACTATCTATTAGGTCACTTCTCGTGAAGCTATATTTTTATTCGGTCACATCATATAAAGTTTACTTGGAGCGTCTGTTTGTTTTTTCATTTGTTTTCTTTTGTTTTTCGTTGTTTTCCTTGCTGAAATAATATCATGGACCTCGAATCCTTGTTTAGGAGAGAGATACGCTCCGCTTTTTCGTTTGAATACTTACTATGCTAGTATTCTTAGTTTTTCTTCTAGTTACTGCAAAAATTCCTATTTAGCTCTTGTTTTCATTGCATCTCTTATTTAGAGCTGTTATTTTTAGTAGTGTTATGTGAGTACTCTCATGTTTTCTTTCTGTAGCATGTAGAGAATTTTTGTTAAAGCATGTCTTGTATGGTGCTTGTTGGGAAAAGAAACTGCTGCTCGAAGTAGAATTTTCAATGGTGCAAGTTGAAGCTTGTATAGACCGTGGCTAGATTTTTTGATGACATGCTAGACGTTATTTTAGTTCTAAAGCATTGTGGTTATTGAGTAGCATGATTAGTATCAAATAGCTGAGATTGTTTAAAGTGCCATTAAAATAATCATGAGTTGTTCTTGTCATATTGAAGCATAAATTTGTGGTATTCTCCTTTGAATGTTTTATTTTGTTAACTTGGCGTATGCTCGCACCATGTTTATGACTACAAACCAGTCACTAATAGCCTCTATGATAATTTAGTTTTTTTACTTTTGGTACCACTTATACTTTGATTAATGATGTTTATGTCGCTATGCATGATTATGGCTCTTGTGCTCTCTTGATTTGTCGCTCCCGGTCTTTTGCTAGCCTCCACCTGTACTGAGTATGAGATCTACTCGTGCATCCAACTCCCAAAAACACTTATGCTTTGATTAATTATGTTTATGTCGCTATGCATGATTATGGATCTTGTGCTCTCTTGATTTGTCGCTCCCAGTCTTTTGCTAGACTCCACCTGTACTGAGTATGAGCTCTACTCGTTCATCCAACTCCAGAAAACCAAAGTTTTCCCATTGTGTCCACCATACCTACCTACATGTGGTATTTAACTGCCACTCCAAGTAAATTGCTCATGTGCTACTGATACGTCGAAAACGTATCTCCTTTTCCAAACACTTTTCCTATTGTTTTCCTCTAAACTTGTGTGTTTTGAATGCAACTAACACGGACTAATGCTGTTTTCAGCAGAATTACCTTTTGTGCAGAAAAATCAACTTTCGGGAAATTGTCCAGAAAAGACCCCATTGGTCCTAAAACACTAGAAGACCCCGAGAGCCATAAGGAGGCCAGGAGAAGAGCTAGAGGGGGCCCACACCACCCCCTGGCGCGCCCCCCCTTAGGCCGCGCCACCTAGGGGTGTGGGCCACCTAGAGCCCCCCTAGGTATCCCCTTTCGACTACAAATAGTCTTCAACCTAAAACACGAGGGGGTTCGATAGTTTTCCAAAAAGAAGTCCGTAGCTCCGCCTCCATCACGAATCCTTTTTTGGGGTTCAGAATCTCCATTCTGGCACCCTGCCGGGATGGGGAATTGGAGGAGATCATCGCCACCGTCATCACCAATGCCTCTCCATCGACCATCCATGTGTGAGTAATTCCCCCGTTGTAGGCTAAAGGGGATGGTAGGTATTGATGAGATTGTTCATATACTAATGTCGTGATTGTTAGGGCATATTGCCTAGTATCTTCTATTAGTGTTATTGACATTGTTGCAACTTGTTATGCTTAATGATTGCCACTTTGGGCCCGAGTGATATGATCTCAGATCTGAACATGTTATTGAATCATGATGATAATTATTGTTTCTTGATCAAACCTGCAAGTTTCTTACACATATTGTTGTCCAAAACCCTAGGCCCCGAAGTGACAGAAATTGGGACAACCGGAGGGGATGGCTGTGATGTGAGGATCACATGTGTTCATGAAGTGTTAATGCTTTGCTCCGGTGTTCTATTAAAAGGAACACCTTAATTACCAGTAGTTCCCTTGAGGCCCCGCTGAAAACAGGCTGGTAGGACAATAGATGTTGTGCAAGTTCTCATTGCGAGCATGTAGGACTATTTACGGAACACATGCCTACGGTTACTTAATGCTTGGATGCTTTATCTTATTTATCTGCAATGCCCATGACATGATCATTATATGAACTATCTTATTCATGCAACGCCCGTTCATCTATCCCTATGCCTACATTATTTAATCCCGTTGTTTACTTCAAGCACTACTGCTGCTGTTTTCATTTCACTGCTGTAATTATTTCAATACTGCTGCTACTATAAAACTGTTACTACTGATAAACCATTGCGAAAAAGTCCACTTTCAGGTGCAGGTGAATTGAAAACTCACTTGTTAAGGCTCACAAATATTCTTTGGCTCCCCTTGTATCGAATCAATAAATTTGGGTTTTACTTCCCTCGAAGACTGTTGCGACCCCCTATACTTGTGGGTCATCAAGACTATTTTCTAGCGCCGTTTCCGGGGAGCATATATTTATTTGCGAGCTCACCAGAGAGTACTATTATCTACTGCCAAACATTCATCATGGGCAAGAATCGTGATGGAAGGGTTCCTATATTACCATCCACTACAAGAAGAGGTACAACACTGAACACCTCTGTGGCTCTTGATTCACCGTATGTTATGAGTAAGCTGCTTAGACCACAACATACACATGCTACACATGCTAGTTCTCCTGAATCTGAAAATACTTCTAATACTTTTGATGATGCTTCTACTGTGCTTGATGAGAGTGGTTCTCTCGGTCCTTTCTTAGATGCTAGTATCGCTAAAGCTAAAAATATTGTAAACACTGAAACTCCTGATAAAAATCCCGTTACTCCTGCTGTTTCACATGAGTTTAGAGAGAATCCTAGTGATGATTTTGATGATTCCTATATTGAAGTTAATGATGATCTTACTGATGTAATACATGCTATAAAGGATAAAGATGCTGTTGTAAGTCTTATTGAAAGTCGTGTTGTTAAATGTAAATTATCTCCTGATGCTAAGTTTGCCACTTCTCCTATTAATATTAGGGAAAAGGATTATGATTTCTCTCTTGATTTCTCTTATATATCTATCGTTGAGAAAGAACCTTTTGTGGTACTCAAAATGAACGTGCTATGAAACATATGAATGAGCTCTCCTCTTTGAGTAGTTTATTCTCTGATGATCTTAAGACATGTAGCTACTTTGTTGCTAAAATATTCCCTTTCTCATTAAAAGATGAAGCTAAAACTTGATTTAATAATTTGTCTCCGGAATCTATTGACAGTCCTATTGGTTTGGTTAATGCTTTCTTTCAGAAATATTTTCCTGCTAGTTCTCAACATGCTGCTTTACAAAATATATTTAATTTCAAGCAATTGGAAGGAGAGAAATTGCATGTATCTTGGGAAAGGTTATGTTCTTTAGTTAGGGCTACACCTGGGAATAATCTAGAAGATAATAAACTTCTTGATATATTCTATACTGGACTAACTTTTGAATCTAGGACAGACCTAGATAGTTGTGCTGATTGTGTTTTTAGGCAAAGAACTCCAGAAGAAGCTGAGGAATTAATGGCTAAAATAAGCCAAAATCATGATGATTGGACTATGGTTGAACCTAAGCCGACCCCTACTCAAGTATAAACACCAACACCAATACCCAATAAGAGGGGAATGATTGAATTAAATGATGAAGTGATTAGAGAAGCCAAGAAATCTCTTAAAGAGAGGGGTATTAAACTTTCAAGCTATTGATAATTTGCATGGTATTATAGAAATAACCTCTAATGATGTTAAAATGTTTGTTAAACATTTTCAAATGGTTCAAACTCAAATTGATCAACTTGCTAAAGTGCAAAAAGATTTGCTAGATAAGGCTTCTAAAGAAAAACATGCTTGTGAAATAAGAACTAGAAGTGGTATTGCTACACAAGATCCTTTATATCCTGAGGGACATCCTAAAAGAATTGGACAAGATTCTTAGCAAACTAATAATGATGTTATTCATACTAAGAAGAAAAATAAGAAGAAACATAAAACTGCTGTAGAATCCTCTGAACTTGCTAAAGATCCTAATAGTATATCTATATCTTATGCTGAAACTGAAAGTGGTAATGAAAAAAATGATGCTTCTAATAAAGAAGAAATTGAAAAGGAACCTGAAAAGCAAACTAAAAATACAAAGTATACAAAGGAAGATTTTATTGCTAATAAACATGGTAATGAGAGAGAACCTTGGATACAAAAACCAATGCCTTATCTTAATAAGAAACACAAATCAAAAGAAGAAGAACACTACAAAAAGTTTTGTGAATGGATGAAATATTTGTTCTTGCAAATTCCTTTAACTAATGCTATTAAATTGCCTCTTTATGCAAAATTATGAAATATATTGTCTCTAATAAAAGGAAGATTCCTAATATGGAAATCTCCACTATGCTTGCTAATTACTCTTTTAATGGCAAGGTTCCTAAGCAACTTGGAGATCCTGGTATACCAACTATTCCCTGTTCTATTAAAAATAATTATGTTAGAACTGCTTTGTGTGATCTGGGAGCTGGAGTTAGTGTCATGCCTTTTACTCTCTATAAAAGACTCGTCCTAGAAAAGTTGATACCCACTGAGATATCTTTAAAAATGGCTGATAAGTCTACTGCTATTCGTGTGGGTATATGTGAGGATGTTCCTGTTCAATTTGCTAATAATTGTATGATATTAACTGACTTTGTTATGTTGGAAATTCCTGAAGATGATAATATGTGTTATTCTTGGAAGGCCTTTTCTTAATACTGCAGGGGATGTTATTGATTGCAATCAAGGAAAAGTTACTTTCAATGTTAATGATATAGAGCACACTGTTTATTTTCCCAACAAGATTGATAAGAAATATGGTCTAAATTCAATTGAAAATATTGAGACCATCAAGATTGGAGAATTTTATTATGACTGGGACTATGCCTATCAAGGTTGAGGTAACATAATTATTTAGTGATTAGCAAAGTTTTTCTTCATATGAAAATTATTCTGGTAACAAGACTTGATCACCCTTGTTAACAAAATGATTTTCAATGAAGAGGACAATGTTTTCACTTTCTTCATTATGTTTTCACCATGTTTACTTCTGTTATAACATTGCTACTTGAGTACAATCATACTTTCCACCATCCTGATGCATGTTTTTCTGGTATTTTCACTCTGATTTCTGAGGATATGCATGTTTTCACGATCCATACTTTTGTTTCCACCACTACCACCTTTGTTTTCTTTAGATATTCTTCCTTTGGAGTGTCATAGAACCCCTGTAATGCTGGTTTTGGCTTTGTTTTCCAGAAATATTATTATTTATTAAAATTCTGAAAAAGTCCGAAAAATAAAGTTTCTCGAAAAATTCCAGAAAAATTATAATAATTTTTACGTTAAAAATGAGGCAGAAAGCCACCTGGGAGGCCCCGGGGGGACCCACTAGTCAGGCACACCATAGGGTGGCGCCAGCACATGGTGTGGGCCCCCTGGCCCTCCACTAACTCTCTCCCCTGCCAAAGTCTTCTCTCTCACCTCACAAAGTGAAAACATTTCCTGGAATCCGTGTTCTTGCTGTTCACCCTCTGGATTTTCGATCTCCTTCTTCAGCCCATTATTTGTGCTGATATTTGGTGTGTTTGATCTCCGGTATGTGACTCGTCCGATGATCCAAGTAGAATTTTGTTTAGTGAAGTATTTCTTGAGTATTTTGGTACTGTACGTAGGTGACAGCTTATGTGAGTTTGCATGCTTGATTTGAGTAGAAATAGTGTATTTGTGATGTATGTTTAGCTCTCATATAAGTCCCTCTGGTAGTCTCCACCTTATAGTTGCTTGAAATTAATTTTTGTGATGATTGTTGAAAAATTTCAGAGATGGAGCACAATTCTTATCAACTAAACCAACATGAGTTGGTTTTGCATGAGGTCATGCTCGTGCACCGCGAAGAGAGAGTGATCCCATCAGTCTATCCATGTCGGGAATTTATGCGGATTACAGGAATTTTGCAGGTCTTCAACACTCTTGTGCGGAATGCAGGCTTGGACCGTTTCATTGAGGATGAACCTATCCAACATGTGAAACTAACTATGTCTGTGGTGCAGGATTTTCGTTTCAAGTGGTCCTCAACTAACCCAATGGTCCACTATAAAATTTACAATAAAGATGTGAGCCTGCCTTTTAGTGTTTTTGTGCAGCTATTAAGGTACCAGAGTGTGGTTCTTGTGAGAAGATAAATGGGCATCCTAAACCACTGCAGGATTTATATGGAGAGATTTTCCAAGGGAGAAGCTTCACAGGGGAGAGTTGTAAAATTCGAGAAATCCAACTCCCTAGAATTCGATAATTTGTCTATTTTATTTCTAAATGTGTGTTAGCTAGAAAAACTGCCAGCAAGCTATCTCTCTATGATTTGGCGTTTATTCCAGCTGCCTTAAAATGTGATAGGTCTTATAACTTTGGCGCTTTGATTTCTTACCGTCTCTCACATAACCGTGAGAAGGGCGGAGTTTGTGGAGGCCCTATTGCCTCGCGCTTGCTAGCTTTGCATGGTTTGGAGTCACACTCTCTAGACGTGCAGTTTCCTATAGAGAGGCTTAATCTTGTTTCCATGGTTCAACATAAGTTTCTTTCTACCCATGATCACTTGCACAACTTATCTTTTGAAATAACTTTGACCAAACAATCTAGGTGGAGAGTTTCTAAAACTGTTAGGAAGTACTTTTGCCTGCACCCCCTTTGTTTGATCTTAATGGCAGGCAAGGATGGGAGCTTTCTGAGAGTGAGCTAGACACATACCTTGAGAATCACCCCCAGCAAGGGGAGGAAGCCGGAGAAGGGGACACTAGTGATTTTGTCCAGCCCTACTACACCACGGGAATTCCATATCAGCACCCTGACTATAATTATGCACCCGCTGCATCATCTTCCTCTTATGCGCCCGAGTATGACCATGCGAGAGATGACCCACCACAATGGGGATACTTCACGCGCCATGATTGATCTCCACTTAGGCCAAAAGCCTAAGATTGGGGGGAGGTATACCAACATCACACTCATTTATATATCATGTTTCTTTTGGTTCTTTGTATATCCATGTTTTCTTTTCTTTCGCTTGTTTTAGTTTCTTTCGCTTGTTTTTCGTTTGTCTTTCATTCCTCTTGTTTTTATTGTTTTGTTTTTACTTTCCACAACATAAAAAGACCAAAAATATTTTTGTTGCTTATCTCCATTTGTTTCTTTAGTAGGTTTGCTTTATCCTTTAGTTGCAGTTTAATAATAAAAAAATAAAAAATATTTTGTTTTCTTTGTTTGTTTTCTTTCTTTTGTTCTTGTTTCATTTGAAAAAAACCCAAAAATATTTTGGTTTGTTTGCTTGTTCTCTTTTGCTCGTGCTTTAATTGAAAATCCCAAAAATATTTGTTGTTCTTCTCTTGTTTTATAAAGTTTGCTGCAGAGTTCAACAGTCGTCCGTGATTCCATTGGAGCTTGGTTTTCATTATATATTTTATTCAAGACACAAGTGAAGAGCAATAATGACGATATATGACAATTCAAGTTGTGGTGAGAGGCTGGTATGAATTCTATTTGCTTTCATTTTTCTACATATATCCATCTAAGTGAGCATGCTTAGTTTGTTCGTATAAGATATATGTGATTTAATGGCTTCTTAATAGTTCGTGATCTCTCATGTTTTGTTCCAATTTATTAATGGTAAATGAACTGTCATATAAATATTTGTTCGCATTGTTCTATTCGTAGAAGGGTATGACATTGTGGTAGCCTCCTCTGACTGTTTCATTTGAATCGACTTGGCACATGCTCATGCATGCTTAGACTAAAAAAAAGGTCAATAAGCCTCGAAGATTTATTTTGCCGCAGAGTTATAGTATCAATTTTATGCCTTAGTTAATTTTACTTTGTCGCAAACATGATTATGATAGTTGTTTCTATCTTGATTCTCGCTCCCTGTCTATTTCTATCCTTCACCTGTACTGAGTATGGAATTCTACTCGTGCATCCAACTCCCAAAAACCAAAGTTTCCCATTGTGTACATTATACCTACCTACATGTGGTATTTAACTGTCACTCCAAGTAAATTGCTCATGTGCTAACTTTAAAACCTTCTAAAAAATATTCTTGTTTTGTGCCCCTGTTTTAGCTCATGAGGACGTAAATAGAGAATCTTTATCTCACTTGTTGATTGGATTTGTCACCCTGGACTAGTGGCGTCATCCGCTTATTCAATTGATAGAAGAGTTGGCAGCAGGGTGCCCAACCCCAAATTAATAACACAAATTCTCTTCACTATTTTAGCCCCTGATTAATTAGTCAAAACATAATTGTGTAAACAAAAGAGAAAGAGGGATGACCTTCTACCCAGTTGCATCCATCACATAGGAGCTCTCCTGTGAATCCAGTTGGCTTGTGACGTACTGTATTATCTGTTTACCATTCGTTGACATAAGCATACACCTCTCTTAAAAATATTTTAATACATCCGTTTAATAAAATAAAAGCTCTAGCACATGAGTGATCTCTGCTTCCCTCCGCGAAGGGCCTTTCTTTTACTTTTATGTTGAGTGTCCATCATATTCTTTGAGCACTTTCTTGAGAGCATAATTATCATTCTTAGTGTGATGTGTTTGTCCCAAAGCACGGTTGATTGTGGTATAATATTTATACTTGCATATTTGATATCCTTACTTCTAGTCTTCCCTTGAACTACAGAGGTGCCCAAGCATTTATGTTTTTCCCCACACATAAGGGAAAGCAAGATACCACTTTATCAGATCCTATTATGAATATTACAATCTTGCAAATAGTTATGCTTCATGTTGTTTATTATTAATATGTTGTTATCTCTTCATGGTTTGCATAGCTATTAAGTGACAATATCTTGCATGTATCTTATCATGAGCATAATTAAATACTTGATCATATAATGAGTATATTTACATCATATGAAAAAAATGTGTTCATAAAAGTCTTTTATCGCACTCAGTTGTCACTAAATTGCTTGAGGACAAACAATAAGCTAAGCTTGGGGGGAGTTGATACGTCAAAAATGTATCTCTTTTTCTGAACACTTTTCCTATTGTTTTCCTCTAAACTTGTGTGTTTTGAATGCAACTAACATGGAATAACGTTGTTTTCACCAGAATTACGTTGGTGTCTCGTTTTTGTGCAGAAAAATGAACTTCCGCGAAATTTTCCAGAAAAGACCCCATTGGTCCTAAAACACCAGAAGACCCCGGGAGCCAGAAGGAGGCCAGGAGAAGAGCCAGAGGGGGCTCACACCACCCCCCGACGTCCCCTTAGGCCGCGCCACCTAGGGGTGTGGGCCACCCAGATCCCTCCTCGGTCTCCCCTTTCGACTACAAATAGTCTTCAACCCTAAAACACGCGGGGGTTCGATAGTTTTCTAGAAAGAAGTACGTAGCTCCGCCGCCATCAGGAATCCTTTTCCAGGGTTCAGAAACTCCGTTCTGGCACCCTGCCGGGATGGGGAATTGGAGGAGATCATCAC
The DNA here is from genome assembly GCA_028641055.1 of Alopecurus myosuroides. NCBI lineage: Eukaryota > Viridiplantae > Streptophyta > Magnoliopsida > Poales > Poaceae > Alopecurus > Alopecurus myosuroides. Next base: position 149,273,369 of record CM054059.1, on the reverse strand, counting down.
CACCGTCATCACCAACGCCTCTCCATCGACCATCCATGTATCCCCATCCATGTGTGAGTAATTCCCCCACTGTAGGCTGAAGCGAATGGTAGGGATTTGATGAGATCGTTCATGTAATAATGTCATGATTGTTAGGGCATAGTGCCTAGTATCTTCTATTAGTGCTATTGACATTGTTGAAACTTGTTATGCTTAATGCTTGCCACTTTGGGCCCGAGTGCCATGATCTCAGATCTGAACATGTTATTGAATCATGATGATATTTATTGTTTCTTGATCATACCTGCAAGTTGTTTACACATATTGTTGTCCGGAACCCGAGGCCCCGTAGTGACATAAATTGGGACAACCGGAGGGGATGGTTGTGATGTGAGGATCACATGTGTTCACAGAGTGTTAACTCTTTGCTCCGGTGTTCTGTTAAAAGGAACACCTTAATTACCAGTAGTTCCCTTGAGGCCCCGCTGAAAACAAGCTGGTAGGACATTAGATGGTGTGCAAGTTCTCATTGCGAGCACGTACGACTATTTACGGAACACATGCCCATGGTTACTTAGTGCTTGGATGCTTTATCTTATTTATCTGCAATGCCCATGACTTGATCATTATATGAACTATGTTATCCATGCAATGCCCGTTCATCTATCCCTATGCCTACAGTATTTAAGCCCGTTGTTTACTTGAAGCACTGTTGTTGCAGTTTTCATTTCACCGCCGCTATTATTTCACTACCGCTGCTACTATAAAACTGTTACTACTGATAAACCATTGCGAACAAGTCCACTTTCAGGTGCAGATGAATTGACAATTCACTTGTTAAGGCTCACAAATATTCTTTGGCTCCCCTTGTATCAAATCAATAAATTTGGGTTTTACTTCCCTCGAAGACTGTTGCGATCCCCTATACTTGTGGGTCATCAAGACTATTTTCTAGCGCCGTTGCCGGGGAGCATAGATTTATTTGCGAGCTCACCAGAGAGTACTATTATCTACTGCCAAACATTCATCATGGGTTAGACTCGTGATGGAAGGGTTCCTATATTACCATCCACTACAAGAAGAGGTACAACACTGAACACCTTTGTGGCTCTTTATAAACCACTGCGAACAAGTCCACTTTTAGGTGCAGGTGAATTGACAACTCACTTGTTAAGGCTCACAAATATTCTTTGGCTCCCCTTGTGTCGAATCAATAAATTTGGATATTACTTCCCTCAAAGACTGTTGCGATCCCCTATACTTGGGGGTCATCAGCTACCTTTAAAAGTTTGAAAATTACTCCTGTTTTGTGTTCTTGTTTTTGCTCACGAGGACGCAAATTGAGAATCTTTATCTCAATTGTTGATTGGATTTCACACCCTAGACTAGTGGCTTCATCCTCTTATCCAATTGATAGAAGATCTGGCAACAGGGTGCCTAGCCGCAAATTAATGCAAAAAAAAATTATCTTCACTATTTTCCCCCTGATTTATCAGTCAAAGCATAATTGTGTAAAGAAAAGAGAAAGATGGATGACCTTCTACCCAGATGCGTCCTTCATATGGGAGCCGCTGTTGTGAAATCTAGTTGGCTTGTGACATACTGTATTTTTTATTTACCATTCGTTGACACTAGCATAGACCTCTCTTAAAATATAGACACTCCTCCACAGTATGTGATTGTTGGTAGGCACCCGCGGATTCGGTTAGCCATGGTTTGTGTAAGATAGATGGGAGGAGTGTCAAAATTTTTAATACCTCTGTTTAATAAAATAGAAGCTCTAGCACATGAGTAATCCATGCTTCCCTCTGCGAAGGGCCTTTCTTTTACTTTTATGTTGAGTCTCCATCTTCTAACTTTATGCACAGGTTGGAGAGCATAGTTTCCATTATGAGTTTTATGTGCATTTGTCCGAGAAACATTAGTAATCGATTCATGATGTGTTACTGCTAGTTCTCTAATTATTTGTTCTAGTCTTCCTCATAAACTTTAAAGGTTTCCTAGCATTTATGTTTCGTACCACTCTTAAGGACTAGCAAAATACCACTTTGCCATGCTCTCTCTATACTTGAAGCAAACGTATATCTTTTGTTGCATTGTTATCCATGATCTTTTATTTGTGTTAGTTCTCATGATGCAAGATGATTGCTATACTTTATTATTAAAGTTTTATTTATCATGCTTATGTTGAAATTCTATGATCTCAGTTTACATATGCTTTTACATTACTTTGATGATCAAGTTTATGTTGGTAGCATGTCTCCTCAGAAATTCTTTGTTTTTATCGTTTACCTACTCGAGGACAAGTAGTAACTAAGCTTGGGGATGTTGGTATGTCATTAACGTATCCTTAATTTCTGATGTTCCATGTTGTTTCCCACATGTTTGCTATACACTTTATGTCATTTTTATCGATTTTCCGGACTAACCTATTGACAAGATGCCATAGAGTCAGTTCCCTGTTTTCTGCTGTTTTTAGTTTCAGAAAAGTTGTTCTGAAAATAATCGCGTAATTAGAAAATTTGAAGCCCGAAAGTCTTAGAATTCCTGAAGGTTCCACGGAGTCCCGAAGAGACCCGAAGGGTGGCCTCACGGGGCTCACACCCTAGGGCGGCGCGCCCCCTGGCCGCGCCATGGGGTGGTGTGGGCCTCCCGGCCTCCACCGCCTTTTCCCATTCGCGTATTTAATCGCCCTAAGGCGTAAACTCTAAATATATCCCACTTCGTCCCGAAAAACACCCGAGGCCACCATGATCGTCTGTAACAGCCCTTGGCTGCTATAGAAAACTACTACAAAATTTGGGTAAAATTTTCACTTTTTCCTTTCTTCATGCATCATGGCATCCATATTAAATTGCTAAAACTTAATCAAGCAAGTTGCAAAGCCTTAAGAGAAAAAAATCCACTCAGAAGGAAAACCATTTCTTGATCTTCCATACTTGTCAAGGAAGTTCCAAGAATTAAATTGATAGTTTGGCAGCTATAATAAAAATGCCAATTGTTTTAGAAAAAGAGAGGCATGCTATCTAGCTTCATTCAAATGGTTGAAGATTGTTTTCAAAACCAAAGTTCTTCATTGAATTTATAATTTTATTGAAAAACTAATGTTGAAAACAAATTAAAGAGGTGGCAGCACCACTCATAAGAATATTCAACATATTGTTCAGTTCCATCGTTGCAATTTTCTACTAAATTGAATTTACTCAAAGAGAAAAAGAAAAACAATTGTTTGAGCTTAAAAATTGTTGAGGAAGTTTCAAGATTGATTTATGGAAGATGTGAAAACTTTGGAAAAAATCCAAATGTAAATAAAAGGAAAAGGCATTCAAATTTCTAACTCCATCTTGAACTCTAATATTTTCACAACTTAGCAAGCTCAAAACAGAAGTGGGCGTATGTTAACTTGTTATTACAAGCCTTCACTTATATTTTGGCAAAGTTTGGTTGGAGAAAAACAAATGCATTATTATTTGAAAAATGCCAAAATTGCCAGAAACTGAAAACTCAAACAAGTTACTTCCGGAAAGTTTCACCAATTGAGCTCAAAACTTAACAAATGCTTCCTTATACTAAATAAGGGTCACCCAAAACAGGGCACGAAAAATTGAATATATCAATACCCTTAAAACATAATTTTTGCTCAAAGGAGTAAATCAAAAGTGAAACAAGTTTGTTCTACGAACTTTATCTAATTGGTCTAAAAAACTAACCATATCCCCTTCATGCAACATAAGGAATTCTTGAAAGAGCACATGAATTTTGGAAGTGGTTAACCAATTTTAATAAATCATTTTCTTTTATGGAAGATATGAAATTAATTCAAGTTTGTTCTACAGACTTTCCCAAAAAGATCTAAAATTTCTACAAGTGCATCCACATGGTAAATAATAATTTTCCACCAAATATCATGAGGTTTTGAACTAGTTAAGTGCCTCAATTAATTATTGTAAAATAATTGCAGATTTGAAATTAAATCAATAATGTCTTAAAAATGTTATCCAAAAATCTTGAAAAACTTATCGGTGGTGCCTAAGATCAAATAAAAATTGTGTGCAGGTTTTCAAAGGTTTTGGAATTGTTTAAGTGGCTAAATTAATTGTTTTGAATTAATCCCAGGAGAAGGAAAAGGACCAAAATCAAATAATGAAAATTTTCCCCGGGGGGTTTTCATAAAAATGGCATTTCTCTCACCCCTTCGTATCCTCCGCACGCGTCCGGCGTGCCACCGAGCTGCTAGGCCCCCCATGGCCCCTTGCCATGCTCCTTGTGTGCCTAGAAGAAGAGGGAGGCCCCGCACGACGAACCTGCCTGCCTTGTCCCCATCCCGAGCCCCGTGCTCCCCCCTCTGTGCCCCAAAGCCCAAACCCTAACCCTACCGAAACTTCCTCGCCAGAGACGACGAATCGCCGGCTATTGGGGGTCCTCCCGGGAAGCGTGGCCACTACCATATGCTTCGCCTCGTCGTCCTCTACCTTCCTACCAAGGGAATCGAGCAATGTAGCCGGGAATGATCGTCCCTGTCTGCTTCTTCCCGCCACCAACCGAAGCTCCGCCGTGGAGTTGCCGTCGCTGTGAGCCACCTCGAGCCTCTCCGTTTGTTCTCACGCGTCAAGGGTGAGCCCAGAAACCTCAAGGACATGTTCCCCCTCCCTCTCTTGTTAGGATGCCGTAGCCACCGTAGCCGAGTGTCTCCGCCGCGCGCCATCATCATCGTGGATCACTCCGGCGACCATTTGGCTCCTCACTCCGCCACTAGGGCCTCCTCGTCTCTCTAGTGCTGTTGCGCGTCATCGCGGGCTCGCGTGCGCCGTAGAGCCACCGCCAAGCGCGCCCGTGCCGCCGGTCACCGCCTCCCAGCGCGCGCCCGCGGCGAACCGGGCCGTGGGGCCGGGCGCTGAAGTGGCAGTCGCGTGGCTGCCTGCGTGGTGCAAGGCCCACCTGTCTGTGGCCAGCGACGCGCGGGTAAGGCCAGCCCTGAGTATAAAACGATTCGGCTGTTTCTGCAAAATAGAAGAATTGGAAAAATTTGGAAAACATATTTAAATGTTTATTTCTAAAATCAATAACTAATTCATACATGCTCCAAATTGAATAATTCCAAAATTCTATAGATTCACAAGAGTGAGAGCTTTCCAAGTAAATGAAATTTTCAACACGTTTTTGTAATAAATTTTGCACTAATTAATTAATTACAGAAAATGCAATAAAAGTTGGAAACTTTGTAAATTCATAACTTTGGCTCTATAATTCCAAATTGAGCAAACTTGGCTCTCAATTTTGTCTTAACAAACTATACACCATGGTATTTTATTTGGCCATAATTGGATAAAACTTTAGAATGTTTCCTTATATTCTCTAAAAAGGGCAGAAAAGAATTGCTTAAAGAAATATGCATAATAAATTCAATACTCATCCAAAAATTGTGTTTAATAGCTAAAAATGTTTAGTGAAACATTCTCCACATGTATTCAAGTATTTTACATGCTTTTGAAACTAAAAGTACCTCTGCTTAAATTGTTTACCAAAATGGCAGAAATGAAAACAATAAGAATTAATTCATAATTATTGTTTTCTTCATCCAAAAATTATGGAAGGCTTGCCAAATTGAAAGGCACTTCAAAGAATAACAGAGAACATCATTTTCATGCATGTTGACAAATTAATTAGGTACTGGTCTTGTTAGTAAAAATTAGTAGGGCACTAAGGTAAATATGAGTGTTGCCAAATAATGCTAATTATTTGGGAACAAACTTTAAAATGAAGACCAGGTCCATAATATTGTAGTTGCATTAAAATTTCATGGCATCATGAGTGTGCATTGCACCTGTTGTAATTGTTCTTTATGTTGTTTCTTTTCCGAGGTTGTTTGTGCTTTGGTAGATCGAGGAGTTGAAGTGCAATCAAACTTCTTCGATGATTCCTACCTTTGTAATTTCAACAAGGCAAGCGTAAATCCACTTCTTTGAGCATCTCTCTTCACCTATGTTTTCCCTCAAGTATTTTCTCCACCATAATATTGCATTTGATTAAAATATTTGGCCATACTATCCTAGTAGTTGCATTTTGATCTGGACACCATTACATGTTTCCTTCCTATATCCTTACTATTGTTTTGTGGCCCGAGATACTGCTATATGAAACTTAATTGCTTAGCCCTGCTTAGTTGAGTGCCTTGGGTCCGATGAATGGATCGTGGTTGGAAGATATTATATCATGTCCAGATGTATTGGAGACGGGTTGACTTCAATTAAATTGCTAACATGCGTGGATGAGTTGCCATCGGTGAATGATGGTGTTTTTCCCCACTCACGCCCCTAGGAGCGAGTTCTTTACCTCTTGAACCAAGACTGTGCGTGCTTCCATCGGTGGGACATATGGACTCTCTATCGATCAACTAACTTGTGAGGGTGTAGCCCGGGGTCCTTTAATTTGAAGCTTTCCATTTGTGTGTGCGTGAAGATGATGGACGAGCTGCGAACGAGGACGGTGGTGTTTAGGAGGTGGCCGCGGTCCAGGGTGTCAGAGGCACTAAACCTGGACTTCAGCTTCACCATTGACCCTGGGATAGATTCATGAAAGCCAAAGGTTGTAACCGCGCCAACTCTGCCATCCTCCTAGGACGTGGACTTATGATCAGGCAAGGAGCCGGACGGTACTGGTGGTAAAAACAGTACACCCCTGCAGGATAAATCTTTTCGAAAAACCGTGTCCACAGTTATGATGCTAAGTTTGCCACTTCTCCTATTAATATTAGGGAAAAGGATTATGATTTCTCTCTTGATTTCTCTTATATATCTATTGTTGAGAAAGAACCTTTTGGTGGTACTGAAAATGAAAGTGCTATGAAACATATGAATGAGCTCTCCTCTTTGAGTAGTTTATTCTCTGATGATCTTAAGACATGTAGCTACTTTGTTGCTAAAATATTCCCTTTCTCATTAAAAGATGAAGCTAAAACTTGATTTAATAATTTGTCTCCGGTATCTATTGATAGTCCTATTGGTTTGGTTAATGCTTTCTTTCAGAAATATTTTCCTGCTAGTTCTCAACATGCTGCTTTACAAAATATATTTAATTTCAAGCAATTGGAAGGAGAGAAATTGCATGTATCTTGGGCAAGGTTATGTTCTTTAGTTAGGGCTACACCCAGGAATAAGCTAGAAGATAATAAACTTCTTGATATATTCTATAATGGACTAACTGTTGAATCTAGGACATACCTAGATAGTTGTGCTTATTGTGTTTTCAGGCAAAGAACTCCAGAAGAACGTGAGGAATTAATGGCTAAAATAAACCAAAATCATGATGATTGGACTATGGTTGAACCTAAGCCGACCCCTACTCAAGTCTAAACACCAACACCAATACCCAATAAGAGGGGAATGATTGAATTAAATGATGAAGTGATTAGAGAAGCCAAGAAATCTCTTAAAGACAGGGGTATTAAATCTGAAGATGTGAAAGATCTTCCACCTATAGAAGAATTATGTAATACAATCCCTCACTCGTCCACCATTGAGGCACACTCTCTCCAATATTTTGATAGTATAGATATTCCCTATAATAAACCTCCTGATCAATGTTTAGATGAATTTGATAATTATGTTATTAAGCAAGATAATTTTAATATGAGAGTGCAAAATCACCTAATGGAAAACTTTCAAGCTATTGATAATTTGCATGGTATTATAGAAAGAACCTCTAATGATGTTCAAATGTTTGTTAAACATTTTCAAATGGTTCAAACTCAAATTGATCAACTTGCTAAAGTGCAAAAAGATTTGCTAGATAATGCTTCTAAAGAAAAACATGTTTGTGAAATAAGAACTAGAAGTGGTATTGCTACACAAGATCCTTTATATCCTGAGGGACATCCTAAAAGAATTGGACAAGATTCTTAGCAAACTAATAATGATGTTATTCATACTAAGAAGAAAAATAAGAAGAAACATAAAACTGCTATAGAATGCTCTGAACTTGCTAAAGATCCTTATAGTATATCTATCTCTTATGCTGAAACAGAAAGCGGTAATGAAAAGAATGATGCTTCTAATAAAGAAGAAATTGAAAAGGAACCTGAAAAGAAAACTAAAAATACAAAGTATACAAAGGAAGATTTTATTGCTAATAAACATGGTAATGAGAGAGAACCTTGGATACAAAAACCAATGCCTTATCCTAATAAGAAACACAAATCAAAAGAAGAAGAACACTTTAAAAAGTTTTGTGAATGGATGAAACCTTTGTTCTTGCAAATTCCTTTAACTAATGCTATTAAATTGCCTCTTTATGCAAAATTATGAAATATATTGTCTCTAATAAAAGGAAGATTCCTAATGAGGAAATCTCCACTATGCTTGCTAATTACTCTTTTAATGGCAAGGTTCCTAAGCAACTTGGAGATCCTGGTATACCAACTATTCCCTGTTCTATTAAAAATAATTATGTTAGAACTGCTTTGTGTGATCTGGGAGCTGGAGGTAGTGTCATGCCTTTTACTCTCTATAAAAGACTCCTCCTAGAAAAGTTGATACCAACTGAGATATCTTTGCAAATGGATGATAAGTCTACTGCTATTCGTGTGGGTATATGTGAGGATGATGTTCAATTTGCTAATAATTGTATGATATTAACTGACTTTGTTATGTTGGAAATGCCTGAAGATGATAATATGTCTATTATTCTTGGAAGGCATTTTCTTAATACCGTAGGGGCTGTTATTGATTGCAATCAAGGAAAAGTTACTTTCAATGTTAATGATAAAGAGCACACTGTTTATTTCCCCAACAAGATTGATAAGAAATATGGTCTAAATTCAATTGAAAATATTGAGACCATCAAGATTGGAGAATTTTATTGTCCTATTCCAGTACCACCAAAAGAATATGAAATTATTTTGACTGGGACTATGCCTATCAAGGTTGAGGTAACAAAATTATTTAGTGATTAGAAAAGTTTTTCTTCATATGAAAATTATTCTCGTAACAAGACTTGATCACCCTTGTTAACAAAATGATTTTCAATGATGAGGACAATGTTTTCACTATGTTTTCACTTTCTCCATTATGTTTTCACCATGTTTACTTCTGTTATAACATTGCTACTTGAGTACAATCATACTTTCCACCATCCTGATGCATGTTTTCTGGTATTTTCACTCTGATTTCTGAGGATATGCATGTTTTCACGATCCATACTTTTGTTTCCACCACTACCACCTTTGTTTTCTTTGGATATTTTTCCTTTGGAGTGTCATAGAACCCATGTAGTGCTGGTTTTGGCTTTGTTTTCCAGAAATATTATTATTTATTAAAATTCTGAAAAAGTCCGAAAAATAAAGTTTCTTGAAAAATTCCAGAAAAATTATAATAATTTTTACGTTAAAAATGAGGCAGAAAGCCACCTGGGAGGCCCCGGGGGGACCCACTAGTCAGGCACACCTTAGGATGGCGCGACCAGCCCCGGTTGGCGCCAACACATGGTATGGGGCCCCCTGGCCCTCCACTAACTCTCTCCCCTGCAAAAGTCTTCTCTCTCACCTCACAAAGTGAAAACATTTCCTGGAATCCGTGTTCTTGCTGTTCACCCTATGGATTTTCGATCTCCTTCTTCAGCCCATCATTTGTGCTGATATTTGGTGTGTTTGATCTCCGGTATGTGACTCGTCCGATGATCCAAGTAGAATTTTGTTTACTGAAGTATTTCTTGAGTATTTTGGTACTGTACGTAGGTGACAACTTATGTGAGTTTGCATGCTTGATTTGAGTAGAAATAGTGTATTTGTGATGTATGTTTAGCTCTCATATAAGTCCCTATGGTAGTCTCCACCTTATACTTGCTTGAAATTAATTTTTGTGATGATTGTTGAAAAATTTCAGAGATGGAGCACAATGCTTATCAACTAAACCAACATGAGTTGGATTTGCATGAGGTCATGCTCGTGCACCGCGAAGAGGGAGTGCTCCCATCAGTCTATCCATGTCGGGAATTTATGTGGATTACAGGAATTTTGCAGGTCTTCAACACTCTTGTGCGGAATGCAGGCTTGGACCGTTTCATTGAGGATGAACCTATCCAACATGTGAAACTAACTATGTCTGTGGTGCAGGATTTTTCGTTTCAAGTGGTCCTCAACTAACCCAATGGTCCACTATAAAATTTACAATAAAGATGTGAGCCTGCCTTTTAGTGTTTTTTGTGCAGCTATTAAGGTACCAGAGTGTGGTTCTTGTGAGAAGATAAGTGGGCATCCTAAACCACTGCTATTTATATGGAGAGATTTGCCAAGGCAGAAGCTTCACAGGGGAGAGTGGTAAAATTCGAGAAATCCAACTCCCTAGAATTCGATAATTTGCCTATTTTATTTCTAAATGTGTGTTAGCTAGAAAAACTGCTAGCAAGCTATCTGTCTATGATTTGGCATTTATTCCAGCTTCCTTAAAATGTGATAGGTCTTATAACTTTGGCGCTTTGATTTCTTACCGTCTCTCACATAACCGTGAGAATGGCGGAGTTTGTGGAGGCCTTATTGCCTCGCGCTTGCTAGCTTTGCATGGTTTGGAGTCACACTCTCTAGACGTGCAGTTTCCTATAGAGAGGCTTAATCTTGTTTCCATGGTTCAACATAAGTTTCTTTCTACCCATGATCACTTGCACAACTTATCTTTTGAAATAACTTTGTCCAAACAATCTAGGTGGAGAGTTACTAAAACTGTTAGGGAAGTACTTTTGCATGCACCCCCTTTGTTTGATCTTAATGGCAGGCAAGGATGGGAGCTTTCTGAGAGTCAGCTAGACACATACCTTGAGAATAACCCCCATCAAGGGGAGGAAGCCGGAGAAGGGGACACTAGTGATTTTGTCCAGCCCTACTACACCATGGGAATTCCATATCAGCACCCTGACTATGATTATGCACCCGCTGCATCATCTTCCTCTTATGCGCCCGAGTATGACCATGCGAGAGATGACCCACCACAATGGGGATACTTCACGCGCCATGATTGATCTCCACTTAGGCCAAAAGCCTAAGATTGGGGGGAGGTATACCGACATCACACTCATTTATATATCATGTTTCTTTTGGTTCTTTGTATATCCATGTTTTCTTTTCTTTCGCTTGTTTTAGTTTCTTTCGCTTGTTTTTCGTTTTTCTTTCATTTTCTTGTTTTTATTGTTTTGTTTTCACTTTCCACAACATGAAAAGACCAAAAATATTTCTGTTGCTTCTCTCCATTTGTTTCTTTAGTTGGTTTGCTTTATCCTTTAGTTGCAGTTTAATATTCAAAAAACCAAAAATATTTTGTTTTGTTTGTTTGTTTTCTTTCTTTTGTTCTTGTTTCATTTGAAAAAAAACCAAAAATATTTTGGTTTGTTTGCTTGTTCTCTTTTGCTCGTGCTTTAATTGAAAATCCCAAAAATATTTGTTGTTCTTCTCTTGTTTTGTAAAGTTTGCTGCAGAGTTCAACAGTCGTCCGTGATTCCATTGGATCTTGGTTTTCATTATATATTTTATTCAAGACACAAGTTAAGAGCAATAATGACGATATATGACCAATCAAGTTGTGGTGAGAGGCTGGTATGAATTATATTTGCTTTCATTTTTCTACATATATCCATCTATGTGAGCATGCTTAGTTTGTTCGTATAAGATATATGTGATTTAATGACTTCTTAATAGTTCGTGCTCTCTCATGTTTTGTTCCAATTTATTAATGGTAAATGAACTGTCATATAAATATTTGTTCGCATTGTTCTATTCGTAGAAGGGTATGACATTGTGGTAGCCTCCTCTGACTGTTTCATTTGAATCGACTTGGCACATGCTCATGCATGCTAAGACTGAAAACAAAAGGTCAATAAGGCTCAAAGATTTATTTTGCCGTAGAGTTATAGTATCAATTTTATGCCTCAGTTAATTTTACTTTGTCGCAAACATGATTATGATAGTTGTGTCTATCTTGATTGTCGCTCCCTGTCTATTTCTATCCTTCACCTGTACTGAGTATGGAATTCTACTCGTGCATCAAACTCCCAAAAACCAAAGTTTTCCATTGTGTACACTATACCTACCTAAATGTGGTATTTAACTGTCACTCCAAGTAAATTGCTCATGTGCTAACTTTAAAACCTTCTAAAAATTATTCCTGTTTTGTGCCCCTGTTTTAGCTCATGAGGACGTAAATAGAGAATCTTTATCTCATTTGTTGATTGGATTTGTCACCCTGGACTAGTGGCGTCATCCGCTTATTCAATTGATAGAAGAGTTGGCAGCGGGGTGCCCAGCCCCAAATTAATAACACAAATTCTCTTCACTATTTTAGCCCCTGATTTATTAGTCAAAACATAATTGTGTAAACAAAAGAGAAAGAGGGATGACCTTCTACCCAGTTGCATCCATCACATAGGAGCTCTCTTGTGAATCCAGTTGGCTTGTGACGTACTGTATTTTATGTTTACCATTCGTTGACATAAGCATACACATCTCTTAAAAATATTTTAATACATCTGTTTAATAAAAAAAAAACTCTAGCACATGAGTGATCTCTTCTTCACTCCGCGAAGGGCCTTTCTTTTACTTTTATGTTGAGTGTCCATCATATTCTTTGAGCACTTTCTTGAGAGCATAATTATCATTCTTAGTGTGATGTGTTTGTCCCAAAGCACGGTTGATTGTGGTATAATATTGATACTTGCATCTTTGGTATCCTTACTTCCATTCTTCCCTGTACTTCAGAGGTGCCAAAGCATTTATGTTTTTCCCCACACATAAGGGAAAGCAAGATACCACTTTATCAGATCCTATTATGAATATTACAATCTTGCAAATAGTTATGCTTCATGTTGTTTATTATTAATATGTTGTTATCTCTTCATGGTTTGCATAACTATTAAGTGACAATATCTTGCATGTATCTTATCATAAGCATAATTAAATACTTGATCATATAATGAGTATATTTACATCATATGAAAAAAATGTGTTCATAAAAGTCTTTTATCGCACTCAGTTGTCACTGAATTGCTTGAGGACAAACAATAAGCTAAGCTTGGGGGGACTTGACACGTCGAAAATGTATCTCCTTTTCTGAACACTTTTCCTATTGTTTTCCTCTAAACTTGTGTGTTTTGAATAGAACTAACATGGACTAACGCTGTTTTCAGCAGAATTACCTTGGTGTCTCGTTTTTGTGCAGAAAAATCAACTTTCGGGAAATTTTCCAGAAAAGACCCCATTGGTCCTAAAACACCAGAAGACCCCGGGAGCCAGAAGGAGGCCAGGAGAAGAGCCAGAGGGGGCCCACACCACCCCCCGGCGTCCCCTTAGGTCGCGCCACCTAGGGGTGAGGGACACCCAGATCCCCCTCGGTCTCCCCTTTCGACTACAAATAGTCTTAGGGGCGTTACATCGTCATCCCGAGATCGGGGTGATGCATGTAAAATACATAGATGAATTTTTCATATTTTCACATGGTTTTCTATTACATATTGCATCATATAAGGGTATAATTCAATGTTTTATAGTATTTTGGGGTTAAATTACAAAGTCCCCCAACTTTTATGGAATTAACCCTGCCTGTCAGAAACCCCGTTTTCTATATTTTTGACGTTTCAGGGGGCAAACTTCCGCGAAATCACCTGAAAATCTGCGGGGGTCACTTTCTTGGAAGGAGAAGACTTGCGGGCGAAGGATCCACGAGAATTGGGCAAGGAGGCCCAAAAGAGGACCCTCCACGCGGCCAGATTCCTTGGCCGCGTGAGAGGCCCCGTTTTGGCCCCTGTAGCCCCAATTCCTTCCATCTTCGACTTACCGACTCCGTCTTGACCTAAAACCCACTATAAAAAGGGTCCCCCGTACCCTTACGGAGGAGGGCGCCGCCGAAACACCGAAACACCAAAACAGAGACCTGGAGTTCCAGATTGGAGGGGGAAAACTCCGGCGGGGCGCTGCCGGTGTGATCTCCTACCCCTCCAACGTCATCTCCATCGACATCTCCATGAAGAGGGAGTATTCCACCCCAAGGCTATGGGTTTGTGGAAGTAGCACTTGTATCTCTCTCTCTATGTGCTTCACTAATTAGATCCGTATGAGCTGCCTCACATGATTACAGGCACCGTTGTAATTCCTATGTGGTGGATCTTTTCTATGAGTTATTGAATCTGAGATTGCAATTGTTTCTCTTGAGTTATTTGAGTAGATGTATCTTATGTACCCCGTTCTTATTTGCTAGCTTTGATCAATCTAGTTCTTGAGAGCGTGTGTGGGGTGATGGGTGCATTAGTTGGAGTAACGGGGGGTGGCTAGTGCTGTGAAAGTGACAGAAGTTTAGCGATCCACTTAGGTTTTGTTAAACCTTTGTTAGTTACCTCACTAGGGATAAAAAGGAGTACCTTGTTACCGGGGATTTGAAGTGACACTAATCAATATCCATGACTAGATCTAGCAAGTTCTTACTTCAACTTCATGTCACATTGCTTAAAGCTATACTCTGGTTTTTCCTTAATTATCGAGGTGTTATGATTTATTTCGCATCTTGGTGGAGTATAAGAGGGATCAATATGACCGTAGAGATCTCTATGCTAGGATGTGACGCCCATATGAAAGTACTCAATGTAAAACATGTTATTGTAATCTCACATGTAATTCTTTATGTCCACCATCTACCACTTTATTTGAGAGAATGCAAGTGTGAAACCATGAACCCTGGTCCTATTTTAAATATAAGAAAACACTCTAGTTACTTTGCTGCAATTTACTTTACTTGCACTTTAATTTACTTGCATCTCCAATTCGAATTTACATTATCTCCATCACCACTTGCATCACAAAAATACAAAAACAATCCATTGCATATTTATTTTCTCATTTGCATTTAGTAGTAGATTTAATTATTGCACATTTACTTTCAGTTTTGCATTGCAGTTTAGAAGTCTCACACCTTGTGATTGACAACCACTTGGTGAGGTTGAGGGCACAAAATTCTCTACTTGTTTGCAGGATCCTGGAGGAAGCTTGGAAGACAACTTCTGAAATACTGGCTCCCCAAGAGTTTGATAAAAACCCTCGAGTCACCCTCGTGGGGAAGAAGGCTTGCCACTAGCTACACACTCTGCACTTGGAGTCTCAACCTAGCCATCAAGCGTTTTTCTGGCGCCGTTTCCAGGGAGCCATAGGTGAAGGAGTTGTCCAAGGGAGCTCACAAGAAGTCTTCATCACCAACAAGGTGTGCAAACACCTAAGCTTGGGGAGGTTGCACCTACGTGAGTACCGTCCTTTCTATCTCCACCTTCTTTCAAGTAGATTGTTTTGTTTCTTGTCTTGTTTTTGTTTTTGTTCTTGTTTTTGTTTTGTCTTGCATATTTTATTTTAGTTTGCATTTTAGTTTTGCATTTAGTTATCTAGTTTATTTTAGTATTTCGAATTTTCCTAGTTACTTTACTTTTCAGTTTTGCATAAAAAATTAAAAACTACATAAAAACTGTTAAAATGGGTGATAGAACTAAATTAAGTGACTACACAAATACACCCAATGACCAATTCATTGCTAGGCCAATTACTACACCTGAAATACAAGCTGAAAGCTATGAAGTAAGTCCTAGTTTATTGAATTTAATTACTAGAGAGAAATTTGGTGGTAGTGCTATGGAGGATGCCTCTATGCATCTTCATGATTTCATGGAAATATGTGATATGCAAAAATTTAAAAATGTGGAAAATAGTGTTTTAAAACTGAAATTATTTCCTTTTTTACTTAGAGGAAAGGCTAAAGAATGGTTACTTTCACTACCTACAGCTAGTATAAAGTCTTGGGATGATTTAAAAGAAGCTTTCATTAAGAAATATTATCCTCCCGTTAAAATTTTGCAAAATAGGAATAATATCCTCTCATTTAGGCAAAATGATAATGAACTTGTAGCCATGGCATGGGATAGAATTAAATTAATGCTTAGAACATGTCCATCACATGGAGTAAATGAATGGACCATACTACACTCATTTTATAATGGTCTAAACTACATGTCTAGAAATATACTTGATTCTGCTGCTGGAGGTTCCTTTATGAGTAAAACTGTAGGTGAGGCTAAGAGCATATTAGAAAGCATATTGCAAAATTATATTCAATGGATACTGAAAGAGCACCCAATCCCACTAAGTAAATAAACGCAATTGAAGAAACCAATGATTTGTCTTCTAAAATGGACACTATTCTTGCTTTTATTAATAAACAAAATATGGAGAATGTGCCTTTGCAGGAGCTAGTTGGTAGTAATTCTGAAAGTGTGGATGTTAATTTTGTTAGGAATTATGGTAGAAATGGTTTTGTTAATGCTTACAATTCATATAGTAAACCTCCTTATGTGCCAAATAAACCTTTTGTTCCATATCCAAATGCTAATGAAAATAAGTGGAAGCCTTCTAGCGAAATTTCCGAATCTAATAAATTGCTTATGGAACAAGTTGCTAGTCACAATGCTATGATACATGAGTTAAATAAGTCTATTGCATCCATTAGTAGTGATATTAAAGGATTGCAACTTCAATCTTTGAATTTAGATAAAGCATTCTCAAAATTAGCTGATAATCAAGCAACTCTATTAAGAATGTCAGCTGGAAAGCCACAAGCACAATCTAGTGTAGGAATGAACTCTATTACTATTCCTGCTCCTATTATTGAAAACATTGATCATATTCCTGAGAATACAAGTGAGCATGTCCCTACTAGCTTAGAAGAAACTTTGAATGAAATAGTGAAGTACCCTGAATATTTACTTCCATATATGTCTGGCTAGCAAAGATGAAATTAGTCCTCATGAAACAAGCATGCTAGCTAAATTAGAGAGTAAAGTAGAGGAAATTATGATGATTACTGAAATTAAGGATCCATTGCTTGATTTAGAAAAAAGTAGCTTGCAAGAACTTATTGCTACTCTACAAAAATTTGCTAGTGATCCCACTATAAATGTTAATCAACCCGGCTTTGGATCTTATATTGCCAATCATGTCTTTCAAGAAAAAATTGCTAGGTACAAGAATGAGGCCATGATACCTCCTAATCTTGGGGATGCATGGATCCCCAAGGTGCTAGTTTCAATTGGAAAAGAAATTCACCATGCTATGTTAGATCTAGGTTCTAGTGTATCGATACTCTCTAAAGAATTATATGAATTGCTAGAACTAGAAAATTTAGAAAAGTGCTTAAGTGAATTTGTACTTTCTGATAACTCTACTAAACATGATGTAGGACAATTAAAAGATTTTATGATTGAATTGCAGATGACTTTCGTACCCGTTGATTTCATTATTATGGATATGGGGGATAAATCCCCTAGTCCTATTATTTTGGGTAGACATTTTCTTCGTACTACAGGTGCAATCATAGACTCCAAGGAAGGGAATGTCAAGTTTCAGTTCCCTCACAAGAAAAGCATGGAGCACTTCCCAAGGAAGAGGGGCACGCTGAAGAACAAGCTCCCTCATTAGCTTTATCCCTCTTGATTATCAAGTAAAGCCTAGCTATATGGCTATAAAGAAAGCGCTTTACGGGAGGCAACCCGGTTGTTTTTGTTTGGATTTTCCTAGTGTCCTCTGGATGTCTCAAGAGATTAGTTTTTTGTTTTAATTATGGAGTTTTCAATAAAGAGTCAAGTCAAACCCATTTGGACTTATAAGTTCCTATCCTAGTGCATGAAATTTCTGTTTCAGCACTAGTCTGTTCACCGTATGATTTTACGTTTTTTATTGGTATGTCGGATTGAGCTAATTTTTTAGTATGTTCTTCAACTTTTCGTCCTCGGTAAGCACAAAAATTGTCTTAATATTTTGACGAGTCTAGCTTAGGGAAAAACGTTCGCTTTGCTGCTGTTGCTTTTCTGGACGGATTCTGCCTTCTTTTGTTTTATGCACTCTTTGGGCTTGGGAATCAAATTTCCATGATTCTTTCAAGCAAGAGAGTGAACATACAACATAATGAACCTTATTTTTTATCTACTGGAGCATTTTATTTGTAATTTTGCACAGCAAGCATGTGATTTGTTTGTCCTTGCTAATCTCACCCCACAGAAAAAGAATGGGAGAAACATGTTTTGTGAAGTTTTCTCACAGGGAATAGAGGAGATGCGCCTCAAGACATCCAAGAATGATGAAAGCCATAATCTTGGGGATGTGATGAACACCCCACTGGATCTACACTCTTTTGGTTAGCACACGTCTACTTTCTTTTTTTCTAAGCAAAGCATTTATCGTAGAGACTTGAAGCGTCTAGTTTTTATTTTTATTTTTGTTTTGATAAGACCACCACCATCATTTTATATGAGATTGAGCTACTGGATTTTGGGGTTGGAATGTATTGGATGCTAGTATTATGACTTGGAATAGGGATGCCATGGTTGATTTGAAGAGGTACATATGTTTGCATGATTTATAGGCTTTTTATGTGTAGAAATTTGCAATAATGTTGTCTTGAGCTATCTCTTATTCATGTCCTTGATGTTAATTGCTGGTTTATTTAGTTTGTCATGAAATGAGTAGTTCTATGGACATATGCATGCATAGTAGCTGGTCAACTATCTCCCTCTTGCTAGCCCAAAAATTTAAAAATTCCAACAAGTAAAAACTTGTTTCGAACACTCCTTAGCCAAGTATTTCCAGTGAGTCCACCATATCTTCCCATTAGCTTCATTTATATTCCGAGTATGTTCACCATGTTATTGCGTTATTTATGTTTTAAATTAAGATATTCACTTTATTAATTGTCATGGGTTGAACTTGGGATAGGACTCTCGCGAACTTTTGAAGGCACACTTTACTATTTATGCATCTAATAAACATGACCCAATAATGGGAGCCACAAGTTTTGCGTTTGACAAGTGTGTGGTTGGGAGCTAGCTATAAACATGTATCACTGGAAAGCTTTCAACATTGCACAATTTTTTTTTACATTTGGTTGATATCATGTACTTTTGTTTTTGGACTCCTGCCATGCCGAAATGAAATAGAGGAATAGTAAGTTTTGATAAGTAAGTATCTATATGACTAGAGAAACGCATTGGGCCGCTAACCCAAGTCATGCTTTATCATGGTGGAAATTTACTTACATCTTGAGTGACTCTACAACACATCCTATAATAAAATAAGAAGCTATGCATAATAGTGAATGAAAATAAAAAGGATGATGAGTCTACTCCATTTGTTCATCTTGTCATTGTAACATGGGCTTGTTTCCATGTCATGGGGCAAGAGGTACCACTTTGCGGTTCTCTGTGATGTCATTAATACTTATTTTGATTGTACAAAACTTATTAGGAATCTTAAGTTGAGTAATCATGGAGTAGGTTTTCACACTCACGGGGCATGAGGCTTTCAACCACCTTGTCATTCTCATTACTTCAATACTCACAATTTTAAGATGCTAGTGATAAAGGGGCAATGAGAGTCCTAGATCAATGGATACCACATTTCAATTAGTAATTTTAGTTGAATAATTTAGAGGCTAAATAAGACTTGATCATGTTTTACCTCTACTCAATTTTCTCCAAAGTGTCCACCATATTTTCTATTCTCCATTATGCTATTATTTGACCAATATAGGATTTTATTTTTCATTTTGTGTATGCATTTGGTCCATAGTGCTTTTATTTCATTATACACTTTGTGAACTTTCATGAAGCATCTTTGCTTGCATATTTGATATTTCTTACAACATGAATTGTATATTGCTACTCATTTCTAGTATTAATCATTTGATTATATGTAGCATGAATAATCCTCCTTGATATCCCATGATTGTTTCAATATGCAAAACCCATCTTAGTTTTATCACCTTCAGACTCGAGGACGAGCATGGGTTAAGCTTGGGGATGTTGATGCATGTAAAATGCACAGATGAATTTTGCATATTTTCACATGGTTTTCTATTACATATTGCATCATATAAGGGTATAATTCAATGTTTTATAGTATTTTGGGGTTAAATTACAAAGTCCCCCAACTTTTATCGAATTAACCCTGCCTGTTAGAAACCCCGTTTTCTAGAGCTCGACCCGGCACTCTGCGGGAGGGAGATTCATCACCGGAGGGGTCTACACCACCATGCCCTCCTCCAAAGTGATGCGTGAGTAGTTCGTCCCTGGACTACGGGTCCATAGCAGTACCTAGATGGTTGTTCTCTCCACTTTGTGCCTCTTATTTAGATCTTGTGAGTTGCCTAACATGATCAAGATCATATTTATGTAATGCTACATGTTGTTTTTGCTGGTGTTGTGGCGGTGAACAGACAGATGCCATAGGATGGCTAATGTTGGGGCCGATGGACACTGTGGGTATCCAGGGAGGGATTGCACGCCTAGATGGCGTGCTTAGAACACACTGCAAACAACACAACCTACCCAGGTTCGGGGCCCTCGGTGAGGAGGTAACACCCTACTCTTGCCTCTCTCTGTGTATATGTGGTAACCGACTACAAGTGTTCCTCAAGCTCAAGGAGCTAGAGGAAGAAGAAGCTCTACTGATATCTCTCTCTCTCTACAAATTGGCAGCAATTCTCCTCTCAAGTAACCAAATGTCCGACCCTCACGCAGGAGGGGTGTGGCCACCTGATGGCTAGGTTGAGACTCCAAGTGCAGAGTGTGTAGCTAGTGGTAAGCCTTCTTCCCCACGAGGGTGACTCGAGGGTTTATATCGAACTCTTGGGAGCCAGTATTTAAGCAGTTGTCTTCCAAGCTTCCTCCAGGATCCTGCAAACAAGTAGAGAATTTTGTGCCCTCAACATCACCAAGTGGTTGTCAAGCACAAGGTGTGAGACTTCTAAATTGCAATGCAAAACTGAAAGTAAATGTGCAATAATTAAATCTACTACTAAATGCAAATGAGAAAATAAATATGCAATGGATTGTTTTTGTATTTTTGTGATGCAAGTGGTGATGGAGATAATGTAAATTCGAATTGGAGATGCAAGTAAAGTAAATTGCAGCAAAGTAACTAGAGTGTTATCTTATAATTAAAATAGGACCGGGGTTCATGGTTTTACACTTGCATTCTCTCAAATAAAGTGGTAGACGGTGGACATAAAGAATTACATGTGAGATTACAATAACATGTTTAACATTGAGTACTTTCATATGGGCATCATGTCCTAGCATAGAGATATCTACGGTCATATTGATCCCTCTTATACTCCACCAAGATGCGAAATAAATCATAGCACCTCGATAATTAAGGAAAGACCAGAGTATAACTTTAAGCAATGTGACATGAAGTTGAAGTAAGAACTTGCTAGATCTAGTCATGGAGTTTGATTAGTGTCACTTCAAATCCCCGGTAACAAGGTACTCCTTTTTATCCCTAGTGAGGTAACTAAGAAAGGTTTAACAAAACCTAAGTGGATCGCTGAACTTCTGTCACTTTCACAGCACTAGCCACCCCCCGTTACTCCAACTAATGCACCCATCACCCCACACACGCTCTCAAGAACTAGATTGATCAAAGCTAGCAAATAAGAACGGGGTACATAAGATACATCTACTCAAATAACTCAAGAGAAACAATTCAAATCTCAGATTCAATAACTCATAGAAAAGATCCACCACACAGGAATTACAATGGTGCCCGTAATCATGTGAGGCAGCTCATACGGATCTAATTAGTGAAGCACATAGAGAGAGAGATACAAGTGCTACTTCCACAAACCCATAGCCCTGGGGTGGACTACTCCCTCTTCATGGAGATGTCGATGGAGATGACGTTGGAGGGGTAGGAGATCACACCGGCGGCGCCCTGACGGAGTTTTCCCCCTCCAATCTGGAACTTATGGTCTCTGTTTCGGTGTTTCGGCGGCGCTCTCCTCCGTAAGGGTACGGGGGACCCTTTTTATATTCGGTTTTAGGTCAAGACGGAGTTGGGGCCACAGGGGCCAAAAGGGGGCCTCTCACGCGGCCAAGGAATCTGGTCGCGTGGAGGGTCCTCTTTTGGGCCTCCTTGCCCAATTCTCGTGGATCCTTCGCCCGCAAGTCTTCTCCTTCAAAGAAAATGACCCCCGCAGATTTTCAGGTGATTTCGCGGAAGTTTGCCCCCTGAAACGTCAAAAATATAGAAAACGTGGTTTCTGACAGGCAGGGTTAATTCCATAAAAGTTGGGGGACTTTGTAATTTAACCCCAAAATACTATAAAACATTGAATTATACCCTTATATGATGCAATATGTAATAGAAAACCATGTGAAAATATGCAAAATTCATCTATGCATTTTACATGCATCAACATCCCCAAACTTAACCCATGCTCGTCCTCGAGTATGAAGGTGATAAAACTAAGATGGATTTTGCATATTGAAACAATCATGGGATATCAAGGAGGATTATTCATGCTACATATAATCAAATGATTAATACTAGAAATGAGTAGCAATATACAATTCATGTTGTAAGAAATATCAAATATGCAAGCAAAGATGCTTCATGAAAGTTCACAAAGTGTATAATGAAATAAAAGCACTATGGACCAAATGCATACACAAAATGAAAAATAAAATCCTATATTGGTCAAAGAATAGCATAATGGAGAATAGAAAATATGGTGGACACTTTGGAGAAAATTGAGTAGAGGTAAAACATGATCAAGTCTTATTTAGCCTCTAAATTATTCAACTAAAAATTACTAATTGAAATGTGGTATCCATTGATCTAGGACTCTCATTGCCCCTTTATCACTAGCATCTTAAAATTGTGAGTATTGAAGTAATGAGAATGACAATGTGGTTGAAAGCCTCATGCCCCGTGAGTTTGAAAACCTACTCCATGATTACTCAACTTAAGATTCTTAATAAGCTTTGTACAATCATAATAAGTATTAATGACATCATAGAGAACCGCAAAGAGGTACCTCTTGCCCCATTACATGGAAACAAGCGCATGTTACAATGACAAGATGAACAAACGGAGTAGACTCATCATCCTTTTTATTTTCATTCACTATTATACATAACTTCTTATTTTATTATAGGATGTGTTGTAGAGTCACTCAAGGTGTAAGTAAATTTCCACCATGATAAAGCATGGCTTTGGTTAGCGGCCCAATGCGTTTCGCTAGTCATATAGATACTTACTCATCAAAACTTACTATTCCTCTATTTCATTTCGGCATGGCAGGAGTCCAAAAACAAAAGTACATGATATCAACCAAATGTAAAAATTTTGTGCAATGTTGAAAGCTTTCGGGTGATACACGTTTATAGCTATCTCCCAACCACACACTTGTCAAACGCAAAACTTGTGGCTCCCATTATTGGGTCATGTTTATTAGATGCATAAAAAGTAAAGTGTGCCTTCAAAAGTTCGTGAGAGTCCTATCACAAGTTCAACCCATGACAATTAATAAAGTGAATATCTTAATTTAGAACATAAATAACAAAATAACATGGTGAACATACTCGGAATAGAAATTAAGCTAATGGGAAGATATGGTGGACTCACTGGAAATACTTGGCTAAGGAGTGTTGGAAACAAGTTTTTACTTGTTGTAATTTTTAAATTTCTGGGCTAGCAAGAGGGAGATAGTTGACCAGCTACTATGCATGCATATGTCCATAGAACTACTCATTTCATGACAAACTAAATAAACCAGCAATTAACATCAAGGACATGAATAAGAGATAGCTCAAGACAACATTATTGCAAATTTCTACACATAAAAAGCCTATAAATCATGCAAACATATGTACCTCTTCAAATAAACCATGGCATCCCTATTCCAAGTCATAATACTAGCATCCAATACATTCCAACCCCAAACTCCAGTAGCTCAATCTCATATAAAATGATGGTTGTGGTCTTATCAAAACAAAAATAAAAACAAAAACTAGACGCTTCAAGTCTCTACGATAAATGCTTTGCTTAGAAAAACAGAAAGTAGACGTGTGCTAACCAAAAGAGTGTAGCTCCAGTGGGGTGTTCATCACAACCCGAAGATTATGGCTTTCACCATTCTTGGATGTCTTGAGGCGCAGCTCCTCTATTCCCTGTGAAAAAACTTCACAAAACATGTTTCTCCCATTCTTTTTCCTGTGTGGTGAGATTAGCAAGGACAAACAAATCACATGTTTGCCGTGCAAAATTCCAAATCAAATGCTCCAGTAGATATAAAATAAGGTTTATTATGTTGGATGTTCACTCTATTGCTTGAAAGAATCATGGAAATTCGATTCCCAAGCCCAAAGAGTGCATAAAACAAAAGAAGGCAGAATCTGTCCAGAAAAGCAGCAGCAGCAAAACGAACGTTTTTCCCTAATATAGACTCGTCAAACAATTAAGACAATTTTTTTCCTTACAGAGGACGAAAATTTGCAGAACATACTAAAAAATTAGCTCAATCCGACATACCAATAAAAAACGTAAAATCATACGGTGAGTAGACTCGTGCTGAAACAGAAATTTCATGCACTGGGATAGCAACTTGTAAGTCCAAATGGGTTTGACTTGACTCTTTATTGAAAACTCCAGAATTAAAAAAAAACTAATCTCTTGAGACAGCAAGAGGACACTAGGAAAATCCAAACAAAAACAACCGGGTTGCCTCCCGTAAAGCGCTTTCTTTATAGCCATATAGCTAGGCTTTACTTACTTGATAATCAAGAGGGATAAAGCTCATGAGAGAGCTTGTTCTTCAGCGTGTCCCTCTTCCTTGGGAAGTGCTCCATGCTTTTCTTCTGAGGGCACTGAAACTTGACATTCCCTTCCTTGGAGTCTATGATTGCACCTGTAGTACGAAGAAAAGGTCTACCCAAAATAATAGGACTAGGGGATTTATCCCCCATATCCATAATAATGAAATCAACGGGTACGAAAGTCATGTGCAATTCAATCATAACATCTTTTACTTGTCCTACAGCATGTTTAGTAGAGTTATCAGCAAGGACAAATTCACTTGAGCATTTTTCTAAATTTTCTAGTTCTAGCAATTCATATAATTCTTTAGAGAGTACCGATACACTAGAACCTAGATCTAACATAGCATGGTGAATTTCTTTTCCAATTGAAACTAGCACCTTGGGGATCCATGCATCCCCAAGCTTAGGAGGTATCATGGCCTCATTCTTGTACCTAGCAATTTTTTCTTGCAAGACATGATTAGCAATATAAGATCCAAAGCCAGGTTGATTAACATTTATAGTGGGATCACTAGCAAATTTTTGTAGAGTAGCAATAAGTTCTTGCAAGATACTTTTTTCTAAATCAAGCAATGGACCCTTAATTTCAGTAAGCATCATAATTTCCTCTACTTTTTCTTTTCTATTATGCATATTAAAAATCTCATAGCGACCATCAAAAATATCCTTGGGTACTTCAGCCTTTTTTAAGCTCTCATTAATTTTAACCTCTAAGAGCAAAATTTCAAGCAAAACATGGGTATTTGCAGCATTAGTACTAGTAAAAGATCCCCCACATTCATTATCTAAAAAGGCTCTAGAAGTTTCATAAAGTCCCTTATAAAACATATGCATAAGTATCCAATCTCTAAAGCCATGCCATATTCCATATGCTCTACTTCTAAATCTCTCCCATGCTTGTATCATTGATTCATCTTTTTCTTGTTTAAAGGTAATGAGAAATTGTTTAGCATTGTAATTCTTTTCAGCATGACAAAACCTTTCAATAAATGCAGCCCTTAAGTTGAACCAAGTAGTAAAATTGCTAGGAGGCCATCTCAATATCCAATCTAATGCTTTGCCTCCTAGTGAGTAGGGAAAGAGTTTAACTTTAGTAGTGTTGATGTTTGCATGATTCAAGTTCAAAGTTTTACATCTTTCATCAAATTTCTTAAGATGGAACAAAGGGTCTTCTTTAGGCTTTCCATAGAAACGAGATTCATAAATCATTTTGATAACACTAGGATCTACCTCTAATTTTTCAACGGGAATATTTAGCTCTTGAGGGAAATTCCTAACACTGAATGCCCAATAAGTTCTCTGCTCCATTTTCCAAGTTTTTATGTAGTTTTTAATTATTTATGCAAAACAAAAGTAAAGTAACTAAGCAAATTCGAAATACTAAAATAATCTAGATAACTAAATGCAAAACTAAAATGCAAACTAAAATAAAATATGCAAGACAAAACAAAAACAAGAACAAAAACAAAAACAAGACAAGAAACAAAACAATCTACTTGAAAGAAGGTGGAGATAGAAAGGACGGTACTCACGTAGGTGCAACCTCCCCAAGCTTAGGTGTTTGCACACCTTGTTGGTGATGAAGACTTCTTGTGAGCTCCCTTGGACAACTCCTTCACCTATGGTTCCCCGGCAACGGCGCCAGAAAAACGCTTAATGGCTAGGTTGAGACTCCAAGTGCAGAGTGTGTAGCTAGTGGCAAGCCTTCTTCCCCACGAGGGCGACTCGAGGGTTTATATCGAACTCTTGGGGAGCCAGTATTTCAGCAGTTGTCTTCCAAGCTTCCTCCAGGATCCTACAAACAAGTAGAGAATTTTGTGCCCTCAACCTCACTAAGTGGTTGTCAAGCACAAGGTGTGAGACTTCTACATTGCAATGCAAAACTGAAAGTAAATGTGCAATAATTAAATCTACTACTAAATGAAAATGAGAAAATATATATGCAATGGATTGTTTTTTTATTTTTGTGATGCAAGTGGTGATGGAGATAATGTAAATTCGAATTGGAGATGCAAGTAAAGTAAAGTGCAAGTAAAGTAAATTTCAGCAAATTAACTAGAGTGTTTTCTTATAATTAAAATAGGACCGGGGTTCATGGTTTTACACTTGCATTCTCTCAAATAAAGTGGTAGACGGTGGACATAAAGAATTACATGTGAGATTACAATAACATGTTTAACATTGAGTACTTTCATATGGGCATCACGTCCTAGCATAGAGATCTCTACAGTCATATTGATCCCTCTTATACTCCACCAAGATGCGAAATAAATCATAACACCTCGATAATTAAGGAAAGACCAGAGTATATCTTTAAGCAATGTGACATGAAGTTGAAGTAAGAACTTGCTAGATCTAGTCATGGAGATTGATTACTGTCACTTCAAATCCCCGGTAACAAGGTGCTCATTTTTATCCCTAGTGAGGTAACTAAGAAAGGTTTAACAAAACCTAAGTGGATCACTAAACTTCTGTCACTTTCACAACACTAGCCACCCCCCGTTACTCCAACTAATGCAGCCATCACCCCACACACGCTCTCAAGAACTAGATTGATCAAAGCTAGCAAATAAGAACGGGGTACATAAGATACATCTACTCAAATAACTCAAGAGAAACAATTCAAATCTCAGATTCAATAACTCATAGAAAAGATCCACCACACAGGAATTACAACGGTGCCCGTAATCATGTGAGGCAGCTCATACTGATCTAATTAGTGAAGCACATAGAGAGAGAGATACAAGTGCTACTTCCACAAACCCATAGCCCTGGGGTGGACTACTCCCTCTTCATGGAGATGTCGATGGAGATGACGTTGGAGGGGTAGGAGATCACACCGGCGGCGCCCCGACGGAGTTTTCCCCCTCCAATCTGGACCTTCTGGTCTCTGTTTCGGTGTTTCGGCGGCGCTCTCCTCCGTAAGGGTATGGGGGACCCTTTTTATAGTTGGTTTTAGGTCAAGACGGAGTCGGTAAGTCGAAGATGGAAGGAATTGGGGCCACAGGGGACAAAAGGGGGCCTCTCACGCGGCCAAGGAATCTGGCCGCGTGGAGGGTCCTCTTTTGGGCCTCCTTGCCCAATTCTCGTGGATCCTTCGCCCGCAAGTCTTATCCTTCCAAGAAAATGACTCCCGCATATTTTCAGGTGATTTCGCGGAAGTTTGCCCCGTAAAACGTCAAAAATATAGAAAACGGGGTTTCTGACAGGCAGGGTTAATTCCGTAAAAGTTGGGGGACTTTGTAATTTAACCCCAAAATACTATAAAACATTGAATTATACCCTTATATGATGCAATATGTAATAGAAAACCATGTGAAAATATGCAAAATTCATCTATGCATTTTACATGCATCGCCAACTTATATACTGGTGGCCACCAACTAATAGTACAAGGTTAGGTGACTACACACTGTACCGTAGCGCACGCTTGCGTAATCCCGCTGACAGACGCCGAAAGTCTTCTCCATCGTGGCCGCTGCCATGTCCTGTCCCCCTTGTGAGAGACAGGACGTGTCCTCGCCCATATCTGCACTGTACTTGCGTACGCATACGCATCATCACGTCTAGTAAGTTGAACCACACGCGCGTCCTCTCCCTGGATCTGCGGGATTACAATAGCTCCGTTGACCTCCCGCCGAGAAGAGAGGAACTTTGTCTACCCGGATTCTCCAAGTGCAACTCGGACAACCCGGGGGGACACCCGTATCTTCAATATTGCTCTTCGCCTTGCTTACCGAGACAGATTTATCTCGGTACCTCAACTCGGTACCTAGCTGGATCTCGTACAAGGGAATCTCGGTAACCTGCAAATCGGTCCACAGTACCTCAAGCACCATTTCTTACCAACCTTACCCCTACTCGGGGGTAGCCCCCCGACATTAGTCCCCGAAGCTGGTATGGTCCAGCGAACTTGGATGTTGGGTCATGCCAGCTTAAACCAAAATTCTTTTGAAATACCTGACCGAGATGCTCCCATCTCGGTCGAGTTCCATCTTGAACTCGGATTCAATCTGCAAACTTCATAAGGACTTTTCCTCCAAAATCCGAGTTGGCCGTGCTGCGTTGGATTTTACCG
This sequence comes from Alopecurus myosuroides, assembly GCA_028641055.1. NCBI lineage: Eukaryota > Viridiplantae > Streptophyta > Magnoliopsida > Poales > Poaceae > Alopecurus > Alopecurus myosuroides. Next base: position 149,244,652 of record CM054059.1, on the reverse strand, counting down.
AGATCCCAGCACTTAGCCTTTTTTCCTCAAGTTTTGCTGCGCAAAGCAGAATCGCCTAGTTATCTTCGCGTGGAAGGCTTACCACGTGGCACAGAACCGCTGCCCACGTCGCCTTGATTCTCGTGCAGCACATCGCACGTGCCACGCCCACGCCCCTTCTTGTCGACCTCCCGACGACGAGATCAAACCCGAGCCACAGGCCGGTGAGCACGTGGTCTTCATGAGCCAGTTCAAACGCGGGTTTGGTATCCCCATATCCAACTTCTTGCACAGATTTCTTCGCCACTTTGGCTTGCAGCCCCACCACCTTCATGCCAATGCAATCAATATTCTGTCTTCTTTTGTATCTTTCTCGGAGGCCTATCTTGGCCTCCTCCCCACCGTAGACATTTGGGCCAGATACGTCCATTTCCGCAAATAGGTCCTTCCCAACACTGTCAACCCGAACGCCTCCAAACGCATGACCCAATGCAGTACTGCTATGATTGTCTACCGGAATGGAACCGAGTTCTCCCGGGTTCACGGCTTCGAATCGTGCCGCAAATGGCAAAGGGGATTTTTCTATGTGAAGATCCCGAGAAAGAAGACCTCCTCATGCTCCCTGCCTTCCACATCAAGCCCTCCACCGAGATGGTGAATTGGGGGTACAATCCGAGGAAAACTGTACCCGAGGTGAACCTCGTCGACAGTCGGTTGAAGCAGCTCGTCAAGAAAGGGCCCCGAGTTGGTAATCTGCTCGCCACCTGGGTGAGCCACCGGGGCCTTCCACTTCAACTCAGGGTCCACAAGATGTGCTTCATGGGCGGGCGTAGATATTGCACGCGCACCACCAGCTTCGAGCTCAACAAGAAGGAGGTGGCCCTCTGGACCAAATTCATCGCCAAGACCGGCCTCACACAGACTTGGGATTGGGGTCTTGATCCATACAGCATAGCAAAGCTGGCGCCCCGAGTAACTATACGATATCCAACCGACTTACTTTTCATCTCGGTACCTTCCGAGATCATTCAATCTTTGAGATTTATGCTTTTTGTTTCGCATGTGTTACCGAGTTACCATCAACTCGGTTCTATCCGAGATCACCCGTTTTGCTAATTATGCTTTGTGCTTTGCATGTGCAGCATTTTGAGCGCCAGAGATACGAAGACCATGAAACCCTCGCACATAATTTGAAAGAGGACCGGGCTGAGGATGAGGCCAAGGAGTTCGATAACCAGGATACCCTTCCTATCCCAGACGCCCATCTCGCCGCCCAAGCCGGTAAGCACTGAGTCCCAGCCTCAACCTGAGACTGGGCCAGGACGATGAAGGTGACAGTGATGATGATCGGACTTTTTTAGAGGTACCCGACCCTTTCTTGGTCTGATTTTTGTATCCTCTTCCATTGCTCTGAGCTGATATGGGAGAGCCAGCGATCGACGCGAGGCCCGTGGCCCTGACCGCACCCGTGGAGGTGAAGAAGAGGGCCGGAAGCGGCGCAGGCTAACCTCTACCCAAGAGGCACAACAAAGCCAGAACAAGGGGACCAAGGTCGCGGTGAGCCGCTAGAGGAACAAGCGGCCCATATCGGACGGGTAAGTCACTTCCGAGATGCTTTGTCTTTGCATTTTCTTTGTCTATTTGCCTCTTTTGCCCGAGATGCTTTATGTTTGTATTTTCTTTACTCCTCTGCTTTTCCTCTCTTGCAGTGAACCACTTGAAATCGAGATCTCCAAGATGCCCACGTTTACCTTGACACCCAGATCTCGGAGATCGAGTGCCACACCTCCTTCCACGATCACGCTTCCGTACGCCAGCGGCTACATTGACCTTGAGGCTGAGGACATGGACACTAGAACCATGGACCGGCCCGAGATGCCCATTCCGGACAGAGAAGACCAGGATATCCGCGCTGGCAACACGGGTGCCCAGATGGAGAATCATCAGACTCCGGAGCAGCCGGAGCCGGTCATCGAGCAGCAGCAACAAGATAAGGAACATGCAGAAGAGACGGTGCAGCCACAAGAGCCACATCAACAAGTTCCTCTAGTAGCAGTAGCAACAACACCACCAACGCCACCGAGAACCATGGCACCACTAGAAGCAGCGACAACACTAGCAGCAACAACAACAACAGGCCCAACAGCCATGGCCACATGCCCAACTCCACCAGCAGCAGCTGCAAGCCCAACACCCCAAGCAACTACCCCGCCACAAGCAGGAGACCCCACACCACTGAGAGCAACTGCGGACCCAGCGGGAAATCTCCCTCGCACTCGGTCACTGGCCAAGTTTGCGCCGTCCCAATGGACATGCGACCGGGGAGGGTAGCTCCAAGAAGGCTGAGCCTATCCTTGTGAAGCTCCCATAGTCCAGCCAAACTAAGAAGGCCGAGAAAGCACAAAAAAAGGCCGGGCAGGGCCAGCGCAAACCCGACACCTTGGTGATCAGCCAGAGCACCCAAATAGTCCCGCATCAGGGACTCAGCCTGTAGCAGGAGTGAGAGGACCTGGAGGCAACATTGGACCGGGTTGGGTTCATTGATGAGATCCACGCCAGGAAGAAACTAGGCCCTCTTGATAACTACCGCCGAGATTGGAACCAGGCCGATGTCGGTTCGGTGTCCATGGCAGTTGCGGCCCCGAGCAGCACATTGGCACACAAGATGTTTTGCTTGCGCAGTGCTGCTGAAGACGCCGAGTACACTTCCCGGGTAAGTTTAGCAATTTTTTAATCTGAAATCCATACACATAACCGGTCCCTGAGATTTGGGCCGAGTAGATATCACTCAACCGAGTTAAAGTTTACTCGGGTCGACTCTTCCAACAACTTATTTCTCTATCTCTTCTCAGATGTGCAGTAAAACGCGTGCCAAGCTATACCAGAAGCTCCTCTGGCGCCATCGGGATCTTGCCGAGCTCTATGCCAACAACCAGAAGTAGTTAGAAGGCAAAGGTATTATTTACCGCACCGAGATAATGTATATGCTTTCCTCTGCATAAATTTTCTAACTCGGTCTCCCTTTTCTCTTTCATAGCCATCTTGGAGAAGCCATTGACCGAGTCCATCAACAAGATTTATTCTCTAGAAAGTAAGTGTCTCATTTTGCATCGTGCGTTTTGTGTTTATGCTTTTCTTTCTATTTGGCTAATTTTGCTTTTTGATGCATATGAGCATAAGATCTTTGCCGAGAAGCACCAGGACTGCACTGTGCTGGTTGAATCTGCTCAGAGCAAGATCTCGGCCTTAGAGAGTAAGCCCTTTTTTCTTTCTCCTTACTCTGCTTCCATGTTCCCATCATCTTGTTAACCGGACTGTTTCTATACAGCTGAGCACAAACTTTTTGTTGAAAAACATCAAGACTGTCTCACACTGGACGAGACGCAGGAGAAGATCAATAACATCAAGGCCAAGCTCCAGGATGAGCTCCAAACTGAGAAGATTGAGGTAACACGGCTTAAGATGGAACTGGTCGAGACGCTGAGGTTGCTGGTGGAGAGAGAGAAGGCCAAATCCGAGTTGAAAAAGGATGCTGCTGCCGAGAAAGCCCAGTCCGTGGAGATCCAGACTTTCAAAGACAGTAACCTCGAGCTCGAACACTTGGCGAGTGCTACACGCATCCTGCTGGAAAAATACCACACCAACGCTAATATGTGGTTCTCCAGGATTCAGGGACTCAAGCAGTCACTGAGAAGTAAGTTTCACCTTCCCTCTGCCTTTTCTAACTCCAAACTTGCTCTACTGCATTGATCTTGGTTTAACTCGGATAGCTTATCTCTTAGAAGCATTCCCCGACCTGGACCCTGGTGCCGAGAAAGCTGTTGCGAAAGCTAGGGAGATACGGGCAGATTGTGGTTTCGACATCAAAGAGACCGTCACCATTGAGGATCAGATTGAGGGCACCAAATCCCATGTTCTGCCCCTCAGGTCAATGGGATCCAGCCTCGTATCCAGTGCGATTCGTCTGCACAAGGTCTTCTAGCCGGAAACTGATCCGCCCGAGACAGACGATGAGCTGGCCGCGAAATTGGACCAAGTCAAGGGTCGCCTCAAGGAATTGCACACTTCTGCAGCCCGAGCTGGCGGTGATGAGGTGATGCACTTCGTCCTTTCCTGGTATGACAAGATTAACCTCAATGCTTTCAAGACCATGCAGACCAAGTCGAAATGGTCCACAGAAGAAGATTGCATTCGGGCTCGCAAGGCAACGGCATATCAGCTCGCCTCCTACACCGATACCAAGGCGTATATCGACAGGCTCCCAGAGCACGAAACTGAGGATGAGGACGAATACGAGGAGGGTGACGACGTCGACGAAGAGGCTGAGTTTGATGATGACTCCAAGGAGGTCGACGAGGAGATCGAGGCTGAGGACGAGTCGGCCAGAACCTCCGAGACGGCTGCTACTCCAACTGCCGAGGTCGTTACCACCGAGATGGTCATTTCCGAGCCTACGCCCGAGTTGGGCGCCTCGGAGTCAGCAACCGAGTTGGCCACCTCTATGCCCGCGATCAAGAACGTTGCCTCCAAGCCTCCAACCGAGACAGCTGCTTCCGAGCCTGCCCCGAGTCCTCCAACCCGGCGGGGGCTGATGTAGATTCCACTCCTCTGGCCGTGGACTAAACTTTTGTTTTATCATCTCAAACATTTTATCAAATCCCCGGTATGCCGGGTGCAGTTGTAATAAATATGTTTATCGTTTACCACTCAATTTTTCTTTAAGTTTGTGCAAGACTGGTTGAATGCCGGACTTCTTTAATTCGAGTCCCCGAGTTCATTTTCTTATCCACCCGGTTTTTTCGTCTTTGCTCTGGCGTGGCACTTGTGGCTTTTGAGCAGTCGAGTCACCCGATTTTGAAAACCAAGTTTATAATATTCACGACATTGAGATATGAATTAAAACTGCCCAACACTTAGCCAAAAATAGAAGGGAAAAACAACTTATGTCGGTTGACTAACTCATTATTTCCTTAGTAGTTTTTCATGTGATCATTGAACCTTGGCTTGTTATCTCGCTTGCCATGAAGCCGGGTTTCGGACAGCAGCGAATTCGGAGAGTTGGCCCTTGGGTTTAGGCACACTACTAGACTTACACATGAAATTCCGAGATGATTAATCGACATAACAAAGTAAGAACACTGAACAAGTGAGGAACATGAAGTCCCCGAGTTCCTTCTCGGGGTGCCGACTTCAATTTCAACTCGGTAAGGAGATACATACAATGCATTTTCAGGAATGAAAACGGCAGAGTAGAGCTACATTCCATGGGCGCTTAGTTTCCTGTCCGGATTTTCCATCCTCTTCTTCTCCTGCTCTCGGGCATCAATGAGATAATATGCATCATTGTGCAGAGCCTTACTCACAATAAATGGCCCTCCCACGGGGGGGGGGGGGGGGAGTTTGTGCATTCCGGATGTGCGCTGCACAAGCGTAAGCACCATATCTCCTTCTCGGAACACCTGTGGGCATATTTTCCAGCTATGATAGCGTCTCAGATTCTGTTGATCTCGATAGATTTAGCTCTCTTGCTTCTTCTAGCAAATCAACATCATTTTCTCGAGCTTCTCTCGCCTCTGCCTTTGTATAGAGGGTCACTCTCGGCGATTCATGCTCAAGGTCAGTGGGAAACACGGCCTCTGCTCCATATACCAGAAACAATGGTGTGTATCCGGTAGATCAGTTAGGGTTAGTACTTAGACTCCACAACACTGCCTGCAACTCGTCTATCCAACAACTCGGGGTTCGTTGAAATGGCTGAATCAGCCTAGGCTTTATTCCGGATAGGACCATGCCATTAGCTCTTTCAACTTGCACATTTGATTCCGGATGCACGACTGACACAACGTCTAGTCGAATCCTCTTCTCCTTACGAAACCGAGCAAATGCTCCTTCAGCAAAATTTGTTCATTGTCCGTGATGATTCCATGCGGGTAGCCATATCTCATGATAATATCCTTCAGAAAGCTCACAGTTGTGTGCCCATCACACTTCCGGATTGGCTTCACCTCAATCCACTTGGTAAACTTGTCAACCATGACCAAGATGTGAGTCATACTACCCTGAGCTGGCTTGAAGGGTCCTACCATGTCCAAGCACCATACTGCAAATGGCCAAGTGATAGGAATAGTCTTGAGCTCGGAAGTTGGCATATGTATCTTGGTAGCATCTCTCTGGCACCCATTGCACTTCCTTACTATATCTTCTACTTGCTGCAAGGTAGTGAGCCAATAGAATCCGTGCCAAAAAGCCTTGTTCACTAGAGCCCGAGATGAGGCGTAGTGCCCACACTCCCCTTGATGTATTTATCGAAGAATTTCTTCTCCTTTTTCTGGCTTGACACAGCGCTGGAGCACGCCCGTGGCAACTCCTCTTCTGCAACTCCTTGTTGATGATGGTGTAGCCTTTGGATCTTCTCTGTACTTGCATGGCCGAGATCTCATCACTCGGCAAAGTTCCTTCCTCTAGATAAGACATAATGGGTTGAGCCCAACTCGGTATAGGCCGAATAGGAAATATTGGCTCATCAACCTCCATAGGTTCTGCTGACATGACAAGCTCTGAGATGCGAACGAGTCCCCGGGTTCTACAAGGCAGTCTCCGAGATGAGAGAGTCAGTCCCCGAGATGAGGGAGGCAGTCCCTGAGTTCTCCATGATGCACCACACATCTAACTCTATTGGAACAGCTTCTGATTTCGGTACAACCGGGACGAAAATTGAGTCCAATTCGGGTGAGGGCTTGATGGACGGCTTCCTGAGATGCTCCAAAGCAATTCCTACCGGGATGGACTTTCGAGATGAGCCCAACTTGGACAGAGTGTCTGCAACATCGTTTCCAGCTCAGTGGATATGATGGAACTCACATCCATCAAAGAACCCTGATATGTTCTGGACAAGGAACCAACATGAAGCCATATTGGCATCCAACGCGTCCCAAGTCCCCAAGGCTTGCTAAACTACCAAATCTGAGTCGCCATAACATATTATTCGGTGGACACCAATCTCCTTGGATACTTTTAGTCCGTGGACTAAGGCCTCATGCTAGGCAGCATTGTTGGATACTACGAAATGAATTTGCAGGACATACTTGAGCTGATCCAACTTGGGTGAAGTGAGTACAACACCAGCACCGAGACCTTCTTTTACCTTGGAGCCATTGAAGTCATTCGCCAATAATTTGTTTCCGGCAAGGGAGGCTCATATTGCATTTCGGCCCAATCAACAAAGAAATCCGCTAGAGCTTGGGATTTGATATCTTCTCTTCTCGCATAAAGAGGAGTGTAAGTGGCAAGCTCAATTGCCCATTTGGCTATTCGGCCACTCGCATCCTTGTTGCCCAGAATGTACGAGATGGGTGCAGTACTCACCACCGTATCGGATGCTTTTGGAAATAGTGTTTGAGATTCTTGGCAGCCATATACACCCCATATGTCATCTTCTGATAGTGAGGGAAGTTTTGCTTCGAGTTGGAGATCACCTCACTGAGATAGTACACCAGCCTCTGGACAGATTTTCCTTCCTCTTCTCGCTCCACTATCACCACCCACATTGACAACTCGGTTGGTAGCTGCAATATAGAGCAACATGGGATCCTTAGGCAGTGGAGATGCTAGTACTAGAGCAGTACCCAACATGGTCTTCAGATCTCAGAAGGCCACATCGGCTTGTGGAGTCCAGACAAACTTGTCAGTTTTCTTCATTAGTTGGTACAGAGTTAAAGCCTTCTCTCCCATTCTTCCAATGAACCGACTGAGGGATTCCAGGCACCCCGTAAACTTCTTCACATCCTTCAGTGATCTCGGTAGAGATATGTTCTCAATCACCTTGATCTTGGAGGGGTTGGCCTCGATACCTCGACTTGACACGAGGAAACCGAGTAACATTCCTGTCGGGACACCAAAGGTGCACTTGGTTGGGTTCAACTTCATCCACTGCTTCCGCAGATTCGCAGAAGTTTCTTGGATATCTTCTAGGCGTGTGTGCTTCTCCTTGGTCTTAATGACTGTATCATCCACATATACCTGCACATTTTTACCAATTTTCTCATGCAAGCATTTCTGCATGCATCTCTAGTATGTGCCCCCTGCATTTCTCAACACAAAGCACATGACACGATAGCTATAAACCCCTTACGGGGTAATAAAGGCAGTCTTTATTTTATCAGCCGGGTTTTGGAATCTGGTGAAAACCAGAATATGCATCAATGAAGGATAACATCTCACACCCGGCCATGGAGTCGATCACTTGATCTATCCGGGGCAACGGTAATGGATCTTTAGGGCATGCCTTGTTCAGGTCGGTGTAGCCCATGCACATTCGCCACACTACAGCAACCATTGGGTCATCCTTCTTCTCAACCATGACCGGATTGGCCAGCCAATCCGGATGCAGTACCTCCATGATAAATCCGCTTGCTAACAGCCTTGTGATCTAGTCACCAATGGCTTTCCTCCTCTCAGCAGCAAAACGACGCAGTGGTTGTTTTACCGGCTTATCATCCGGCCTCACATGTAAAAAGTGTTTAACCAACTCCCTCGGGACACCTATCAGATCCTGATTGGACCATGCAAAGATATCCCGATTCTCACGAAGGAAGTGAATGAGCTCGCTTTCCTATTTCTCCTCCAGGCCGGCACCAATAATGGCCACACGCTCGGGGAACTCGGGTTCCATCTGCACCTTCTTGGTCTCTTGAGAGTCTTGGAAGGTGGCACTGTGCAGAGAGCTGGGCATCCCAAGCATGCTGTGCATGTGCCATGGACACCAATTCGTGTATCTTCTTCTTCTCGGCCACAATGATCATTGACTCGGCTAACCGAGATCCATCTGATGCACACTCCAGAGAGCGCCTATAATCACCCGAGATTGTGATGATGCCATTGGGACCGGGAAGCTTCATCTTCAAATAGGCCGCATGAGTTGAGGCCATAAACTTGGACAGAGCTGGTCTGCCGAGAAGAGCATTATAAGGCCTCCGCAAATTCACCACCTCGAACTGCAAGCATTCAGTTCGGCAGTTCTTTCAAGTGCCAAAGAGCACATCTATCCACACCCTGCCTATAGGAGCGCAGGATACTCCCAGCACGATACCGTGAAAGGTGTAGTCCGACAGGGCTGCAACATGTTCTCGGTAAGACCGAGTTTCCCTATGGTATCTCGGTACAGAATATTGATGCTGCTCCCGTTGTCAATTAGCACCTTGGTGAGCTTGACGATGCTCTCGGGCCCAATGAAGGTTGGGTCCAACACCAGAGCATAGTTGCCCGGGTTAGGCAAGATCCTGGGATGATCTTCCCGAGACAAGACGATATCATGATCGCACCAGTACATGTATTTATGCACCGCCGGCATTACTGCATTCACATCCATCTCGCGCCTTCGCATGCTCTTTTTATCTTCGGGCTCGGTGGTAAACACCATGTAGATCTGGTGGTGCTCCTGATACTGATTACGGCCTCCACAACGAGCATTGTTGTTGTTGTTGTTGTTGTTGTTGTTGTTGTTGTTCCGGTTGTAGTTGTTGTTGCGATTGTTGTTGTTGAGGGTGTTGTTGTTGTTGGCCCCCTGTGCAACTTGATTCACATTCTCCCTTCTTTGATTATTTGCAGGCTTTGGTGCAGCTGCTCGGATAGGCTGCATGTTTGAACCCGGGGCTGGTAGAGGTGGAGGAGGAGGCAACTGGCCCACACCTTCACTTACAATCTGGACCCACCAGCTGCACTGCCTAGAGGTATGGTTTGCCGGCCTACTCAAATGCCGAGTGTGGTAGCTGCACGGCCCATCCTGCATCATCTCAAAGGTGAACCTCTGCTGGTCATCACTCGGCCTCTTCTGGTCAGTCCACTGCTTCTTGTAATTCTGGTTTTTCCCATACTGGGGCCTAGCATTCTTTTGCCTTTGGCTTCTTTCTGCACCAGGTTGATCCGGATCAACCGCAACCACATGGTGCGAGCCATAGAGATATCTGGCATGTCATCCCGCCTCTTGTTCCGAAAATCGTGGCGGTCATTCCGCTTGGAGGATCCCAATCCATCATTGTTGCGATTTCTTCTACTCGGCTCAAACGAGTCTAGTAAGGTCTATGTCGGATCACCGAGTGCATACATGTCGGCGATCTTGATGGTCTCGGCCAACGTATGAGGCATTTTCGTTCGCAATTTCTTTCATAGCATGCTGCCATGTCGGCAACCTTGAGTGAACCAGGCGATGGCATGTGACTCATTTACACCTTCACAGGTGTTCCTCAGTATACTCCACCGAGTAAGATACTCTCGGTCAGTCGCCTCTTCCCTCTGCTTCCACGCAGAGAGTTGCTGCGGCTAGTTCAGCCTGTTGTAGGTGCTGGTGAAGTTGCTAGTGAAAGCCTCCGAGAAGTCAAGCCATCAGTTAATGTTGTCTCTTGGCAAGTTGTTCGGCCAAATCCGAGCTGGACCCTCCAACATATGTGGCACATATCTCACCTCCCACCAGCGGTTACCACCAGCAATGTGCACGGTGGTGACGTAATCACTCAACCAATCTTCCGGCTTGGTGCTGCCATCATATGTCTTGGTACCTATAGCCAGCTGGAACTTGGATACAGCCGGCTCATTCATGATCCTGGGACCGAAACAGAGCAGTCCGGGAGGGCCTTTCTCCTCCATTTCCTCTCACGAGTAGATCATGTCAAGCTTGTACCTTGCATCACTCGGCTGCAGCACTCGGGCCCCCAACCGAGCTCCAACACCTCTAGCATCAGCATAAGGATCATTTCTCTAGTACCCGGCCTGCTCCATTGCCGAGTAACCATCATTGTATCGGTCTTGCTGTCCAGCACTGGGTTGGGGAACCGGGTTAACCATAGGGGCAACTCCTTGTGGCTGAACAGCAGGCCTGACACTGAGTTGAGGTTGCACTGGGTTTCGAGATGGACCATCTCGGTTGTGTCCTTGTCCTCTTGCTGAACTCGGGCAACATCATGCCCATCCTGAGAAACATGTTTTTTGCTCGGGCTGCCTCTCTACATCTAACTGTTATTCGGCGACAGCCGGGTCGTACACTTGGATTTGTTTATGTCTCCCGGAGTTCACACTCCGAGATCCTCCACCATCGAGATGAGGGGAGGGGGCATAGCCTCCTGATCTCCCCCCCATACGAATGAACACATGAGATGCACCAAGTCCTAGATTCGCCTTCATGAAAGCCTCATTTTTTCTGCCAGCCTCAAGAACAAGCTCATTAAGCCGGTCTTGTTTCCTAGTGCGAACTTCACCGGTTAGATGTGGCAACTTGGCAGCAACTGCCTCTGCTGCCCTAAGGTTCTTAGCAGGAGAACTATATTTGGGTCTACCAGTTGAAGTAACACAGGCAGATTTACTAGCAGTTCTACCATCTCTAGCTAACTCGGCACCGAGCTCACGACCTCGGTTACCGAGAGGAGTAATACCATGAGCGACATTGAACCCATTCATGTTGAGGTTGAACTCTTGCCTGATTTTGAACATCTCAACAACCTCCAGCAGGATGGCCTGGCGCTGATCCTTGAGTTGCTGTCGCACCACAGCCGGGTCCGCATACGTGGCTATAGGTACGCTCAACTTGTCGATGGCCATGGCGAAGGGAGCCAGCCTTGGGGTCGGTGCAGTAGGAGCCTTGTAACCCGTCAGATTCTCGTTTCTCTCCTGTGGCTTGTGAGGAGGCCGAGCCGACTTGTCAACAGCCTCAGCGCCACCGGTCGCGCTCTTTCCGGCAGCAGGAGCCGGACCGGTCATCATCACCTCCACGCTGTCCGTAGAGCCACCAGCATGCTCCCCGCGGACGGTGAGAACGGTAGGAGGATCTTCAGCAACGAGCACCACCTCGTGGTACTCATGGATGATGGTGGTGGCGACATACACCAAGTGCGCGCCGAAGCCGATGACAAAGCCGCCTGCAGGCACAGGCCTGCCGCCGAAATCACCGGTGTTGTCGGTAACGAAGTCAAAAAAGCCGAATATGTGGACAAGGCCACAAATCACGCGCTCCCCCGAATGAGAAAGAGGTCTCGTCCGAATAGAAACCCCAGCCAGCTCCGCTGCTGGCCCCACGGTGGGCGCCAACTGTCGTGGCAGTGAACAGACAGATGCCATAGGATGGCTAAAGTTGGGGCCGATGGACACTGTGGGTATCCGGGGAGGGATCACACGCCTAGATGGCGCGATCAGAACACACTGCAAACAACATAATCTACCCAGGTTTGGGGCCCTCGTGAGGAGGTAACACCCCTACTCCTACCTCTCTCTGTGTATATGTGGTAACCGAGTACAAGTGTTCCTCAATCTGAAGGAGCTAGAGGAAGAACAATCTCTACTGCTATCTCTCTCTACAAATTGGCAGCAATTCTCCTCTCAAGTAACCAAATGACCGACCCTCGTGCAGGAGGGGTGTGGCCACCTTATATACTGGTGGCCACCAACTAATAGTACAAGGTTAGGTGACTACACACTGTACCGTAGCGCACGCTCGCGTAATCCTGCTGACAGACACTGAAAGTCTTCTCCATCGTGGCCGCTGCCATGTCATCCCCCCCTTGTCAGAGACAGGTTGTGTCTGCACCCAAACTCTGCACTGTACCTGCATACGCATACGCATCATCACGTCTAGTAATTTGAACCGCACGCGCTTACTCTCCCTATATCGACGGGATTACAGCAGCTCCGTTGACCTCCCGCCAAGAAGAGAGGAACTGTGTCTACCCGGATTCTCCAAGTGCAACTCGGACAACCTGGGGGGACACCTGTATCTTCCATATTACTCCTCGCCTTGCTTACCAAGATAGATCCATCTCGGTACCCCAACTCGGTACCTAGCTGGATCTCGGACAAGGGCATCTCGGTAACCTGCAACGCGGTACACAGTACCTCAAGCACCATGTCTTACCAACCTTACCCCTACACAGGGGTAGCCCCTCGACAGCTGGGACATGATGAATGTTGAATGCTATGTCTTCTGATTATCAATATATCATGTTATCTTCATGCTTATGGTATTTATGATCTTGCATTCTCTCCGATATTAGAAAATGCTCTGGCCAAGTAGATGCTAGTAACTCCAAGAGGGGGTATTTATGCTCGATAGTGGTTTCATGCCTCCTTAGCATCTGCGCTCGAGTGACAGAAACGTGACGGATAGAGGATGTGTTGTTGCCATTAAGGAGAAAACAAAAATGCTTTGTCTAATGATGATGTTATTGTTTATATTACATACTTTGCTTACTGCAATTATCTCTTGCTTGCAACTTAATACCCAATGTTTGTTCGGATGATATTCGGAGGGTGGATTATTAGTCATAGATGCAGTTGGATGACGGTCTATGTATCTTGTTGTAATGCCCGCATGAATCACATAGTAATCTTTATGTCTTGCATATGCACTACGGTGCAGCCTTCATTTCTGTCAATTGCCCAACTGTAATTTGTTCACCACACATGTTATTTATCTTTCACAGAGAGACACCACTAGTGAACAGTGGACCCCGTGTCGCACCCGGACTTCTAGAGGATACTCACCGTACGAACTGAACAGTATTTTGATTGGATTACGGGGCTTACCGGCACCCGCGTCCTCTTACGAGTAGGCCAGCACTTATGTGCGACAACCAATCGTTACTGTTCACCGTCGATGTAAACTATCCCGTAGAAATCAGGACACTACCATTGACGTACTTCATACCATACACACATGGTACGTCAACGGCTTTGAACAAAAGGATAACACAACATGTCTCTAAGACACAAAAGATTGAAATAAGTTGCAACTGGCCCTCACTAGGGCAGAGAATAGCAAATACAATCATCCAGAGGACACATGTCCCAACATAACATCATTACAACTCAGCGGAAGCATTCAAAGCCGGGAAAAAAGAAAGAAAGACGGAGCCCATCCACGTAGGTCTCGGATCCTGCCCGGGTCCGCTATCTACTCGTCGGCAGCCTCGTCAAACTCCACGTAGTAGCCGTCACCTGGATCCTCGTAAGCGTAGTCTGCGGAAACCACAGCCCCAAAGGGGTCAGTACACCAACGTACTGGCAAGCAAGACTCACAGTTCACCAAAGTGTAACCCGTCAACACCAAGTACAGAAACCTTGGTTCAACGGAAGAAAGGGGATATGAAAGATGCTGCAACTGGCTGCGCTAACCAACTACAGAAACACTACACTTCCAGCTAACAGAAAGGAGATAAGATAGCGTAAAGTAACCAACTGTTGCTAACCATCAAACAAACCCATCCTGGATCTCGCCCCTTATCCAAAGAAGCAATCCGAGGGTAACTCACACAGTTGGATTAATGAATAATGGATCAAGTTTGTTGTGTCAATAAGTCTATTACTAGTCAATTCATCAATAGTTAGGTGTAAGTTGTTCTGAGTACTTGTTAGCCAGTACTTTCACCAAGTCAACCATAACCGCGGAAAACAAGGCTTCTCGAGAAGATTTATCCCTGCAGGGTTGCACCAATTTGGCCGTACACGCAAGAATAACCCGCCAGATGGGATGCCTCCCACCAAGCGGGGCACTCTACACAACTCAACTCTTCTTCGCATCAAGCCCAAAGAACCTTGGGCGCACGGCTAATCAAGCCCCGAAGAAAAGGGACCCTCATAGCACTCTAAGACCGTGTCCCCCTATATGCCGACTACAGAAGTTCCACCCTGCGCTGGGCTTGCAAAAACATGCATGCGGCAAATGGAAAACACGAACTAAATGAGGCGATTTGGACGAGATGCGAATCGAGTCAAATTGAGGGGGGCGCCCATACTCGCTTCCCACATGCGGTTAGTGCGCTCATCATGGATCAGTAGACAAGACCCTTTTCCTATTAGGGTCGACACTAGCAGGCTCCAAAACCACACAGGGCCTCCTGTCGGTGCCTTATCAGCATATTATTAATAACAGGTTGATTGATTAACATCGAGCCCCCAGAACATGATAGAAGTATAGTAACTGAAAGTAACGGGTAACAGACTCGAGCAAAAGCAACCTAAGCATGCTAGTAAGACACTGGCTCAAACAATGGGGTGTAGGATTGGAGGTGAGGCAATATCAGGGTTAAGGGATTCATGTGATAGGTTCGTAACAGAAACAACTACCACTAAGGCTAGCAGAAAAGAACAACGGAAAGTATCGGTAACCAATGTTGAAAGGAACACAGTGGTTCATGTGAGTGATAACTTGCCTGCAAACCCAGTAGCCGGGTACTGAGCTAGATCCTCAGAAGGGGTGTCGTAAAGATCGTCGGTATCAACGTCGTCGTCTATCCGAGAAGAAGCAAAACAAACAATGCAGAAAGATAGACAATCAATATCATGGCATAGTGCACAATCATGGGATGATGCATGTCAAGTTAATGGTTGCATCAAAATAAACTAGCTAGCATGGTAACACAATTTAAATGGACCCATATGCAATTGGATTGCATATGGCAAGAGTCCATGAATTAAGTGGAAACAGATGATCTACAATTTAATTACCATGTGAAAGTTGATTACCATGATGCATGCATGATGATAACAACAAATTAACAACAATAGATGCAAGTGGTAAAATAATAAAACAAGTTTGGAAAATATTTGTTAAGTTTGGAAAGTTTGGTTACTTAAAGATATCACACGAGCAATTGTTGTTTTGATCAAGTGAAAGTGTTCAAAACAATTAACAAAGTTTATATTTGAAAAGAACATCAAATTTTAGTTAGATTACATGTTTCAATTATTGAAAAAGGAATTACAATAATTTAATTATGAATTAAACAAGATTAAACAAGTTTTAATTGAGTTTAAAACAAGTTTGAATTTAATTGAATTTTTATTTGTTCAAAACATAAATTCAAATTCACGTTTGAAAAGTTTATGCTTTGATGGTTTCAAAACATATTTTGCATGTTCAAAAATAATTTAATTTGAGCAAGTTATGATTTTATCAAATTTAATTGAATTAAACAAGGATTAAATTATTTAGGCAATTTAAATTATTCAAACCATGAAACAAAATTTATATTTGAAAAGGTTATTTGAAATGGCATGGAAAACCTATTTTATTTGCATTTATTGGATTAAGAATGAATTAGTTGTGAATTTTAGCAAATTACAATTGAATTATTTGGATTCAAATTTGAATTGCATTTTGAAATTTCAAAACAGAAGATCAGCACACATATTTTATTTTCATTATTTGACTTATAAAATAAAAGTTATAAGGTTTCTAAAACCAGGGACCAATCTGTTAAATGAAAGGACCAGTTTTTTGAGAACAGAAAGTTAAAAAAAACGTTTGTTACCGCACCCAGGGCTACCCCAGACACTGCCAGGGGGCCCAGAGCCTCGCTGTGCTTGCGTGGCTACCAGGGAGGCTGACAGGGGGCCCTCCCTGTCAGCACTGCGGGCGCAAAAAGGTTGGGATTTATCCCGCGAGCCCAAGGCTCAAACTTGCGACCTGCGCGTGCGGGAAAACAGAGCGCAACCACTGCGCTGCTCGAACGGATCTTGCTAGTATACGCAGCGCGGTCAGGTTAAGGTGTAAACTTGCTATCTGAAACTCGAAAGTGCGCGCGTTGTCTGAACCTAGCTGACAGATACGACGTCGCCGGCGACGACCTGCCGTTGTGCTGTGCCCGTGGTTGCTTCTGGTGGTGCAGGGAGGCGTGTGCAGTGCGTGGAGCAGATTCAGAGGTGGGAGAGGGAGGAGTTAGACGGTGATCACCGTGGGGTTTGCCGCGGTTGAGCTCGACGGCGGAGGGGATGTCGCGGCAGTGACGAGGACGGCGGCGTGGCTGTAGTTGATCTCCGTGCTCCCTCCGGTGTTTAAACGAACGAGGGTGACGAGGTGGCTTGGTTCCAGTGCTCAGATAGGTAGGTGGGTGGGTGGTGCGGTGGCGATCATGGCGGATTCAGGGTTGAGCTCGCCGGTGAGGAAAAACAGAGAGGGGAACTGCGACAGAGAGGAGACGATCGGCGGTGGAGGCGAGGGAACAGGGACCTAGGGGGCTAGGGTTAGCGCCAGGGAGGTCTAGGGGAGTTATATAGGCCGATGGCGTGGCTCCTGGCCGTCGACGGGGCACGGCTGCCGTCGTGGCGCCCCCGGATGCGCCGCCGTACACTTTGAAAACGACGGGGGCGGCATCGAAGGGGTACCGGGCCGCTGCGGGCTGGCTGCGTGCGAGGTAAGTTGCGGGCTGGGCCGGTAGCTGCTGCGCGCGCGCCTGTTTTCTTCTCTTTTTTTTTTGCTTTTCTGTTTTTTTTGTAGCAATTAGAAATGGAAGAAAAGATAGGGTTTAGAGTTTAGAAAAATTTGGAAAAATTCATGTGGGCTTGTTAGTTCAACATCTACCATTTGACAACTTAAGTTTTTGAAAATCCAAATTTAGTTGCTGTTTTTGCAAAATGGTTTGATTTGGAATAAATTGCAAATTAATTGATTAATATTTGAAAACAACAAGTTTAATAGGGTGAACCCTATTATTAAGTGAATTTAAACATTAGAATGGTTTGATATTTTTATAATTTCCAAATTAGGTGCTTTAGATGATTTGCTTTGAATTTGAAACCACATTGGAATTAATTAATTGAAATAAAGCACCATTTTATTAGTTGATTCCTTATGGAATAAAATATGACAACAATTGGGTTGTTTTTATTTGAGATTTTTATTTAAAATGTTGTAACAGAGCAAGTATGAAATAAACATTTGAAATTGTTTGAGTTTCATTATGAAAACAAAATAAAACAGAAGCAAAACA
Source organism: Alopecurus myosuroides (assembly GCA_028641055.1). Lineage (NCBI taxonomy): Eukaryota > Viridiplantae > Streptophyta > Magnoliopsida > Poales > Poaceae > Alopecurus > Alopecurus myosuroides. The sequence continues at coordinate 149,226,923 of CM054059.1, read as the reverse complement.
AATAGTAAACAAATGCAAACAATTAAATAAACATGATGACATGATGCAATACTTTATAACAAGAAATCAAACATTCTAGGGGGTATTTTCATACTTGGGATGTTACAAAATGCCCCCCCTTGAAGGAATCGCGCCCCGAGATTCCTTACTGAGAAGTGAAAAGGTCCGGATACTTCTTACGAAGATCCTCTTCGGTCTCCCATGTTGCCTCTTTATCGGAATGATGCGACCACTGCACTTTCAAGAACTTTGTGCTCTTGTTGCGAGTCTTACGAACGGTCTCATCGAGAATTTGAATAGGGTGCTCCTCATAAGAGAGATCATCTTGCAGTTCAATGGAATCATGATCAACTGCACGATCTGGATCTTTGAAACACTTCTTGAGCTGTGACATGTGAAACACATCGTGCACCTTGGATAGTTTTTCTGGAAGTTCAAGACGATAAGCATTTTCTGCACGCCTTGAGAGAATGTTGAAAGGACCAATGTATCTTGGTGACAGCTTTCCTTTCACACCAAAACGATGAGTGCCTCTGAGGGGAGTTACACGGAGATATGCCTTGTCACCAGGTGCATAGACCATGTCCCGGTGCTTGCTGTCATAGTAACTCTTCTGACGAGACTGAGCAATCTTGAGATTGTCACGAATTATACGAACTTTCTCCTCGGCTTCCTTAACAATGTCAGGGCCTAAGAGTGAACGTTCACCAGCTCCAGACCAATTGATTGGACTCCTGCATCTGCGGCCATACCATGCCTCAAATGGTGCCATGCCTAGGCTTGCCTGGAAATTGTTGTTGTAGGAGAATTCAGCATATGGAAGGCAATCCTCCCATTTCATGCCAAAGGAGAGACCACATGCTCTGAGCATATCCTCGAGAATCTGATTGACTCTTTCGACTTGCCCCTGAGACTGAGGGTGATAAGCTGTGCTGAACAGAAGTTTGGTGCCCAATGCTTCTTGAAAACTCTTCCAGAAATGAGAAGTGAAGATACTTCCACGGTCTGAGCTTATTTCCAATGGAACACCATGAAGAGGAACAATCTTTGCTATGTAGAGCTCTGCTAACTGGCTAGCTGAGATAGTTTCCTTGACAACAAAGAAGTGAGCTACCTTAGTGAGACGATCAATAACAACGAAGATTGCATCGTTGCCCTTCTTGGACTTTGGAAACCCAGTAACGAAGTCCATTTCAATCATGTCCCACTTCCACTCAGGAATTTTCAGAGGTTGGAGTAGACCTGCTGTTTTCTGATGAACTGCCTTAACACGTTGACAAACGTCGCATTCAGAAACGTATTGAGCAATTTCACGTTTCATGCCATACCACCAATACAGAGTCTTGAGATCCTGGTACATCTTTGTACTTCCAGGGTGGATGGAGAGAGGAGTTTCATGAGCCTCCTTGAGAATAACATCTTTGAGACTTTGAATCTGAGGAACTGCAATGCGTCCTTCGAAGAACACAGTTCCCTTGTCATCAATTGAGAAAGACTTGAATTTATCATTGCCTTCTTTGATGTGCTCTACAATCTTCTTGATTTCAGCATCATGAAGTTGTTCAGAACGAATCTTGTCCTCGAGAGTTGGAGTGGCTGTCAAGCTAGCAAGATAACCTTGAGGAACAAGACCAAGGTTTAGCTTCTGGAATTCTTCATGAAGTGGAGGTTGGCTTTCCATGATCATGAAATTATTGCAATAGGACTTGCGACTGAGAGCATCGGCCATAACATTAGCCTTGCCTGGAGTGTAAGAAATGGTGAGATCAAAGTCTTTAATCTTTTCAATCCATCTCCTTTGCCTGAGGTTTAGATCTGGTTGAGTGAAGATGTATTTCAGACTCTTATGATCGGAAAAGATTTCAGTTTTGTTACCCAACAAGTATTGCCTCCATTTCTTGAGGGCAAACACAACTGCTGCAAGTTCTAGGTCATGAGTGGGATAGTTTTGCTCATGTGCATTCAACTGACGTGAAGCATAAGCCACAACTTGACGTTCTTGCATAAGAACTGCTCCTAGACCTTGGAGAGATGCATCGCACAATATCTGGAAAGGTTTGGTAGTATCTAGGCCAACCAGAACAGGTGTAGAAGTGAGTTTAGTCTTGAGGAGATTGAAACTCTCATCACATTGTGGAGACCAAACGAACTTCTTGTCCTTCTTTGTGAGATCAGTGAGAGGTTTAGCAATCTTGGAGAAGTTTTGGACGAAACGACGGCAATAGCTAGCCAAGCCAAGAAAACTTCTGACTTGCTTCACCGTCTTAGGAGGTTTCCAATCAACAATTGCCTTAACCTTTTCTGGGTCAATGGCTATGCCCTTGGCAGAGATGATATGACCAAGATAAGCAACTTCTGAAATCCAGAACTCACATTTGGAGAACTTGGCATATAGACGATGCTCGCGAAGTTTCATGAGAGTGAGACGAAGATGTTCTCCATGCTCTTCCTCGGATTTTGAGTAGACTAGAATATCATTGAGATATACCACAACGAACTTGTCGAGGTATTCATGGAAGACAGAATTCATGAGTCTTGAGAAGGTCGCCGGTGCATTGGTGAGACCAAAGGACATGACGGTGTATTCATATAGACCGTACCGAGTGGTGAAAGCTGTCTTAGGAATATCTTCCTTTCTGATCTTTATCTGATGGTAACCCATCCTCAAGTCCAACTTTGAGAATATTGAGGCTCCAGCAAGTTGATCAAAAATATCATCTATACGAGGAATTGGATACTTATTTTTGATGGTTTTCTCGTTGAGAGGACGATAGTCAACCACGAGTCTTTTTGTTTGATCCTTCTTGGCAACAAACAGAGTTGGGCAACCCCAAGCGGAGGAACTAGGCTGAATGTAACCTTTCTCCATGTACATATCTATTTGCTTCTTTAACAACTTCAGTTCAGGAGGAGCTATCTTGTATGGATGCTTAGAGATTGGAGCAGTACCTGGCTCAAGCTCGATCACGAACTCAACTGCTCTGTCCGGAGGCATCCCTGGCAACTCTTCTGGAAAGACGTCAGGGAACTCACAAACCACCAGAACATTCTCAATTGCAGGAAGAGGTTTAGCATCGAGGTTGAACAGCTGAACAGAACTTGATTCATATGGAGAATAGACTATCTGGCCAACCGGATGGAACAGAGTTATTGACTTGTTAGCACAGTCAATTTTAGCTTTATTGGCCTTCAACCAATCCATGCCCAGAATGACATCAATGTCAGAATTTCCCAGTAACATGAGTGAAGCAAGGAATATGCGGCCTCCAATTTGGATCTGATTGTCCATACTTATCTTGGAAGTAATCATTTTAGATCCCGGAGAGTGAACATAGATTTGATTGCTTAGTGGAACCAGAACTAGGTTGTATGCTGTTGCAAAGATCTTTGACACAAACGAATGCGATGCTCCAGTATCAAACAACACTTTAGCTGGAAAAGAGTTTACGGGTAATATACCGAGAACGACGTCAGCATCTTCCTCAGCTTTGTCGGCCTTGATATGATTCACCCTCGCGGTCCTCCCGACAGGTCTGTTGTTGGAGTTGAAGGCTTTAGCCGGAGGAGCACGAACAATTGCCTGGTTGGTGTTGGGGCGAGGAGGTGGAGGTAGCTGCCTCTGAGTGCACTTATCAGCGTAGTGTCCAGTCTCCTTGCACTTGAAGCAAGTGACGACACGAGGAGTGCCTGGCCTTGGCTGCCCCATTGGAACCCTCTGACCCTGCATCTGAGATGGGTTGGGTGGGCGGGGAGCAAAGCCTGGAGAAGCTTGGGCATATGGAGCCCGAGTGACAGCACCATTTGGCACCCAGATGCGACGCTTCTGTGGAGGGGTGGTCATGTTGGAGGAGGAACCACCCTCACGCGAGTGCTTGCGCGAATCCTCGAACGCCTTGCGCCCATTTTCCTCATTGAGCGCGGTGTTAACGAGCTCCTCGAAGTCCTTGCACTTGACATTTGTGAGAGCGTACTTCAGTTCTGGGTTAAAACCTCTGCGGAACCTTGCCATCTTCTTGGCCTCACTGGACACTTCGTCACCAGCGTATCGAGCGAGGCGATTGAACTCAGTCTGATAGCTGATAACGTCCAGCTTGCCCTGCTTAAAGGAGCAGAACTCTTCACGCATCCTTTCCATGAGACCATATGGGATGTGGTGCTTCAGGAAGGCTTCCTTGAAACAGCCCCAGGTGATAGGATAGCCAGCTCTCATGGTCTGGTAGTTCTCCCACCAAGAAGCTGCCTGACCTTTCAGCAGGTAGGTGGCATACTTGACCTTATCTTCCTCAGCAACATGTGCAATCTCCAGAGTCCTGGCTATGTCACGGATCCAGTCATCAGCATCCAGAGGCTCGCGTGTTGCCACGAAAGCTTTTGGGCCCAAGCTGAGGAACTCCTTGATGTTGACCCGTGGAGCATTCTGGTTGTTGTTCTGATTAGCCTGGAACTGGGCCATCTGCGCCACGACTCGAGTCATCTGAGTCAACAGCTCCGTGATCGGAGGTGGCTCAGGCGGGGAGTTCCTGGTTGGAGGCATCCTGAACAGAAATGCATTTTAGCACAATAACAGAAAAGGATAGACTTGGTAACCGAAAGATAGATTATTCCGACGCATGAATAGATAACCAACAGGTACATCATCACATGTTCAAATACATCAGAATATCCAACACACCATAAATGGTTCGAATGCCAAAGGATAACTAAACATAGCTAGGAACGGATACATCGGTACTCCCATGCTCATCACGCAGGACGGCGGCGAGTAGTACGGCGAGAGATACGGTGAGGAGGAATCCCACGAAAGTAAGTAGATCGACGATCCACGTAGAGCGGGACTGCTCTGAGAGCGACTCTCGGTGTGGTGAAGTAGAAGGCATCCTCTCCCTGTGCTCCAAAGCGAGGAATCCCAGTGTAACCAGCACCGAGGTGGAGTAGTGGACCTCTGATCGGCTCGTAACCTCCAGCATCTGGCAGCGGGTGACCAACTGGCTGCTGGAAACGTGCGAAGCGCTCGTCTCCAACAAAGTCGGTGGTGTACGTCGCCAGACGAGTCAACGCGAGGTAGAGCTGCTCTCTGACTGAGGCCAACTCCTGAGAAAGTGTGGTGGCAACTGCGTCACTGTGCCTCACAAACTGAGCGGTGGTGTGCAGCCTGGAGCTATCATGCTCGTAGGCCTCCAGGTTGTTGTGGAGAGTGAAGTGAGCTCCCGCTGCGGTGATGTAACCACGGGGGATGTGGCGATAGATGGAATCATCAAACCCCCAGTAGTCAGCACGAAGGACGGTGAGACTCACGTAAGCTGCCTGCTGCACGGCCATATCCACTGTGGAACCTACTGCCTCGTAGCGGTGTGCTATGCTCCTGCCATCATCTGACAGAATATAGACGATAGCCTGGTAGTAGGTATGGTCGAACTCTCGCTGCTGCTCGTAGACCTGGTACTCTGGTGCCCAATAGAACCCCAGATACGTGACCATGTCCCTCAGCATCTCCGGATAACCGGCGGTGCTCTCACAGCGAGTCATCCGAACCACCTGCGGGTAGAACCTGAGATCCATCTGCAGATGATTTGGAAGGTTTTGATTAGACGGCGGTAGAAGAAAAAGAAGTGGAAAACAACAAAAAGGTTTCAACGAACGAAAGGTTCTTTAGAAGAACAGGATATCGAAGCAACATCGGGAAAACGAGACCAAAACCTGAGGTACTACGGAGAACCCAAAACACGTGAAATCCTAACTTGAAAGTTTGGGTGAGAAGAGAAAACAACGTTGCACTTCCTTACCAGAAAAGGGTGGGTGGGTGGGGAAAGAAGAAAAATGGCAGAATTCCTACTCTCACGTTTCATTTTTCCTATATAGCTACAAAATAGTTTCTAGACTCAAACTGCGACCAGTAAAAAGGGATCCTACAGGCAGACAGGCTCTGATACCATTTGTCGCACCCGGACTTCTAGAGGATACTCACCGTACGAACTGAACAATATTTTGATTGGATTACGGGGCTTACCGGCACCCGCGTCCTCTTACGAGTAGGCCAGCACTTATGTGCGACAACCAATCGTTACTGTTCACCGTCGATGTAAACTATCCCGTAGAAATCAGGACACTACCATTGACGTACTTCATACCATACACACATGGTACGTCAACGGCTTTGAACAAAAGTATAACACAACATGTCTCTAAGACACAAAAGATTGAAATAAGTTGCAACTGGCCCTCACTAGGGCAGAGAATAGCAAATACAATCATCCAGAGGACACATGTCCCAACATAACATCATTACAACTCAACGGAAGCATTCAAAGGGGGTCTGAGTACAGACAAATCCAAATAGGCTTAAGAAGCCGGGAAAAAAGAAAGAAAGACGGAGCCCATCCACGTAGGTCTCGGATCCTGCCCGGGTCCGCTATCTACTCGTCGGCAGCCTCGTCAAACTCCACGTAGTAGCCGTCACCTGGATCCTCGTAAGCGTAGTCTGCGGAAACCACAGCCCCAAAGGGGTCAGTACACCAACGTACTGGCAAGCAAGACTCACAGTTCACCAAAGTGTAACCCGTCAACACCAAGTACAGAAACCTTGGTTCAACGGAAGAAAGGGGATATGAAAGATGCTGCAACTGGCTGCGCTAACCAACTACAGAAACACTACACTTCCAGCTAACAGAAAGGAGATAAGATAGCGTAAAGTAACCAACTATTGCTAACCATCAAACAAACCCATCCTGGATCTCGCCCCTTATCCAAAGAAGCAATCCGAGGATAACTCACACAGTTGGATTAATGAATAATGGATCAAGTTTGTTGTGTCAATAAGTCTATTACTAGTCAATTCATCAATAGTTAGGTGTAAGTTGTTCTGAGTACTTGTTAGCCAGTACTTTAACCAAGTCAACCATAACCGCGGAAAACATGGCTTCTCGAGAAGATTTATCCCTGCAGGGTTGCACCAATTTGGCCGTACACGCAAGAATAACCCGCTAGATGGGATTCCTCCCACCAAGCGGGGCACTCTACACAACTCAACTCTTCTTCGCATCAAGCCCAAAGAACCTTGGGTGCACGGCTAATCAAGCCCCAAAGAAAAGGGACCCTCATAGCACTCTAAGACCGTGTCCCCCTATATGCCGACTACAAAAGTTCCACCCTGCGCTGGGCTCGCAAAAACATGCATGCGGCAAATGGAAAACACGAACTAAATGAGGCGATTTGGACGAGATGCGAATCGAGTCAAATTGAGGGGGGCGCCCATACTCGCTTCCCACATGCGGTTAGTGCGCTCATCATGGATCAGTAGACAAGACCCTTTTCCTATTAGGGTCGACACTAGCAGGCTCCAAAACCACACAGGGCCTCCTGTCGGTGCCTTATCAGCATATTATTAATAACAGGTTGATTGATTAACATCGAGCCCCCAGAACATGATAGAAGTATAGTAACTGAAAGTAACGGGTAACAGACTCGAGCAAAATCAACCTAAGCATGCTAGTAAGACACTGGCTCAAACAATGGGGTGTAGGATTGGAGGTGAGGCAATATCAGGGTTAAGGGATTCATGTGATAGGTTCGTAACAGAAACAACTACCACTAAGGCTAGCAGAAAAGAACAACGGAAAGTATCGGTAACCAATGTTGAAAGGAACACAGTGGTTCATGTGAGTGATAACTTGCCTGCAAACCCAGTAGCCGGGTACTGAGCTAGATCCTCAGAAGGGGTGTCGTAAAGATCGTCGGTATCAACGTCGTCGTCTATCCAAGAAGAAGCAAAACAAACAATGCAGAAAGATAGACAATCAATATCATGGCATAGTGCACAATCATGGGATGATGCATGTCAAGTTAATGGTTGCATCAAAATAAACTAGCTAGCATGGTAACACAATTTAAATGGACCCATATGCAATTGGATTGCATATGGCAAGAGTCCATGAATTAAGTGGAAACAGATGATCTACAATTTAATTACCATGTGAAAGTTGATTACCATGATGCATGCATGATGATAACAACAAATTAACAACAATAGATGCAAGTGGTAAAAGAATAAAACAAGTTTGGAAAATATTTGTTAAGTTTGGAAAGTTTGGTTACTTAAAGATATCACACAAGCAATTGTTGTTTTCATCAAGTGAAAGTGTTCAAAACAATTAGCAAAGTTTATATTTGAAAAGAACATCAAATTTTAGTTAGATTACATGTTTCAATTATTGAAAAAGGAATTACAATAATTTAATTATGAATTAAACAAGATTAAACAAGTTTTAATTGAGTTTAAAACAAGTTTGAATTTAATTGAATTTTTATTTGTTCAAAACATAAATTCAAATTCACATTTGAAAAGTTTATGCTTTGATGGTTTGAAAACATATTTTGCATGTTCAAAAATAATTTAATTTGAGCAAGTTATGATTTTATCAAATTTAATTGAATTAAACAAGGATTAAATTATTTAGGAAATTTAAATTATTCAAACCATGAAACAAAATTTATATTTGAAAAGGTTATTTGAAATGGCATGGAAAACATATTTTATTTGCATTTATTGGATTAAGAATGAATTAGTTGTGAATTTTAGCAAATTACAATTGAATTATTTGGATTCAAATTTGAATTGCATTTTGAAATTTCAAAACAGAAAACAATTGGTACCAATAGATAGACAATTTAATTTAGATCAGCACACATATTTTATTTTCATTATTTGGACTTATAAAATAAAAGTTATAAGGTTTCTAAAACCAGGGACCAATCTGTTAAATGAAAGGACCAGTTTTTTGAGAACAGAAAGTTAAAAAAACGTTTGTTACCGCACCCAGGGCTACCCGAGACACTTCCAGGGGGCCCAGGGCCTCGCTGTGCTTGCGTGGCTACCAGGGAGGCTGACAGGGGGCCCTCCCTGTCAGCACTGCGGGCGCAAAAAGGTTGGGATTTATCCCGCGATCCCAAGGCTCGAACTTGCGACCTGCGCGTGCGGGAAAACAGAGCGCAACCACTGCGCTGCTCGAACGGATCTTGCTAGTATAAGCAGCGCGGTCAGTTTAAGGTGTAAACTTGCTATCTGAAACTCGAAAGTGCGCGCGCTGTCTGAACCTAGCTGACAGATACGACGTCGCCGGCGACGACCTGCCGTTGTGCTGTGCCCGTGGTTGCTGCTGGTGGTGTAGGGAGGCGTGTGCAGTGCGTGGAGCAGATTCAGAGGTGGGAGAGGGAGGAGTTAGACGGTGACCACCGTGGGGTTTGCCGCGGTTGAGCTCGACGGCGGAGGGGATGTCGCGGCAGTGACGAGGACGGCGGCGTGGCTGTAGTTGATCTCCGTGCTCCCTCTGGTGTTTAAACGAACGAGGGTGACGAGGTGGCTTGGTTCCAGTGCTCAGATAGGTAGGTGGGTGTGTGGTGCGGTGGCGATCATGGCGGATTCAGGGTTGAGCTCGCCGGTGAGGAAAAACAGAGAGGGTAACTGCGACAGATAGGAGACGATCGGCGGCGGAGGCGAGGGAACAGGGACCTAGGGGGCTAGGGTTAGCGCCAGGGAGGTCTAGGGGAGTTATATAGGCCGATGGCGTGGCTCCTGGCCGTCGACGGGGCACGGCTGCCGTCGTGGCGCCCCCGGATGCGCCGCCGTACACTTTGAAGACGACGGGGGCGGCATAGAAGGAGTACCGGGCCGCTGCGGGCTGGCTGCGCGCGAGGTAAGTTGCGGGCTGGTCCGGTAGCTGCTGCGCGCGCGCCCATTTTCTTCTTTTTTTTTTTTTGCTTTTCTGTTTTTTTTGTAGCAATTAGAAATGGAAGAAAAGATAGGGTTTAGAGTTTAGAAAAATTTGGAAAAATTCATGTGGGCTTGTTAGTTCAACATCTACCATTTGACAACTTAAGTTTTTGAAAATCCAAATTTAGTTGTTGTTTTTGCAAAATGGTTTGATTTGGAATAAATTGCAAATTAATTGATTAATATTTGAAAACAACAAGTTTAATAGGGTGAACCCTATTATTAAGTGAATTTAAACATTAGAATGGTTTGATATTTTTATAATTTCCAAATTAGGTGCTGTAGATGATTTGCTTTGAATTTGAAACCACATTGGAATTAATTAATTGAAATAAAGCTCCATTTTATTAGTTGATTCCTTATGGAATAAAATATGACAACAATTGGGTTGTTTTTATTTGAGATTTTTATTTAAAATGTTGTAACAGAGCAAGTATGAAATAAACATTTGAAATTGTTTGAGTTTCATTATGAAAACAAAATAAAACAGAAGCAAAACAAATAGTAAACAAATGCAAACAATGAAATAAACATGATGACATGATGCAATACTTTAATAACAAGAAATCAAACATTCTAGGGGGTATTTTCATACTTGGGATGTTACACCCCGGTCCCTTTTCCTCATACTGATAATACAACCACTGCTTCCATTGTTTTCATACTATTTTCCACACCATACATTTAACCTCTTTGTGTTCACTAAAACCGGTGAGATTGACAACCTCAGTGCTTCATTGTGGCAAAGTGATACGATTGTGTTGTGTATGTTCCACGTTGCTTCTGAACCGGTAGTGCGCCCTGCCATCTCAGCTGCTTCAACCTTCTGAATTTAGTTCTTCCTCCTACTGGTCGATTCAAATTTGGTTTCTTTCTGAGAGAAAACTTGCTGCTGCACTCTTCATACCTTCCTCTTGGGGTCTCCTAGCGAACGTGTGTTCACACGCATCAGTAGGCGTCCAGGATGGAGAGGCGTTGGCAGCATGCTGTGGAGTCGACGATTTGATCAATCCGCGGGAGCAGGAAGTTATCCTTGGGGCAGTATTTGTTCAACAACGTGTAGTCGATGCACACGCGAAGGATGTCCGTGTTTTTCTTTGGGACCAGCACCGGGTTTGCTAAAAAGGTGGATATCTTGATCTCCTGAATAAACTTGGCGACTAGTAGTCTGTTTACTTCCTCTCCAAAGGCTCTCTGCTTTGGTTCGGAAAAATGTCGAGTGGTCTGTTTGACCAGTTTTGCGTCTTTGAACACTTCCAATGAGTGCTTGGTGAACTCCCTGGGTATTCCTGACATATCTGATGGATGCCAGGCAAAAATCTCCCAGTACTCACGGAGGATTTCTATGAGCGCGCCTTCTTATGCGGATGATATGGTGGTTGACACCGTCTTTGCCGATTCTGTCGGGTGTACTTGATGCTTTCGAGTTTCACTGCTCGGGCTGAACTCGAGATTGGGGGTATTGCTTTTGGTCAGTGGCATCATGGAGTTGTCCGTGGTTTTTGCCAGCTCTTCCAACTCCTCTTGCATCCCGAAGGATTTTGCGATCTCGTGGAAATCGTTGTCGCACTTGTCTGATTTCTGGAAATCGCCTTTCACGGTGATTGTGCCGTATTCTCCTAGGAGTTTCAACTTGAGTTAGGCATAATGGGGTACTGCCATGAATCTCGCGAATGCTATTCGGCCGAGAATGACGTAGTACTGTGATGGCCAATCGACTACCTCGAAGTTGAGGAACTGTCTCCTATAGTTGCGTGGGTCACCGAGTATCACCAAGAGGTTGATTTTCCTAGTGGTCGGACGGCTTTTCCTGGCACTATCCCGTGGAAGGATGTTTCTGATTCTACGAGTCTCTCCAGATTCATGTTCATCTTGCGGAGTGTGTCCGCGTATATAATGTTTATGCCGCTGCCACCATCCATGAATACTATGGCTAGGTCGTAGTTGCCTATTTGCGCCTGGATGATGAGCGTTGTGTGCCCTGGTCGATAGACCCGTGGAGGGTGGTCCTCTCTTGAGAAAGTTATCGGGTGCTCAGACATCTTCAGGTACTCGGTCTTGGACGGTGGAGCTTGTGCTGCCATGTTAACATGGCGGGTGTTGGTTGTCTGTATTCTTCGGGACGGGCAAACCTTCTGTATCATGCCTAAAAGCCCCTGGGGGTTCGGGTATCCGCTGGCTCCTTGATTTGCGTCTTCTGGTGCTGGGAGTGTAGCTAACGCCATGTTGTGGTGCCCTGCGGGTGGAGGTAGGGGCGGAGGTTGCTGTCCGGCGTTTCCTCCTGGTAGTTGCGGGTATCCTTGGCTGATGGCTGCCCTGTGCTTCTTTGTCTACGCCTCGTAGATGTCTTGAAATTCTCGGCAATCCTTGAGGAGGTGAGTGGCCTTGTGTTTGTCTATTTGTTTATCTGTAAACAGATGCACAGAGCAGTATCCATCAAGGTCTTCCTCGGGCGTTTTGTCGTCTGGTTTAGGCTTCCACTCGCGATTTCCGCGGGACCTGTTGTCGCGGTTTCTCTTGAACTCATACGCCACCAGTTCCGATTGATCATCCATATCATAGTATCGTATTTTCCTCCTCGGGCGGTCGCCGTTGCGATCATCGTCGTGCGCGGGCGAGGAATATTTCTCGTTGCGCAGAGATTCTTTGCCATTCGCCCATTTATCGGCTATTGCCATTAACTCCCCGATAGTTTTGGGCGTGCATCGCCCCAACTCCTCTCGAAAGGTTGCGCGTCGAGCTCCATTGGTGAAAGCTTCGAATGCTATCTAATCTGATATATTCTCCGCCGTGTTTTTGAGTGTAGTCCATCTCTAGATGTACTCGCGGGTCGATTCGCCGCTTTTCTGCCTGCAGGTTCGCAGTTCCTCGATGGACATTGGTCGCTTGTATGTTGCCTAGAAATTTTTCTCGAAGTCGTGGGTGAGATCGTCCCAGGATCTGTAATACGCGCGTGGTCTTCCTTCGAGCCAGATTCGGGCTGCGCCAACGAGGTGCAGGTTTAGGTACTGCATGGCTGTAATTTTGTTTCCACGCTGGCACTTCACCGCGGTCAGGTAGTCCAAGAGCCAAGTCTTGGGTTCCTGCGAGCCGTCGTATTTCGGGACTTCCGTCGTGAGTTTGAATCTCTTGGGCATTGGTGCCTCGCGGATGCTGTTGCTGAATCACATCGCGCCGAAAGCTTCCTCGTCGGAGGAGGTGGATAATGATCGGGCGCGGTTACTGCGTGCGCGAGCTTTTTCGGCCTTACTTTGCACAACGTCCCCATGCGCGTCGTATTGGGCCCAGTCATGATTATCTTCCTGTCGTGAATCTCTGCAGCGATGCCGCGAGCGGCTCCCGTGGTGTCGTGGGCTATTGTCACAGTGTCGCGGGCTATCCTCGTCGTTGCGTGGGCTGTCGCCACGACGTCTGGCCTCTTTGCCCCTAGGGCGGCGAGGTGATCCCTTGTCTCCTCTTTTTGGTGACGTACTCTCACGTCTGCGAGGTGTTCTGTCCACCCCACCCGAGTTGTTTTATAAGCTTCAGCGGTCGCTATTTTTTGCGGTTTTGGGCGGCGATTGCCGCTCCGGCCATGCCTAATCCCTTTTGGACTTGGCGATGTTGCTCCGCACGGGGGTCATTTTCTGGCGTATGATTCGCCTGTAAGTATGTAGCGGCAGCAGGAGTCGTCGGGTGCACGTTGCCCTCGTCGTCAACATGGATGAGGGAGGTCTCGAGGGTTTTGCTTACCTCGCTGAGAGACCCTTGGTCTATGCGAGCGGTCTTCAAGACGTACTTTCCCTTCTTGATGGGTTGGGTCCCCGTCAAGCGGGTCATAGAGTGCTCTGCTCGGCGCGCACTCCAACCTTCTACCGCTTGTTTACGTAACTCGAGTTCTTTGCCGGCTTCCGATAGTTGTCTGCTTTTCAGCGGCAGGTGGTAGTGGTATGCGATCAGGTCTTCTTGAGAGGACCCGGATTCTATCGGGTGGCCTGACTACACCGCTGCCTTCGCTTTGAGCCCGGCGGCTCGCGAAACCTTGATCTGTTGTCATGCCGCGAGGCTGGCCTCCATTTCGGCAGGTTCTTCGACTGGATCTACCATGTCGACATGGGCCAAATATGGCTCGTAAGTCTTTGGCGTAGGCCAGCGATCTTCGCAAAGTTTGGAGGGTTCCTCAGTCGCAATAGTGTGGAAGTCGCGTGTGTTGGAGCGGATGGAGCCATCATTGAATCCTGTGGTGGGAGACCGTAGCCACTTCCACCACCATAGGCGCCGATCTGACGATCTCCACTACCGCCATAGCCATAGGCGCCGATCCGATCACCACGATCACCACCAGCGTCGATTTTCTTCTTGTAGTCGCCAATGCCGCTCCTGTTAGTAGCGGTTGCCGAAGAAGTGAACTCCTTGGCGCCGCCACCAGTCAGCATAGCTTGGCGAGCATCATGGGCGGCGAGTAGCCCATGAAGATCATTAACAGTGCATCTCTCCGTGGTATTGACCGCTGAAACGCGGCCATTATAGTCCTCATCTAGTCCATTGAGGACGAACTCGACTAGTTCCTCGTCGTCGATGTCGCGGCCGGCAGCGATGAGCTCGACAGCGAAGCCACGCATCTTGGCGGTGTATTGATCTGCAGTTAGGTCCAACTTCGTGTTCGTGAGCCCGCCATGCAGACTCGTGCGATTAGCCTTGAATTAGCCTTGGATCTGGATGCAAACAAGGAATCAATGACTGCCCAGACCACAAAGGCGTGTTCCAGCCTGATTGTTTGTGCCAATATGTCCGTCGAGAGGGAGGTCAGCAGGTAGCTCAGAACTCGCTGATCCCTCTCGATCCAGCTCTCGAAAGCCAGGTTATTCATCGTTTCCTCCTTCTCGTCCTTATGAAGCTTGATTGTCTCCGACGGTTTGGACTCCTTCCCATCTAGCAGGCCGAGCATCCGTGCACCTCGAAGCGCCGGTATGACCTAGGCCTTCCACAGCAGGTGGTTGGCTCTCGTCAGCTTCTCCAATGGGGGCTGCCCGAGGCCATGCGGTGTGGAGTTGGAGGAAGCCATGGTAGGGTTTCGGTGATGGTGTTTGATGATTCGTAGGGTTTTGGTGATGTTGTTTGGGTGTTTGATGTTTGGTAGATTGGTTCTTGCGATGGGGTTTTTCTCGATGTCAAGGAAGAGGTGGCTCGGATAGCATATCAATAGGCGTGAAGCATTGCCTTGTTCTTGGCATGCGTTCCATGTTATATGGGGGCCAACACCGGCCAAGGTTGTTTACACGAGAGAGATTACATGAGGGGGTTGGGAAGACTTGATCTACAAGATAGAGAGAGGCCGATATGACTTTATCTTAGTCATTCGGTTACAATAGATATATATCTCCTAATAATCGGGTGTGGTCGAGAACCCATTTCGTATTTTTGTTGTGCCTGCTTGGCTGCTTTTTTCAGTGTATTTTCCTCCCCGTGATTGATTCATGTCGAAGGCTGCGGGCCTGAGAGAGTCAGAGAGAACGGCGAGGAGAGGTAACCAGGCCAGCAGGCGTGAGGCACGGGAACCAAACGAGAGGAACGGGAGCGGCTAGTGCCATCTCTGTATTATGGTCTCTCCCGTTCATTTCCTCTTGTGTTCAGATCGCTGGAGAGAGGTATAGTAATGGATCCGGTTGAGATAGGATCGGCTAGAGCCGGCGTAGGAGGTTAGTCTTTGCGCCTGATTTCTTCAATTTTTTGTCACCTAGGACGTTCTGTGTTTCGAGCATGGGAACTTATGATATGTGATTTCGTCCATGTCTTACTCAGTTTTAGTTCGTCAGAATTAATAGAGGGATGGGAGAGGCTGCTAAAATATTTGGCCCATATGTGTGTGCTTAAATTTTCGGCCCATATGTGGGTAGCCCAATAGACAAATCCTGAAATCTCAAAATGGCCCATGTGTACAAGTCAGTGGTGGGAGTGGGAAGTTCAGTACCACATTGGAAGTTTGAGGAGTTGCACACCACCTTATAAGGTGGAGTGTTGTAGGGATTGTATGTGAGTGAGAACAAGAGAGCCTCTCGCGCACTCCTGCTCCTCCTCCGCCGCTCGCTCGTCTCGACTCCACACGACACGGCACGTCGCAATCGCGTTTCGTGAATCGAGCCGAGACAATAATTATCTTTATTTTGCTAATTTGGAAAACCGATTTCGTAGTCGTGACGGACGCGTCACAGCTGAGGCGGTTCGGGTCGCTCCCGTATCGCGTGCTCACACGTTAGGGTTTTCCGAACCGCACTATAAAAGATGCGCACCGTGCGAGTTGTACACACACCGAAACCAATCTAGGTTTTGCCACACCTTGTTCCTTGCGCCGCCACCGTAGTCTACTTCATACCGAGCGCCGGCGTCCACCGGCGAACGGGAGAGAAGGTCTCCGGAACCAGTCGCATTTGTGATCCTGTACGGGAGAGGGCAATTAGGTTTTTGGGAAGCGCTTCATGCGACTGCTCGCAGCTTCCACGACGGCTCGTCTGCCTAACAAGTCAGGCGGCGCTGCATACCGTCGCCTTAAGCGCCGTCTACTCCGACCCGTCATCGCCAACGTTGTCATCAACAACGTTACTACAAACGATCGGTACGGAATCTGTGTCCTGATCTGTCTGTTTAACATGTCTATTGTTTACATGTTTAGAGAGATCGTGTTGCTATTATTCATGTTGTCTGTTGCATCTAGTATGTTTGAGTTCCACATGTTAATAGCTTCTTTTGTCATTTTTTATTCTGGAATTAATCGTGGAAATTATGCCTAATTATTCAACAATCCAAAAACTTAATTGTAGGCAATTTCCTGAACTGACTATGGCCCACTTAAGTGATTCAATGAAACCGGAAAGGTTCAATGGCACCACCTTTAAGAGATGGCAACTGAGAAGCCAATTGTGGCTCCAGTCCATGAAAGTGTGGGACATTATTATGAATGGCCTTCCTGAAGGAGCTTCTGACGAGGTTTAGAATAAGTTCAAGGAAGCCAATAATAATTTCAGAGGCTGTATTCTGAGTGTCCTAGAGGGACGTCTGTGCGATGTGTATATGCACATCGAAGACGCTAAGGAGCTCTGTGATGCACTGAATACTAAATTCGGTGCGTCTGATGTTGGCTGTGAGCTGTATATCATGGAGAGATTTAACGACTACAAGATAGTGAATAACCGTTCTGTAGTCGAACAGGCTCATGAGATACAGTGCATTGCGAAGGAGCTTGATCTGCTCAAGTGTGTGATTCCTGATAAGTTTGTGGCTGGATGCATTATTGCAAAGCTGTCTTCTTCATGGAGCAATTTTACCACATCTCTCAAACATAATAGACGGTAGATATCGGTTGAAAACCTGATAGCATCTCTTGATGTTGACGAGAAAGCTCGGGCAAAGGACACAACTGAGAGAGGTGGTGATTTGCAGTCTAGCGCCAATATGGTGCAGAAAAATCATCACGTCAAGAATAACAGCAAGAACAAAGGGAACTATAAGCCCCAGTTCAATGGTCATGTGAACACTACTGCCTTTAAAAATAAGAAGAAGAACAAGGTGCTGAACAAAGCTGGGCTCGAGTGCTTTACGTGTGGAGCGCTCGGCCACTTTTCTGTTGACTGCCCACACCGTGCAGACAAGAAAGGGAAGAAATGCTCCAAGAATGTCAACATGGTGACCGCTAGCAACACTGATGGGTACGGTAATATACCGATGGTACTTTCAGTTTTTCAATCTCCATGTTGGTGAATTGATACGGGTGCTAATGTTCATGTGTGTGCTGACATCTCTATATTCACTTCTTATCAGGTCGCACGGGATTCTTCCGTCCTAATGGGGAATGGGTCACATGCTTCTGTTCGTGGTGTTGGCATGGTAGATCTGAAGTTTATTTCGGGGAAGATCGTGCAGCTGAGGAACGTGCAGCATGTCCCTTCTATGAATAAGAATCTCGTCAGCGGCTCCCTTCTTTGCAGAGATGGGTTTAAAGTAGTGTTTGAGTCCAATAAAGTAGTTGTGTCGAGATTTGGACAATTTATTGGTAAAGGCTATGAGTGCGAAGACTTGTTCCGCTTTTCTCTTTACGATTTTTTCAATAAGTCAGTAAACCATATTTGTGGCAATGTTGATTCAGATGCTAGTGTTTGGCACTCTCGTTTATGTCATATTAATTTTGGTTTACTGTCTCGGCTATCCAGTTTAAGTTTAATTCCGAATTTCACCATTGCCAAAGGTTCTAAGTGCCATAGTTGTGTGCAATCTAAGCAACCTCGAAAGCCTCACACGGCAGCCGAGGAGAGACACTTGGCACCTCTAGAACTCATACATTCTGATCTATGCGAGATGAATGGTGTGTTGGCAAAAGATGGAAAGAGATATTTCATGACACTCATTGATGATGCTACTAGATTCTGCTATGTTTATTTGTTGCAAACTAAAGATGAGGCTTTAGACTACTTTAAAATCTATAAGGCTGAAGTTGAAAATCAATTAGAGAGAAATATCAAGCGTTTTAGGTCGGATCGTGGTGGAGAGTATTTCTCTAAAGTATTTGATGAATTCTTTGAGGAACACGGTATTATTCACGAGAGGACACCTCCCTATTCTCCACAATCAAATGGAATTGCTGAGAGAAAAATCGCACGCTGACCGACTTGGTGAACGCCATGTTGGACACTGCTGGTTTATCTAAGGCATGGTGGGGGGAGGCTCTGTTGACTTCGTGTCATGTCCTGAATAAAGTTCCTAATAAGAATAAAGAGAAAACCCCTTATGAGGAGTGGGTTGTGAGAAAACCATCACTTTCTTATTTGCGTACTTGGGGATGCTTGGCAAAAGTCAACGTTCCAATTCCAAAGAAATGCAAACTCGGACCAAAAACAGTGGATTGTATCTTTCTGGGTTATGCTCAGCGTAGCATTGGTTATAGATTTCGAGTGGTTAAATCCGAGATACCTGATATGCATGTTGATACTATTATGGAATCTCATGATGCAACATTTTTTGAGAATATGTTTCCTATGAAAGATATGCATAGCTTTGCTGAATTTTCTTCTGAATTAATTCCGGAATCTAGTACATCTAGTGATCATATTGAACAACCACATGATGAGAAAGTCCTTGAGAAGGATGACAATGAAGCTCCTAAGCGGAGTAAGAGACAGAGGATTGAAAAATCCTTTGGTGATGATTTCATTGTGTACCTTGTGGACAATACTCCTACGTCTATTGCAGAGGAATTTGCATCTCCAGATGCGGATGATTGGAAAGAAGCTGTCCATAATGAGATGGACTCCATTGTTTCTAATGGGACGTGGTAGTTATCTGAACGACCTTATGGTTTAAGCCAGTGGGCTGTAAGTGGGTGTTCAAGAAGAAGCTAAGGCCTGATGGTACTATTGAGAAGTACAAGGCACGGCTTGTAGCCAAGGGATACACTTAGCGAGAAGGCGAAGGTTATTTTGATACCTATTCACCTGTTGCTAGACTGACCACCATTTACTTTCCCTGACTGCCTCTTATGGTCTTATCGTTCATCAAATGGACGTAAAGACAGCTTTCCTTAACGGGGAGTTGGAAGAGGAAATTTATATGGATCATCCTGATGGGTTTGTGGTAAAAGGTGAAGAGAGAAAGGTGTGCAAATTGTTAAAATCTTTGTATGGACTGAAACAAGCACCTAAGCAATGGCATGAGAAGTTCGACAGAACTTTAACTTCTGCGGGCTTTGTCATTAATGAGGATGACATGTGTGTATATTATCGCCATGGTGGGGGCGATAGTGCTATATTATGCTTGTACGTTGACGACATACTAATTTTCGGTACAAGCATAATTGTGATCAATGAGGTCAATTCTTTTATATCAAAGTGTTTTGATATGAAAGATCTGGGAGAAGCTGATGTAATTCTGAACATTAAGCTTATTAAGGATGAGAGTGGGATTACATTGACGCAATCACACTATGTTGAGAAGATCTTGAGCCGTTTCGGCTTTATTGATAGCAAGCCTTCTCCAACACCTTATGATCCTAGTGTGACGCTTCGAAAGAACAAGAGGATTACGAAAGATCAATTGAGATACTCTCAAATAATTTGTTCACTCATGTACCTTGCGAGCGCGACGAGGCCTGATATATATTTTGATGTGAGCAAATTGAGCAGGTTCATGTCAAACCCGGGTAATGATCATTGGCATGCACTTGAAAGGGACATGCGCTATCTGAATGGTACTATGAGCTATGGGATTCATTATTCAGGGCACCCTGGTGTGCTTGAGGGATATAGTGACTCCAACTGGATTTCAGATGTAGATGAGCTCTACGCCACAAGTGGATATGCATTTCTTTTTAGAGGTGGCGTAGTATCATGGAGGTCTTGTAAACAGACCATATTGACGAGGTCAACCATGGAAGCAGAACTTACTGCTTTAGATACAGCCACTGTTGAGGCAGAATGGCTGCAAGAGCTCTTGATGAACTTGCCGGTGGTTGAGAAACCATTACCGGCTATCCTCATGAACTGTGACAATCAAACGGTGATTGCCAAGGTGACCAGTTCTAAGGATAATGCGAAGTCATCAAGACACGTCAAAAGACGTTTGAAGTATGTCAGGAAATTGAGAAACTCCGGAGTAATTACTGTTACGTATATTCAAATAGAGAAAAACCTGGAATATCCCTTTACGAAGGGACTATCACTTAAAGTGATAGATAGTGCATCGAGGGAGATGGGTATGAGACCCGTGAGCGTTACACCATAGTGGTAACCCAACCTATATGACCGGAGATCCCGTGAATCAGGATCTGGGAAGAACAAGCTAGTGTTTTGACTGAGTAGAGTATTTGGTAAACCCTCTCTAATTGATGATGCATAACTCTCAAAGAGTTATAAGGCAGGTTGGCAACATGCCTTAATGTGTTTATTTTGGCTATTTATAGCAAAGATGCTGTCCTACAGAGCATTCTTGAAAGAACACACCTATGTGAGTCCGACTGTAAACGTCGCAGTCTATGAGATTTGGGTGATCTCTAGTAAACTCATGAAGAGACCACGGAGTACGACGCATATGCTCCACCTGCTGGGTAGGCTACTGGCAGCCAGGTACTAGTTAAGACTTTGGGTAAAGTCTATTGGCACAAAACTTGCAATTCAAGGCATAGTCCATTGTTCAATTTGCTGATAAATGTAGCTTAAGGATCTACACGGAAGTTCAACTTAACAGTCTCTGCTGAAACACTGGTATATAAACAAGTAGCGAGGATTGGCAAATCTTCAAATGGGCATTTGAGATCTGGTGGGGGATTGCTGAAATATTTAGCCCATATGTGTGTGCTGAAATTTTGGGCCCATATGTGGGTAGCCCAATAGACAAATCCTGAAATCTCAAAATGGCCCATGTGTACAAGTGAGTGGTGGGAGTGGGAAGTTTAGTCCCACATTGGAAGTTTGAGGAGTTGCACACCACCTTATAAGGTGGAGTGTTGTAGCGATTATATGTGAGTGAGAACAAGAGAGCCTCTCGCGCACTCTTCCTCCTCCTCCTCTGCCACTCGCTCGTCTCGACTCGACTCGACACGACACGTCGCGTCGCGTCGCGTGAATCGAGCCTCGAGCCGAGACAATACTTATTTTGCTGTTTTGGAAAACCGATTTCGTAGTCGTGACGGACGCGTCACAGCTGAGGCGGTTCGGGTCGCTCCCGTATCGCGTGCTGCAACCGACTCGGACGTGTGGCGTGGGCCTCCCACGTCGCACACGTTAGGGTTTTCCAAACCGCACTATAAAAGACGCGCACTGTTGGCGCTGTACACACACCGAAACCAATCTAGGTTTTGGCACACCTCGTTCCTTGCGCCGTCACCGTAGTCTACTTCATCCCGAGCGCCGGCGTCCACCGGCGAACGGGAGAGCAGGTCTCCGGAACCAGTCGCCTTTGTGATCCTGTATGGGAGAGGGTGAATTAGGTTTTTGGGAAGCGCTTCGCGCGACTGCTCGTTGCTTCCACGATGGCTCGTCTGCCTAACAAGTCAGGCGGTGCTGCATACCGTCGCCTCAAGTGCCGTCTACTCCGACCCGTCATCGGCAACGTTGTCATCAACAACGTTACTGCAAACGATCGGTACGGAATCTGTGTCCTGATCTGTCTGTTTAACATGTCTATTGTTTACATGTTTAGAGAGATCGTGTTGCTATTATTCATGTTGTTTGCTGCATCTAGTATGTTCGAGTTCCACATGTTAATAGCTGCTTTTGTCATGATTTATATTCTGGAATTAATCGTGAAAATTATGCCCAATTATTCAACAGAGGCATGTCGCTGTTGTGCTGGTGTAAGACTTAATAGAGGAACTGATGTTAGACTTCAATGTTGTACTACTGCTTAGCTATGAACATGCCGTCCAACCTAGAAAATTTTATGTTGCAAAAGAATAAACTTGATATATTTCCTTTTCCATATGGCATGTCATAGTCCAGCCATAATGGTTATCTGATTATGTCGGATGAGGGAAGCTCCAAGATATAGTGTACTCTTCTGATTTGTCTAGTTGTCTGTAACCATGTGTATATAGTACTAAATTTGTTTCCACACAGAAAAAATGTTAATTCCTTTTCTATGTTTAGCGTAACCCAAACTTTGAAAATAATTGGGAGTCCAAACTTAATTATTTTCTACTGTCAAGTGATTATAAGCCATACTTGTTTGTAATACTAACTGAAGCTCCATGTTGTGTTCTCATTGTGGTGTCTGTACACTATAACCAGAAGTTTCTGTTTTTCTTATCTTGTGTAGTGGTTTATCTCTGGATCGACATGATGAATTGTTTGTTTCATAGGACCTATTATCATCTGATTGAAAAACTTGTGCAGTTTAGCTCACGTGCTGGCTCCTGGGGTTCAGACACAGTTATTGTCCGGTTCTCTACCATTGTGCGTGAGCGTGTGGAATCCTGATACCCGGGCGGTATCCACGTTGTTTTGTGGTGAAGTTCTATACTAGAGGGGTATCATTCTTACTGTTCATTTTTTAGAGGGGTATCATTTTTATTTGTTCGTTTTTTTGCTGGTATATGTTGAAGATGATATTTCTATTGAACCTACTTTATGTTCTGTACAATCAAATGTTACCGGTTATTTTCCGACAGAATTTCACTCACCATAGTTTTTTTACAAGACATTTGAGAACTAAAAGAATATGTTAGCGTTTTTTCCGTCGTTACAATAAAATAGTTGCATCTTTGATTATATTTTAGGTACATAAATAGTTTCCAATTGGTGGGCTATTATACAGATATAAGTTGGAACCATAGCACAATTTCCCTTGGGTGGCATCTAATTTTACTGCTGTTTATCAAGATTTAGTATTTCCACCTTATTTACCATTTGTAATCGAATGTTTATCATATGCACTTAAATGATTATGGTCGACCTTTTACGGTTAATAGGTACACATCCCGGTACTCTCATCATGCATTTCATGGTAACATTAACCTTGTCAAGGACACTATGCCTCAATGCCTGCGCTTTTTATTCCAGATGGATGAAATTACCTGACATTGTCCATGCTTTTAAGCCAAGTCGATAGACGAATATGCATGAGAAATGGAGAATAGTCGAATTCTTTTCGCACTACCGTCTATACATTTTCACCTATCTCTTGAAGGCACATGGACAGTTTTGGGGTAAACGTTGTTTTTATTCCCTTTTTAGTCTCATTTTTTACTTATTGGTTGTTTGGTTTTCATTTTTATGCTCGTCGTCACCAGTCTCATTTCTAGTGCATGCTAGGATCCAGAGAGGCTTGTATCTTCCAGTTTCAGCCATGTATGAGTCTTTCCTTTTAGTTAACGATTATTTAGTTTTTTCTGTCATTTTCTATCTTGAAATTCAGTCATTCTTTTGTCATATTTTGTCTCATTTTTAGGTATTTCTTCATTTTTTATTACCTCATTCCTTTGTCGGTCTTATTTATTTCATTGTCTGCAGTAGTGTTTTCCGTCAGTCTTATTTCTTTCATTTTGTTCAATCAGTGGCTTTTCGTTAGTCTTTTGTCTCAATCATCGGTCTCCCTTTCTTCATTTTTTTTGTTTTTTTTTGTAATCTTTGTTGTAATTTTTTATCTTTATCGTTGGTTCTTTTCCTTTATTCTTAATCTATATGGATGTTTCTCATTTTCTATCTCTTCCATGTCATTCTTCCCATTCTCTCTTTCTCTGTTTTCGGTTCTTATTTGTGTGTCTTCTTCGTTATGTTATATATTTATGTATCATGTCATTTTTATTATTTGATTTTTAATTCATTTTTTTCAGTTTGTTATTGTTAAGTATATTTATTTCTGTATTCAATTGTTAGGCTATTATTCTCTCTGTAAATCATTATTTTAGTATCTCAATTCTTCTATAGTTCATTTCCAGTCTTGTTCTTCTTTAGTTTATTAGCTTCTCAATTTATTAGATTCTCGGTTATCTCTGTAGTATAGAAGTTCATCTTTTCATTATCTTCTCAGTTTTCATTAAGTTAGATTTATTTCTCCATTTTCTTAGCTTCTCAGTTCTTCTTTAGTTCAATTATTCTCTCTCTAAATCATTATCTTAGTATCTCAATTCTTCTTTAGTTCATTATACTCATTCTTTAGCTTCTCGGTTTTCTCTGTAACACGGATGCCGAAAGTCAGGAAGACCCTCAAACACCTCCGCCAGATGAGGAAAGAGAGGATGGTGAAACCAGTCCAACTTACCCTGATGTCAAGGAATTGACAGAAGACGAACCTGGTAAAAAACCTCCCTCTTCCAAGAAAAGAAACAAGACTGCCAAGAAACTCCAGTACAAACTCCGGAAGAAAAAACTGGTGGATCCCACCAACGAAAACCTGGAAGTATTAGGAGGAAGCGGAGTCAAGCCTGCGGAGAAGAAAACGAAGGAAATCCCTGTTCCGCCAATGTCACTGTAACAGCCCAATTTTTGGAAGACAGGAAAAACTTGTTTTCAATGACCCAAAAATCAGGGCCAACATAAACTTTTTAACTTGTTTGGCTAATTCTTGTGTTTCTTTTCAATTTGCTTGTTGATTGTGTTTTTGTTTGTGTTTGTTAACACCTGACATTAAAACCAATGATCATAACTTTCTTAAACCACAACCCTCGTGGTCAAGTCATGACAAGAAAGCTTATCATCTTCATCCATCACACTCTTTTGGCAAAAACCTTTTTGAAAGTGTTTTGATTTGAGAAGAAACCCAAAGGCCAAGTTTTGAGAAAACAAAAGATAATTTCCAAAACTATATGAAAAGTATTTTGGAGCTAATCATCTCCAACCTGTTTTCAACCAAGATGTTTTTGGCAAGTATTTCAAAAACTCCTTCTCACTTCCTTCCTTTGAAAAAACAATAAGAGGGGACTATGTTACCCCTGTGTTTTACCTCAATTATATTCTGTGAAAAAAAAATTGAGCTGAAACTGTTTGAAAAATCCTCTTGTCATGGTATGTCTTGATCACTACCTAAAATTAACACTTGAGAAAAACACCTGGAAATTAAATTGAACTCAGTTGTTTCACTGATCATGTGTGTCTTGTTATTTTATCTGCTGGTTGTGTGATCTTATCTTGTGTTTGCTTTGAAGTTTCTATTTATGGTTGGTGATGAATTTGTGTTGTTCTAAGTAAATAAAAGTTAGTAATATCAAGATCGAACATCAATATCATATTCCAGCATATGTCCATCTCATACTCTGTTTTCTTAAAAACTTCCAACCTTGGAGACATGCCTTTATGTCAAATGTTGTTCTATTCATCAATGTACCTTCATGTATATCATGTTTAACATCTATACCATCTATCCAAGTTGTCATTATGGATATTGAAACCCTTTGGTATCATCTATCAAAGTCCTATTGAAGGCATTCCCAAAATAATGACCATATCACCTTATTTATGAAGCACTTTGTCCTTGCTACTCCAAATCACTCCTTATTATTTTCAGGCCAAATGAACCTACACTTGTAATCGCCTTGACCCATACATCACCTCCATATGGTCCATTTATTTTCCAATGGCCATTTAATTATTCTTCTCTCTTGGTTTTTAGCCTATTAAATAAACTCCTGTTTTCACCCTTTTTCTACTTGGTGTCTCAATTATTTACAAAGGAGTTGTTGATTAAAAATCACTTTTGAAACCTATAGTATATACTCTCTCCTCCTAACTCAAAAATATTTGTTTTAAAATAAATTTACTATTTATTATTTTCCATTTTCAAAAAGGCCAGAAATCTTGGAAAAATTACCCAACATGCCTATGGTCATGTGTGACTTACTTATGCAAAATCGTTTGCAAGTTGTTTTGAAAATTTTGGAGAAAACAATTAAAAACAGTTTCTGTCCTTTTTGAATTCCCAAAATTTTGTGAAAGAAAAGTCAGAAAAACTTGAGACCACCACCCCTAGACTCCATTTTTCATACTCTATCCAATGGACATGATATTGTCTATCTGTTATATTCAAAATTTTGGTGAAAACAATCAAAACTCCTCTCTGCTCTTCCTGGGCACTATTGAGTTCACCCATGTTCTGACCAATAATTGGACTCTCCCTGCCCCTTATCTGTTCTGGGAGATGAAAACCCCCCTCCCCAACCTCCTAGACATGGTATATATTATCCACCACATAACTATCTCTCTCTAACTCAGCCAACCACAAATGGACAAGGATTGGTGATCACCCTCCTCTTCTAAGTCCACATCCACAATGCATCACAAAGGAAAATATCGCGCCAGCACACTCCTCTCGACCCCTGTGACTCTCTAGAGAAGCCCCCTCCCTTCTCCTTGTCTCTTTCCCCCTCACCCGTGCGCTGGCCATGGCACCCAGGACGTCTTCGACACGCCCCTCGCGTTCCAACACCTGGAGGGAATGCCCGAGCTCGTGGCTTCATGATTCAGCTCCTCGAGCTCTCCAGTAACCTACCCGTGCTCCTCACTTGCCCCCTCTCATTTTCCTTCTCCCTCTAGCCCCTGTCAAACATCTGCGGGTGCCGAGGCTCCTCGTCAATCCTCCACCACTCCAGACCTCCTCCTCCTCTCTAAATCCCTCCTAGAGGATGTGCTAAGCACGGAAACTCGCCAGGCATCCTCCTCCCTGCCCTATCCCGCTCGTGTATGCTCGCTCTGAGCACCACACGGACGTGCTCGCCGTCGTTCATGGCGCGGCCACATGAGGTCTCGTTTTTCACTGTCCAACTAGCCCCACAACCTCCACACACTCCCAATCGAGTTCTTGCACTAAATCCCCTCTCTCTAGCCTTGTTGTTCACCAGAATCGACAACCGACCGCCGCGGGCGAACTCCTCGTCGAATCTGCATCTCAGGGCCGCTCTGCCCTCCTCGTTTCTTTCCCTGGACCCCTATACATCTTAATCGACTCGTGCCACTCCTAATTTGTACCTTCGCTCACTGCAGGGCCGCCGCCATCCACGACCCTGCTCGGTCGCCGCCACTATCCATCGGGGTTTCCATTTGGGAACTTCCCCTTCAAGCGCCGAGGACACGACGAGCTTGGAGGCATCTCTGTGATCCTCCTGGTGCAAGACTCTGCCTCAGGAAACCTCGGGATCACTCTACGGCGAGATCTCCAGCGGCAACCGCCTCGGGCCGCCGCACGACCTCGTCGCGCCGCCTGTTTATGGCCGGGACTGCGTGGCGTCCTCTAGGACGTCCGATCCCAAATCCGACGGAGCAGTTTGAATCCTGGGCCATCTAATCTCCACCGTCGACGGCCGATCGAACGGCGACTTACCGCTTCAACTCGCGCGCACTCGCTCGCGGGCCGGCCTGCCTTGCTCGGCCCATTCCCCCTCAGATCCAGCTTGTTTCTTCACTGAAGGTTGTTTGTTTTTCTGTTTCCCTGCAAATCCAAATCTGGCTGTTTACTTTAATTCAAAAAAAATGTTAACAAGTGAATCATGCCAAACCAAAAATCACAGTTATATATCTGCAAATTCCTAACCACCTCCTACTTGTAGATCTGCATTTTGTGCAATATTTTAAGATAAATAAAATAAATGGCAGAGGCACTCATTAACACCATTTATTTAATAACTTGAGTTTTATGTATCCAAAACATGCAAACTCAACTGTTCTGAGTAGCCCTTGAAAATATCTATCTATTTCAGTTGGCCTTCTGTTGACTTGAGTTGTTATGTGAAAATGACATGCATGTTAGTTTTAGGCCAGAGAGCACTTATGTGAATTATTTAATTTTATTGGTGATGATTTTTGAAGTGAATCCTATTATGTTTGTTTTCTAGTGACTAGGAGCACATAATACTAAGTTTAAATGATTTTAGGAGTTACAGAATAGGATTGGTGCAATATTTAGTGTTTAGCCATTTTCTGCATATTATTACTATGCCTTTATTAAATTGTGTGTTATATTGTTTTTGTTATAAAAGTGATTCCTAGCATGTGTAATGTATTAATACATGATTGAGATGTGTTTTGAGTGATTCAATAGCATGATAGGTTTTGAGTGTGGAAAACCATGTTTGTTATGGTTTTATTCTCATAGGGTGGTTTTCCTAGTAATAATAGGTTAAATTATGTTTTTCTTCATATTGGTATGATGAATTTAATAAATGCTTTAGTATTGTTATCTATAGAATAGCTACTGTTATTTTGCATGTTATACTTTCTTGCATGTGGCATGCCATGCTAGTCTTAGGTGATTTCTGCCATAGTAGTTATTTGCATGCTTAGTTTTTGATAAATTGTTTAGGTTGTTATTTTGATATTACTAGCATGTATAGGTATTGTTTTCTCTGTTATTTGTATGCTATCTTATATGTCTATCAAGTAGACTAAATCTTTTTTAGTGATCTATTATTGTTATGCATGTATGCATGTCTAAATAGCCCCTTTTGCATCTCTAGTTTTAGTGGTCATTTTTCTCCATGATTATTTCCACGTATTGAGTGATGCCATGATATGTTTGGTATTGTTTTCTCTCTGTTATTAGGTTGCTTACCTACTGGTTATATTATTTCTCAATGGTTAGAAAAGCATGTGTTACTATGAGATTGTAATATTGCTTCTTATTATTTTTCTATGCGTGTGTATGTGTTCCTATGTTGTTTTCTTGTTATTTTGCTACACCTCATGAATGACCAGAGAGTCATTTAACCTTATTTGAGCATGATATGAGAGTGCACACCCACTGGACTCATGCCATTTTGGTTGAGGATCCATAACATCAATTCTAGTGTTATTCGTGTGTATTGTCTGTGCCTGTTTTGCTTGATGGTGTGCACCCTAGTACCATTGTTTGTGAGTGTACTTGTTTGCTGAAATGCTCTTTGTATGTTTACTTTTTGTCAAGTTCTTTCCTTTGTTTGGTTCTGATTGGGTGTTTTCCTTTTTGTGTTTACGAAGTTAGATAACGAAGACGGTATTATTTCCCGGAGAGGTTTTTATTGCAACTCTTGTTTATTTCAAGAGCAAGACCAAGACCAGTGCCAAGGCAAGCCATTCTAAATGCTTGTTGTTTTTTTACTTATCATTATCTATCATGCATGTTTTACTTCTGAAGTTTTACAAAAGTTTGATTCAAAAACTATTCCTTTAAGTGGACTACACCACTATCAATTTTTTTATGTATCTAATATGCTATATCCAATATATAATCTTGGTGTTACCAAGCCCTTTAGACATTTTAGTATCATCACTTAATCAACTTAAGTCCCCTAGTGGACATTTTAACTTGATGTTTTTGGAAAGCAAAAGCTTGGAAAAACCCCGAGGAAAGGTGGGACCTTGTCCGAGGGAGGTTTGTGAAGAAGGAAATGTTTTCGACTCGTTTTCCAAAAATGACACATAACCTAGTCTTCGCCGGACAACCAATCTGTGCTGCCACATTACCTCTATATGGGAACGGGGTCTAGCTAATTGCTTATCGGTGTTAGTCCGTGTCTACCTCAAAGTTCTATATGGGTTAGAGTCCCCCGAACCGAATTGTCGCCATGAGGGAGAAACGGGACATTCACAGTGTGGGATTAAGTTCACTACCGATTGCAGCAATTGGGTCTCCTGCCATGGCGGTGTGTTGGCAGAGGAAACCGGATCGATACGGCTGACTAACTCGGTGCCGGGGAGGACAAACCCAGTTGAAGAGGTAGTCATTTACTAGCACTGACATAGTGGAAGGTTAGGACCAGTTATCCGATGTTTGCATACTGTCTCGGACAGTCCGTGGTTGTTCACGGCGGATGTACTGGATCTTGTGGATTGTGTACACCTCTGCAGAGTAAAACTACTCAAAATAGCTGCATCCTCGGATATGGACAGTTGCATGGCCATGTAGCTAGCATTGTGTCAATGTTTTCGAAAAGCTGGAAAAGTGTTTTGGAACTTGTACCTGGGAGGTACGTTCAAAGGGAATGATTGTACCTTTGAGGTACCGGATAAATGGTGATCTTAAAGATGTGTTTTTCCAAGAAGTTTTGCAAATAGAAATGTTTTCTTTATTTAGAATGCTTTATCAAAACCTTGTGGACATGCTATATCTACAAGAGAAATGAAATATCTTTTGAAGTATCTTCTTCAACAAAGAAAAATAAACTTGTGCAACTATGATGAGTCCTAAATTCATCATTGCTAGTTGAACCCTAATTAATGCCTTCCTACCACCTATATATATGCATACTTGCATGTTTAGCTTTCATTTGGGGTGTCTTGCGGAGTACATTCAAACGTACTCACATTGGTTTCGTCCCTGGCTATTGTCTTAGCCAGACTTTGAGCAGAAACCCGGAGAATCTCAAGAAGATGGTGTGGCTGACGGCTATGCGAACTAGGAACGTCTCCGAGTCAGTAGCCTGTAGGTAGTCAATGCGTGACTTGGGTTTACCACGAGTGTGTTTTGTAGTCTTCCGCTGTTTTTAGTGTGTGTTCCTGCCCTGCGTGGCAGTTGTTTTCAACTGAGTCAAGTGACCAGTTGTGTAAGCCGTGTATTCATGTAGTGGATGTTGTCTGCAATGCCAACTCAAGTGACCAGTTCACGACTAGCTGATCATGGGATCGTGAATGTATGCATACTGGAGGTCTCGGACTGCTAGTCTGGGGTCCCCACAGAGTTGGTATCGGAGCCATCCTGACTTTAGGAGACCTTAGTGTAGCATGGACGTCAGATAGGAAACAGAACTATTTTGGTAAAAACTATATTACTGCCTAAAATGTTTTAGCTAAGGAACCCTAAGCATGGTTTCCATTTTTCTCATATTTAAAAAAAATTATTGCCTTGTTTATAAAACAGAAGTTTTGAAGAAAAACAGAGAAAATATTAAACATATCTTTTTGTCCTTTGTTTTCATGGCTGATGCATGTAAAATGCATACATGAACTTTGCATGTTATTACTTGTTTTTCCTAAATATTAGCAACTTATATTCATGTTTTATAATGATTTGGGGGATTTTCTGAACAATCCCCCTTCTTTTGGTTCTAACCCTGTTTTTCCAGAAAATGTACTTTTTAGTGTTTCGGACTTTCCGCGAGCTTCGGGACTCCAAAAAGGGCAAGGCCAAAGAGCACGGTTCAGAATTTTCGAGACGAAGACCATGGGCCAAAGTAGAGGGCCAAAAGGCCAACCAGGTGGAAAATAGGACCCTCCACGCGGCCAGATTCCTTGGCCGCGTGTGGGGCCCCCTTTTTACCCCCGTGGCTCCGATGCCGTCGATCTTTCTTCTCCCGAGTGTCTCGTGACCTAAAAACGACTATATAAAGGGTCCCCTGGCCTTTTCGAGAAGGAGGCGGTGCCGAGAGACGAAACCATGAAACAGAGAGACAGAAGGCTGCCGCCGGAGAAGATCGGAGGGGGGGGGGAAACGCCGCCGGGATCACCCCCGGAGGGCTCCACCCCCCTCCGGCGTGTTCATCATCAACATTTACAGCAAGATCAGCTCCATCTCTCCACTGTAATCTTTTGGCAAACACGATGTATGATGCAATACTATATTCCCTTGATGTATTGTGTCTCCCCGTCTATGTTTGAGTAGTGAATTGTTCTTGGCAATGGTGAAATAGTTCGTTGATTGGTTGCATACAAGTTTGTTATCTTCTATGATTGTCTTTATGTACAATATATGAGTGCACGCATATATTGGGGAATGCATGTAAGGTGATCACCGGTAGCATAATGGAGTGGTGGTGACTTGGGAGTGACAGTAACCTGAGACCGAGCCACAAAGTTAAGTTATTGGGGGATATATATAGGGGACCTTAGAACGTAAGGCTATGGTGGGACTTTATGTCTTAATCAATCTTGTGCAGTCATTTACTTGGCCACATGATCCATCATAAGGGGTTGTAGATCATTTACTTGACTATACGTATTCATGGCTCCTTCCTAGAAGAAATAACTAAGACTAAAACATGTGCTTCACTAATTGTGACAACCACACAAACGAAACACCTATTGCTAGAACACTTGCTCCCTTGAGATACTTGAGATATTTGCTGCCCTCTACTTGTGAAACTTGCTTAGAAACTTGCTTTAGAAAGTTTCTTTAGGATTACTTGCATTTTAAACTTGCTTCACTAGTTACTAGACAAACCACACTCCACGTCACTTGCTTTTAATTAGTTAGTTCCTTTTAGTCAAACTTATTGCTTTGCATAAACAGCCATATAAGAGGGTTATAGGGCTTTAGAGAATAGATAGCTTACTTTCAGCTCCTCGTGGGTTCGACACTCAAATACTTATCAAAAGGTACTACAATTGATCTCCTGCACTTGGGAGTCATCAAGCACTTTTCTGGCGCCGTTGCCGGGGAGCGTTGTGCTAGGCTTTTATTCTTGTTTGCGTTGCATACTAACATATAAACCTAAAACACAAAAAAAATTATAAAATGGAAAACAACAAAAAAATTTTAGAACTATATAATATCTACCTTGAATTAGGACATGAAGTGTTTGAGGAGAAATTGAAAAATTATTTGCACAACAATCATATTTGTGGTAGTACTAATTCTTTGAACACCTTTATTGCTAAGGAAAACCTTGAGCTTGGGGAAGTTTGTCTTGATGAATATGATATTTTTAGTCCCCCTACTATTGAGGATAAAAATGATATACGTGCTGATTCTATGGAAAGTTTTAAGCTTGGGGAAGTTGGTTTTGATGAGCATGATATTTCTAGTTCCCCAAG
Organism: Alopecurus myosuroides; assembly: GCA_028641055.1. NCBI lineage: Eukaryota > Viridiplantae > Streptophyta > Magnoliopsida > Poales > Poaceae > Alopecurus > Alopecurus myosuroides. The sequence goes on along the minus strand of CM054059.1, from coordinate 149,193,983 downwards.
CTTGGAGGAGAAAATTCACTTTGATGATACTATGCCTCCTATATATGATGATTGCAATGAAAATTATGAATGTTTAACTCCCACTATCACTAATGAGGATTTTACTTATGTGGAGAGTAGTGATTCTTTTATTCATGTGGCTCATGATAAGAATGTTTGATGTGATATTCATATTGTTGAATCTATTCATGATGCTACTGAAAATTATTATGAGAGAGGGAAACATGGTTACACATATTTCAACAATATTAAGTTTCCCCTCTTTATGCTGAAAGTATTGAAGTTGCACTTGATCTACCTTTCTATGCTTGCTATTATGTGCTTCTTTTATTTGTTTCATTACAAAATGCCAATGCATAAAAAATGGGTTAGACTTAAAAATAAATTGTTTAATATTTTTTGGTTTGTTGCTTATGCTTTAATTTCCTATTCGGTTTGAGCACACGTTTATGTCTTTACAACATGTAAAATGCCTTTACCTACTGTTATGTATCATTTAGTTTAAGATTTTCATTTTATAATTTTTTTTTGGGAAAGTAAATGAGAAGGATGAGTAATGGAGAAGTTGGGGTCGACCTTGAACATGTGTTGTTCATGCCAATGAAACCATTGCAAAGTCTCTATCATTAAAAAAAATCCAAAGCTAAAAACAATAAAAATATTAGTTCACTACTGTAACATCACATTTCTGTCTTATTTCTCATCTTAAATGGCAAGAATAATCTTATATGAGAGATAGGATTAAACAATAGTACTTAGCTGTCAAGAAAACAGATTCCTGAGCTTCACTGCGAAAAATGTTTAAAATCACAGAAGTGGAATTTTGACCTGGTAATTTACAAAAGCAATATTTAGTTATCACTACATATTTCATTAGTTTTGAGTTTTCTGATTTGAGCAACTTAAGTGCCTCTAAAAATTCACTCTTTACGGGTTGTTCAGTTTTTGGCAGATTATGTCTTTATTTTGCATTGCTCTCATTACTTGTGTTTTGTGTGGTTCTTTTGATCAAGGAGCAACGCACAACTGTAGTAACAGTAGTTAATATTTAGAATCAACTCATGATGTGTCTTTTCTGTACCTATGTGGATTTTATTTATGGAGGCACTAACCCCTCTAATCAAGTTTTATGTTGAGATTTGTGTAAGAAGAATTTTTTAGGAGGAAGAGTTGAGTGAGATGAACAAAGATCAAGAGGGACAACCAATCAAGCTTGGGGATGTACCCCTGGGCTCACCCTACATGTATCAAATAAGTACAATAATCCAAGCTTGGGGATGCCGAGCCACCTCACTCCAACCATCATGATGTTAAGTAAGTAAAGCCTAGCTATATGGCTATAAAGAAAGCGCTTTACGGGAGGCAACCCGGTTGTTTTTGTTTGGATTTTTCTAGTGTCCTCTTGCTGTCTCAAGAGATTAGTTATTTTTTTGTTTTAATTATGGAGTTTTCAATAAAGAGTCAAGTCAAACCCATTTGGACTTATAAGTTGCTATCCTAGTGCATGAAATTTCTGTTTCAGCACGAGTCTGCTCACCATATGATTTTACGTTTTTATTGGTATCTCGGATTGAGCTAATTTTTTAGTATGTTCTGCAAATTTTCGTCCTCTGTAATCGCAAAAACAGGCTTAATTTTTTGACTAGTCTAGCTTAGGGAAAAACGTTCGTTTTGCTGCTGTTGCTTTTCTGGACAGATTCTGCCGTCTTTTGTTTAATGCACTCTTTGGGCTTGGGAATCGAATTTCCATGATTCTTTCAAGCAAGAGAGTGAACATACAACATAATGAACCTTATTGTCTATCTACTGGAGCATTTGATTTGGAATTTTGCACAGCAAGCATGTGATTTGTTTGTCCTTGCCAATCTCACCCCACAGAAAAAGAATGGGAGAAACATGTTTTGTGAAGTTTTTTCACAGGGAATAGAGGAGCTGCGCCTCAAGACATCCAAGAATGGTGAAAGCCATAAGCTTGGGGATGTGATGAACACCCCACTGGAGCTACACTATTTTGGTTAGCACACGTCTACTTTCTGTTTTTCTAAGCAAAGCATTTATCGTAGAGACTTGAAGCGTCTAGTTTTTGTTTTTATTTTTTGTTTTGATAAGACCACACCCATCATTTTATATGAGATTGAGCTACTGGAGTTTGGGGTTCGCATGTATTGGATGCTAGTATTATGACTTGGAATAGGGATGCCATGGTTGATTTGAAGAGCTACATATGTTTGCATGATTTATAGGCTTTTTATGTGTAGAAATTTGCAATAATGTTGTCTTGAGCTATCTCTTATTCATGTCCTTGATGTTAATTGCTGGTTTATTTAGTTTGTCATGAAATGGGTAGTTCTATGGACATATGCATGCATAGTAGCTGGTCAGCTATCTCCCTCTTGCTAGCCAAAAAAAGTAAAAATTCCAACAAGTATAAACTTGTTTCCAACACCCTTTATCCAAGTATTTCCAGTGAGTCCACCATATCTACCTATTAGCTTCATAGCTATTCCGAGTATGTTCACCATGTTATATTGTTATTTATGTTCTAAATTAAGATATTCACTTTATTAATTGTCATGAGCTGAATTTGGGATAGGACTCTCACGAACTTTTGAATGCACACCTTTACTTTTCATTGCACTTAATAAACATGACCCAATAACGGGAGCTAAAAGTTTTGCGTTTGACAAGTGTTTTGGTTGGGAGCTAGCTATAAACGTGTATCACTGGAAAGCTTTCAAAATTGCACAAAAATTTACATTTGGTTGATATCATCTACTTTTCTTTTTGGACTCCTGCCATGCCGAAATGAAATAGAGAAATAGTAAGCTTTGATGAGTAAGTATATTTATGACTAGAGAAACGCATTGGGCCGCTAACCCAAGCCATGCTTGATCATGGTGGAAATTTACTTACAGCTAGAGTGGACTCTACAAACACATCCTACAATAAAATAAGAAGCTATGCATATAGTGAATGAAATAAAAAAGGATGATGAGTCTACTCCGTTTGTTCATCTTGTCATTGTGACATGGGCTGGTTTCCATGTCATGGGGCAAGATGTACCTCTTTGCGGTTCTCTATGATGTCATTAATACTTATTATGATTGTACAAAGTTTATTAGGAATCTTAAGTTGAGTAATCATGGAGTAGGTTTTCACACTCACGGGGCATGAGGCATTCAACCAACACCTTGTCAATCACATTACTTCAACATTCACAATTTAAGATGCTAGTGATATAGGGGCAATGAGAGTCTTAGATCAATGGATGCCACATTTCAATTAGTAATTTCAGTTGAATAATTTAGAGGCTAAATAAGACTTGATCATGTTTTACCTCTACTCAATTTTATTCAAAGTGTCCACCATATTTTCTATTTTCTATTATGCTATTCTTTGACCAATATAGGATTTTATTTTTCATTTTGTGGATGCATTTGGTTCACAGTGCTTTTATTTCATTATACACTTTGTGAACTTTCGTGAAGCATCTTTGCTTGCATATTTGATATTTCTTATAACATGAATTGTATGTTGCTACTCATCTACATTATGAATCATTTGATTATATGTAGGATGAATAATCTTCTTTGATATTCCATGATTGTTTTAAAATGCAAAGTCCATTTTAGTTTTATCACCTTCATACTCGAGGACGAGTATGGGTTAAGCTTGGGGATGTTGATGCATGTAAAATGCATACATGAACTTTGCATGTTATTACTTGTTTTTCCTGCATATTAGCAACTTATATTCATGTTTTATAATTATTTGGGGGATTTTCTGAACAATCCCCCTTCTTTTGGTTCTAACCCTGTTTTCCAGAAAACGTACTTTTAAGTGTTTCAGACTTTCCGGGAGCTTCGGGGCTCCAAAAAGGGCAAGGCCAAAGAGCACGGTTCAGAATTTTCGAGACGAAGACCATGGGCCAAAGTAGAGGGCCAAAAGGCCAACCAGGTGGAAAAGAGGACCCTCCACGCGGCCAGATTCCTTGGCCGCGTGTGGGGCCCCCTTTTTGCCCCCGTGGCTCCGATGTCGTCGATCTTTCTTCTCCCGAGTGTCTCGTGACCTAAAAACGACTATATAGAGGGTCCCCTGGCCTTTTTGAGAAGGAGGCGGCACCAAGAGACGAAACCACAAAACAGAGAGACAGAAGGTTGCCGCCGGAGAAGATCGGAGGGGGGGGGGAAACGCCGCCGGGATCACCCCCGGAGGGCTCCACCCCCTTCTGGTGTGTTAATCATCAACATCTACAGCAAGATCAGCTCCATCTCTCCACTGTAATCTCTTGGCAAACACGATGTATGATGCAATACTATATTCCCTTGATGTATTGTGTCTCCCCGTCTATGTTTGAGTAGTGAATTGTTCTTGGCAATGGTGAAATTGTTCGTTGATTGGTTGCATACAAGTTTGTTATCTTCTATGATTGTCTTTATGTACAATATATGAGTGCACGCATATATTGGGGAATGCATGTAAGGTGATCACCGGTAGCATAATGGAGTGGTGGTGACTTGGGAGTGACAGTAACCTGAGACCGAGCCACAAAGTTAAGTTATTGGGGGATATATATAGGGGACCTTAGAACGTAAGGCTATGGTGGGACTTTATGTCTTAATCAATCTTGTACAGTCATTTACTTGGCCACATGATCCATCATAAGGGGTTGTAGATCATTTACTTGACTATACCTATTCATGGCTCCTTCCTAGAAGAAACAACTAAGACTAAAACATGTGCTTCACTAATTGTGACAACCACATGAACGAAACACCTATTGCTAGAACACTTGCTCCCTTGAGATACTTGAGATATTTGCTGCTTTCTACTTGTGAAACTTGCTTAGAAACTTGCTTTAGAAACTTGCTTTAGGATTACTTGCATTTTAAACTTGCTTCACTAGTTACTAGACAAACCACACTCCACGTCACTTCTTTTAATTAGTTAGTTCCTTTTAGTCAAACTTATTGCTTTGCATAAACATCCATATAAGAGGGTTATATGGCTTTAGAGAATAGATAGCTTACCTTCAGCTCCTCGTGGGTTCGACACTCAAATACTTATCGAAAGGTACTACAATTGATCTCCTGCACTTGGGAGTCATCTATGGCTCAAAATATTTTGTAAATAAATAAACACGAGTTTATAAAACCCTGAAATTCATTTAAAAGTATACCAAAAAGTATTTCTCTGCTATCTTTTTATTTTAAAATTACATACTTGACGATGTCCCAATAAGACCTTAGTAGTCAACAACCTGAAGGAAAAATAAAATTCCTCCTCAAGACCTCAAGATGAGAGTGAATGCTACACTAATACTAAAGACCTGTTACAACCTTCAACCCCGAAGTGATCTCACTGTCAAGCCATTTTTCAATCCAAAACAAGATGAAGGAAATCCTCGAGATCAGAAGACCCTGACAAGTATCAAGCTCATCAACGACAATCTACAACGATGTTAACAATATGAAGGTTTCAACCACTCTGGTTGACTCAGACCCATAGGATTTGTCAGGTTTTGCTCAGTTGTTTTGATTGAGCTACCCGTTCTTCATCGATTCTAGACGTTTGTTGGTGCTTAAAGTACCTGGTTTGCCTTTGACTGAGTGTTGTTTTCTATATTAATTGTGTTTGTTGGATTGCCTTGCTCTGTTCTGATTGAGTAGGTTTTCCACAACTCTGTTTATAAGTATGAAAATATTGCCTTTTTAATCTTTTTGCACCAGTGTTTCAACATATTAACAAGTTAGTGCACCCACATCCCTCTGTTTTTCCCCAACACCCAGAAGCAGAAGAAGAATCATTTCAGATCTAGAATTTTTTTCACTGGAACTTCAAAGGGATACATGATTCGAAGGATAACATTGCACCTAACAGATGAAAGTTTCAGAAAGTAAGATACAAGTCTGTTTATAACACAAACCACTACACCTACTCTGGTGTAGACACTAACATTTGACTAGCCCTCGCTGGCTAGAACCTGGTCTGACGGTGAACCATTCTCACCTGACACCGAGCACCGAGTCAGGAGACGGCGAAGCCCCTCGAGTCTTCCTGGCCTTGTGCCACCAGCTTGGACCTCCACAACCGCAGCCACCGGCGCCACTTCTCGTCCTTCTTCCACCGCGGTATCACTCCTGGCGCCAGACCACCAGTCGTAGATGCCCCAGACGGTGCAGATCACAGCTACCCCGATCACTGTGACCCACCCCACCAGGCCACAACTGAAGAACAGCACGATGATGAAGTGCTCTAGGGGATTTGCTCGCTCCAGCAGGGTGACGTAGTCCTTGAAGAAATCATCGATGACCTGAGAGATGAAACCCATTGTGTGGTGCGATTTAGTGCACCTCGGCGAACTCTTTTATAGCAGAAGGAGCAGAGCCCTCTCCTCCGTCGAGCACTACTCGCAAATGGCGCGAAATCACCGGCGCATCCCTCCACCAAGTGGTCGAAGAATCGACATGTCGCACTCACAGCAGTCTCAGAGCGAAGTGTCAGCCCACCCTGAGCTCACGGTGGGCGGGACGCCCTTATTCCAAGGGTGTGCGCACCAGGAGAGAAGGCCAGGCAAGAATACGAAGAAGAAGAGAGAAGGGCATCGACTGCCAAGTGGGCCTGGTCCCACACGTCAGTGCATGACTCCATAAAAATCTGGGTGTACCAAGCTTCTCACCCCCTTTCAAATCGTGAATTTTTTTTGTTAAAAAGAGTTTTGTTTTTGTTGCTTGTTAAGAAAACCCTCTTCCTTGTTTGCCCTTACAAATCTCGAGGATGAGATTCATTTTACGGAAGACAGGAAAAACATGTTTTCAATGACCCAAAAATCAGGGCCAACAAAAACTTTTTAACTTGTTTGGCTAATGCTTGTGTTTCTTTTCAATTTGCTTGTTGATTGTGTTTTTGTTTGTGTTTGTTAACACCTGACATTAAAACCAATGATCATAACTTTCTTAAACCACAACCCTCGTGGTCAAGTCATGACAAGAAATCTTATCATCTTCATCCATCACTCTTTTGGCAAAAACCTTTTTGAAAGTGTTTTGATTTGAGAAGAAACCCAAAGGCCAAGTTTTGAGAAAACAAAAGATAATTTCCAAAACTATATGAAAAGTATTTTGGAGCTAATCATCTCCAACCTGTTTTCAACCAAGATGTTTTTGGCAAGTATTTCAAAAACTCCTTCTCACTTCCTTCCTTTGCAAAAACAATAAGAGGGGACTATGTTACCCCCTGTGTTTTACCTCAGTTATATTCTTTTGGAAAAAACAACAAATTGTGAGCTGAAACTCTTTGAAAAATCCTCTTGTCATGGTATGTCTTGATCACTACCTAAAATTAAAACTTGAGAAAAACACCTGGAAATTAAATTGAACTCAGCTGTTTCACTGATCATGTGTGTCTTGTTATTTTATCTGCTGGTTGTGTGATCTTATCTTGTGTTTGCTATGAAGTTTTTATTTATGGTTGGTGATGAATGTGTGTTGTTCTAAGTAAATAAAACCTAGTAATATCAATATCGAACATCAATATCATATTCCATCATATGTCCATCTCATACTCTGTTTTCTTAAAAACTTCCAACCTTGGAGACATGCCTTTATGTCAAATGTTGTTCTATTCATCAATGTACCTTCATGTATATCATGTTTAACATCTATACCATATATCCAAGTTGTCATTATGGATATTGAAACCCTTTGGTATCATCTATTAAAGTCCTATTGAAGGCATTCCCAAAATAATGACCATATCACCTTATTTATGAAGCACTTTGTCCTTGTTACTCCAAATCACTCCTTATTGTTTTCATGCAAAATGAACCTACACTTGTCAGCTCCTTGACCCATACATCACCTCCATATGGTCCATTTATTTTCCAATGGCCATTTAACTATTCTTCTCTCTTGGTTTTTAGCCTATTAAATAAACTCCTGTTTTCACCCTTTTTCCACTTGGTGTCTCAATTATTTCCAAAGGAGTTGTTGATTAAAAATCACTTTTGAAACCTATAATATATACTCTCTCTCCTCCTAACTCAAAAATATTTGTTTTAAAATAAATTTACTATTTATTATTTTCCATATTCAAAAAGGCCAGAAATGGACATTAAACTATTTTGTGAAGCAAAGTATTTCCTAAAATCTTGGAAAAAAATTACCCAACATGCCTATGGTCATGTGGGACTTACTTATGCAAAAACATTTGCAAGTTGTTTTGAAAATTTTGGAGAAAACAATTAAAAACACTTTCTGTCCTTTTTGAATTCCCAAAATTTTGTGAAAGAAAAGTTTTCAGAAAAACTTGAGACCACCACCCCTAGACTCCATTTTTTACCCTCTATCCAATGGACATGATATTGTCTATCTATTATATTCAAAATTTTGGTGAAAACAATCAAAACTCCTCTCTTCTCTTCCTGGTCACTATTGAGTTCACCCATGTTCTGACCAATAATTGGACTCTCCCTGCCCCTCTTCTGTTTTGGGAGAGGAAAACCCCCTCCCCAACCTCCTACACATGGTCTAGATGATCCACCACATAAATCTCTCTCTCTCTCTCTCTAACTCAGCCAACCACAGATGGACAAGGATTGGTGATCACCCTCCTCTTCTCAGTCCACCTCCAGAGTGCATCACAAAGGAAAATATCGCGCCAGCACACTCCTCTCGACCCATGTGACTCTCTAGAGAAGGCCCCTCCCTTCTCCTTGTCTCTTTCCCCCTCACCCGTGCACTGGCCATGGCGCCCAGGACGTCCTCGACACGTCCCTCGCGTTCCAACACCTGGAGTGCATGCCCGAGCTTGTGGCTTCATGATTCAGCTCCTCAAGCTCTCAAGTAACCTACCCGTGCTCCTCACTTGCCCCCTCTCGTTTTCCTTCTCCCTCTAGCCCCTGTCAAACACCTGCGGGTGCCGAGGCTCCTCGTCAATCCTCCAACACTCCAGACCTCCTCCTCCTCTCTAAATCCCTCCTAGAGGATGTGCTAAGCACGAAAACTCGCAAAGGCATCCTCCTCCCTGCCCTATCCCGCTCGTGTCCGCTCGCTCTGAGCACCGCACGGACGTGCTCGCCGTCGTTCATGGCGCGGCCACTTGAGGTCTTGTTTTTCACTGTCCAACTTGCCCCACCACCTCCACACACTCCCAATAAGGTTCTTGCACTAAAACCCCTCTCTCTAGCCTTGCTGTTCACCCGAATCGACAACCGACCGCCGCGGGCGAACTCCTCGTCGGTTCTGCATCTCAGGGCCGCTCCGCCCTCCTCGTTTCTTTCTCTGGACCCCTATACATCTTAATCGACTCGTGCCACTCCTAATTTGTACCTTCACTCACTGTAGGTCCGCCGCCATCCACATCCCTGCTCGGCCGCCGCCACTATCCATCGGGGTTTCCATTTGGGAACTTCCCCTTCAAGCGATGAGGACACGACGAGCTTGGAGGCGTCTCTGTGATCCTCCTGGTGCAAGACTCTGCCTCAGGCAACCTCGGGATCGCTCTACGGCGATATCTCCGGCGGCAACCGCCTCGGGCCGCCGCACGACCCCGTCGCCCCGGCTGTTTATGGCCGGGACTGCGTGGCGTCCTCTAGGACGTCCGATCCCAAATCCGACGGAGCAGTTTGAATCCTGGGCCATCTAATCTCCACCGTGGATGGCCGATCAAACGGCGACTTACCGCTTCAACTCGCGCACGCTCGCTCGCGGGCCGGCCTGCCTTGCTCCCATTTCCCCTCAGATCCGGCTTGTTTCTTCACTGAAGGTTGTTTGTTTTTCTTTTTCCCTGCAAATCCATATCTGGATGTTTACTTTAATTCAAAACAAAAAGGTTAACAAGTTAATCATGCCAAACCAAAAATCACAGTTGTATATCTGCAAATTCCTAACCACCTCCAACTTGTAGATCTGCATTTTGTGCAATATTTTAAGATAAATTAAATAAATGGCAGAGGCACTCATTAACACCATTTATTTAATAACTTGAGTTTTATGTATCCAAAACATGCAAACTCAACTGTTCTGAGTAGCCCTTGAAAATATCTATCTGCTTCAGTTGGCCTTCAGTTGACTTGAGTTGTTATGTGAAAATGACATGCATGTTAGTTTTAGGCCAGAGAGCACTTATGTGAATTATTTGATTTTACTGGTGCTGATTTTTGAAGTGAATCCAATTATGTTGGTTTGCTAGTGACTAGGAGCACATAATACTAAGTTTAAATGATTTTAGGAGTTACAGAATAGGATTGGTGCAATATTTAGTGTTTAGCCATTTTCTGCATATTATTACTATGCCTTTATTAAATTGTGTGTTATATTGTTTTTGTTATATAAAAGTGATTCCTAGCATGTGTAATGTATTAATACATGATTGAGATGTTTTTTGAGTGATTCAATAGCATGATAGGTTTTGAGTGTGGAAAACCATGTTTGTTATGGTTTTATTCTCATAGGGTGGTTTTCCTAGTAATAATAGGTTGAAGGGAATATGCCCGAGAGGCAATAATAAAATGGTTATTATCTTATTCCTTGTTTATGATTAATGTTTATTTCTCATGCTAGAATTTTATTAACCGGAAACGTTGATACATGTGTGCTTAATAAACAAACAATGGTTCCTAGTAAAGCCTCTCTTTTAACTAGCTCGTTGATTAATAGATGATCAAGGTTTCCTGATCATGAACATTGGATGTTATTAATAACGGGGTCATGTCATTACAAGAATGATGTGATGAACATATACCCAAAGAGAATATAGCAATGCGATCAAGTCATTTTAGTTTACATTGTTATATCAAACATACAAAGTAACTTATTCCTTAGACCATGAGATCATGTCAATCGCTGATACCGGAAGAGTGCTTTGATGGCATCAAACGTCAAACCGTAACAGGATGACTATAAAGGTGTCGTTAAGTATTCAGAAAGTATTAGTTGAGGATCATGTATCAAGAGTGGGATTTGTCCATCCAAATGACGGAGAGATATACTCTGGGCCCTCTCGGTGATATCACATCGAAACCGCTTGCAAGCACGTGATATGATCACAAAGGATGTTATATCACGGGAACGAGAAAAGAGTACTTGTCGGTAACGAGATTGAACAAGGTATGGTTGATACCAATGATTGAATCTCGGACAAGTAAAATATCGCGAGACATAGGTAATAGTTCACGGCGTTGTTGGTTCACACGATCACGAGAGTCATCGTTGAATATATAGGAGTCATCACGGATCTCCAGATCCCATTGTTGATTATTGATCGGAGAGGAGTCTCGATCATGTCTATCTTATTCGCGAACCGTAGGGTGACACACTTAAGGTTCAATGACGCGTTTGAGAGGATACGGAATATCGAAGAATATTTTGGACAGCACCGAAATTGTTTCGGGGAAAATTGAAATAGTTCAAGGGGTTTTTCGTCGAATGGTTGTTAATAGAATTAACAAATGATTCAAGGTGCTTTATGCAAATGTTTGTTAATAGAATTAACAAATGCTGAAATAAAGAAATAAAAATGTTTTATTGATTTATTAAAGAAAAACTCTCGGATTTTCTAAGTGGGGTTTAAAGGAAAATGAGTGGGTGTGAGTGGAGTGTCCACTCACATCATGAGGGAAGAGGTGGGGGCACACCATGGGGCTGGCCGCACCCCCCTTGGGCTGCCTCCCCCCTCTCCTATAAAAGGAGGGTGAGAGCTCTCCCTCCTCCACACACTTGGCCACTTCCCTTTCCCTCCACCCGCTGCTCCATTTCATGGTCTCCGGCTTGGCGAAGCCCTGACCGTGGGATTCTTCACCACCACCATGTCGTCGTGCTGCTGGAGTTTTCCGAGGGATCCTCTACTTCCGCGCCCCGCTGGAACGAGGGAACGGAGGTCGTCATCAACCGTACGTGTGACCGATCACGGATGCACCGCCGGATTGCGGTGCCCATCTTCTCGCTATCGGGATCGGTGTGAGTACGACTACGCCAACAACGAGATTTGATCTTGTACCACTTTGAGTCTTCGAGGGTATGTGTTCTCCTTAGCCTTCTTGTTGCCCGTTGCACTTCGTCTCCTAGATTAGATCTTGGCCTTTCAGGTGTCTCTCGTGTAGGAAAATTTTTGTTTTCTATGCAACGAACCCTTTAGTGGTATCAGAGCCGGATCTATGCGCAGATGTTTTGTACGGGTAGAACACATAGGTGTATGTGGGCGTTGATGATCATGTTATTACCTCCTTTATTATTTTATGATCTTAGTGGCATAGTGGGATGAAGCGGCCCGGACTAACCTTACATGTCCACGTACATGAGACTTGTTCCACAACTGACATGCAACTTGTATTGCATAAGTGGCTTGCGGGTGTCTGTTCCTCCTACTATAGTTAAGATCTAATATATGAAGGGTTGTTAAAAATGTGTTTATCAACGTTGTGGTTGATGTTCGTAGGTATGAACGGTTCTATCATCGAAATCCCTAAGCCAAGTAAAATATGCAAAAATAATTAGAGGCGTCTAACTAGTTTTTGCTGGGCATGTGATGTGATATGGTCAATATTACAAATTTGATTATGAGATGATCTATTTTGTAAATTATAGATATACCGGAAGGTATCCATATGATTGTCTTCTTATTGATAGACAATCAAGATTGGGGTGCCATGGTACTTGGTACCACGCCGGTGGAATGATTGAGATCATACCATAATGCACATGATGGAGATCAAGTGCAAGGAGGACCATATCATATCACGTTATCCTTACATGTGATGTTTGTGATGCTAATCCTTTTATGCATCTTGTTTTGCTTAGATAGCGACGGTAGCATTATAAGATTATCCCTCTCACTTAATATCAAGATAATAATGTGTTCTTCATTAAGTATGCACCGTTAAGAAAGTTCGTCGTTTCGAGACACCACGTGATGATCGGGTGTGATAGACTCAACATTCGCATACAACGGGTGTTTTCAAGCCTAGCATGTACAGACATGGCCTTGAAACACACACAATACTACGGTTCTACTTGGCGAGCCTAGCATGTACAGACATGGCCTCGGAACACGTAACCGAAAGGTAAAGCATGAGTCATATGGATGATATGATGAACATGTCGATGTTCGCCTTTGAAGCTACATCATCTCACATGATGATCGGTTTCGGTGTAGTGAATTTGGTTCGTGTAATCACTAAAGACGACTAAGAGGGATGTTGTTTTTGAGTGGGAGTTCATGGTTTAATTTTGAATTAACTTGAACTTATTTATCATGAACAACTAATCAAAGTGAATTTGCACAAATTGTAGTATTCATTGGCATCTATAATTACCTTACACTTAGATTGTTAATTGAGATATAACTGTTATGATCTGGTAAATACCATTTAAGATTGGTACCGTATTAGTGAAATTTAAAGTTGAGTCCTATTGTAGATTTTTGGTATTTTCTACCTAGCTCTATATGGTTAATGATTGATTAATCTAGAGAGCAAATAATTCCTACTTAGAATCCAGAGTCATGGTTGCTTTCGTATTACTTTATCTTCAAAAGAATGTTTTGTTGATCAAGGTGATTTTGGAACTGAAAAGAGTTGTTTTCAGAAACAATCAAGTGAAAGATATATTGATATCTAGAAACTTAGTTGTAGCAACATGACTGAGTATAATTAAGCGTGACAATGTTTGCTTATATTATCTGAATATATGCAAATTTAGCGTGACAATGTTTGCTTATATTATTTGAATATATGCAATGATTGAAGACGCTAGGCGTTTGAATATTCCAAGAAGTTGGGCGCTAAAAATTATCCTCTAAATTCTTTCCTTCGAGGTATAGTAGCTTAATCATAAAATTGTTATGATGGGATGGATTAGAAGTATGGGTAAAGTAGTTTACCTTACTTGGAAATTGCTAAGAGTGGAATCTAGAAGAATGCTATTAATATGGTGATATTAGTAGAACAATCAAACTCAAAGTATGACTCAATGGGTGATAGTATATGACTAACACGCCAAAGAAAATGAGCTAGTACGGCTAGCATTGTTTGATGTTGATTGATTCTTCTGTAAAGGAAAGGGAATATTGAAAATAGAATTGCAAATAGATACATGGCAGAAAAGAAGATAACTGGAAAAGTCCAGCTCAGGAGTATATGCTTGATATACAAGTTATAGATGTATTACTAGTTAACAAAGTATTTTTGGGTATTTTGATACCACATTGGTTGGTATGAGTTGTCATACAAAACAACGCAATGCAAGAAATACAAGGGCCTAAAAGGAACTAGTAATAGATGTGGAATCGATTATGACAAGAACATAAATAAAGTGTTATTGTGTTCATTGTAGTATCAAACCAAACATTCAAGATTTATTTTAAGAACTTAATAAGTTGTTATTTTGTTCTAGTCTTTTGTGAGAACAAATGAGATTGTTCAAACGATGACCATATTCCATAATTGATGGATATGTTAATATAAATCATGTTGGTAAAGTAAACATCTGCAAGAATGAATGCTAAACGTTGCAAGACGTAAAAGATTTTCACTTAAATTGTGACACCACCATTTTAGTTCATATCGGAAAGGAAAACATGAAGGAACTCCATATTGATGGACTTCCGGAGTCATTTTGTTTTTGAATAAGTTGACGCTTGTGAGACCTCTTCCAAAAGATGACTAAAATTCCGTTCATAGGCCAAAGTAGAATGGACGACTAATGTAGTGGAGATTATACATGTTGATGTATATAGTCCATTATGTGTAGTCATGTATGGTGGATTAATTTTTCCTTCATAAAATTCTGTCGACGACTTGAGTAGATATGTGAGTATATCTATTTAAACAAAACGAAGTTTGACATTTTGAATTGGTTCAAAAGGTTGTTAATATGAAGTTAAAATCATTGTAACAAGATAATCAAGTATTTATGATTGGATCATAAAGGATAAAGTTTGAGTTACAAGTTTAGCAAAAGATCTGAGAAGTTGCAGAATTGTTCTACAACTTATACTTCTCGAATACCCCACATTAGATTGGAGTATTCAAAAGACAAAATCAAACCTTGTTTGACATGGTAAGATTAATAAAATTGCCATTATGATTTTGTAGTTTATACATTAAGGACAACCGCTTTTTCCACTGAAAAGAGCACCATCATGATCCGTTGAAATTGACAACATATAAGATATGGTTTGGGTAGTGACCCGAATTGTCATTTTTCTTAAGTTTTGGTATGCATAGCATGTGTAAAATGTTTACAACCAAAATAGGATAAATATATGTTTATAAGGTTATCCCAAATAAAACATTGGGTATTTCTCCTATCACCGAACCAAAAGACAAATGTTGTTTGTCAGAAAGGGTTGATTTCTCGAGAAAATAGTTCTTGCGAAACAAGTGAGTGGGAGCACAGTACAAACTCAACGAGATTAGAGAATCTTCGTTATCATGTCAAGAGTAGGGCAGCACTGGAAGTTGTTCCGGGGTTTACTATTTTGACTAAGTAGAAGATACTACAAATGTTGTAGATACTTCAAATGAGTTTGCGAACTGTACCAGAAAAGTCCAAAAACTTTGTACTTAGAACAACTTGTGGTTTAAGTGTAAAGTGTTGTTTTGACAACAGAAGGACCTGGACCTTATAAAGGAAGCAAATGATGGGCCCTGACTTCGTAAAATTGACTATGAGTCATTATATCCGCCATAGTATCCTTGTATGAATATCAAGTATGTGACTTGGTAGTCCTTTCGATAGGCATGATGCCTAACGATAGCAAAAGGGTCTATATAGCGACAAATACATGGATTTTACATCTTTTGAAAGTTGTACTTATCGAAAAGTTGTTTTCGACGAAGTTCAAAGAGTTCACTACTACAAGATTTTGATCTTCCGTAGTGATGCTTAGTCTTTGCGGATAGTTCTAGCAAAAGTTACATATTATGATATGGCAGTTGAATAAAAAAACTAACTCTCCTCTCGAGGAAGTTTGATCAAAGATGTGTACTTGACACAGTCTGAGAGTTTTGTAAAATTCAAAAGATTGCTAGAAAGGTATGCACACTTCAATGGTTGAAGTGAGCATAACGAAGTTGAAATCTTTACCTTAATGAAGTTATCAAAAGAGTTTGATTCCATCATGAACGATAAAGATGATTGTAAAGTTACAAGAAATTAAGTGGGAGCGCTATGACATATTTTGATTGGAAAATATGTATTTTAAATTAACACGGTTAAGATTTTCATATTGATGAAAGGCTTGGAAGATATTGGGCATCGATGTCTATAAAAGATGGATTCAAGCGCCTGATATGATTGAAGCCAAATTACATAGATGAAATATTGAAGTAAGTCAAATATAAAATTGATAAGAAGGAGTTCTTGTCACATGGAAAATAATTGAGCAAGATTCATGTGTTTTGACACATGATGAGCATCATTGAAATTGAGATTTCTAAGTCATGTTTCCATGCTATGTACACAACCAGATGAGTCATATGCTATAAAATGTTAGAGTAGGATTATTCATATGATGATTAGACAACAGTGGGAGAGATCCTTGTGTCATTTTAGAAATGCTAAGGATATGTTTTCCTATATAGTAATGACAAAATATTAGTTGTAATATGTTACACTAATAGTCTTGTCATTTATTCAAATTTTATCTCAATTAAAATATGTGATGAAGGGTAGCACAATAGGATGGAAGAAAGTTCCATGCTGGATTTGAAAGAGTTTCAAAATTAAAATATTGTGACAGATACTACAACAAAGGCTAAAGTATATCGTTGTGTTGACAACTGATTATAAGCGTATTTTGTGTCAAGGAGTTCTTTATTGAACTTGGTGAATTTCCAAGAATGCTGAAACTATGAAGCTACATTTTTACAATGTTAGTAACATCAGTTTAAGCTGAGGAATTAAGGTATCACCGGAACTTGGTGAATTTCCAAGAATGCTGAAACTATGAAGCTACATTTTTACAATGTTAGTAACATCAGTTTAAGCTGAGGAATTAAGGAATCACCGGAACTTGGTGAGTTTCCAAGAATGCTAACACTATGAAGCTACATTTTCACAATGTTAGTGACAACAGTTTAAGCTGAGGAATTAAGTTTTCACCAATTGACCATATATATACAAAGCCATCTCATTAGAGAATGAGTGATGCGTGTAGACGCAAAGAACATGCAAATACAATAGGACCTGAACAGTTCAGATCTTGTTGATGATGTTTACCGCATGCGAAGCATGGTAATAACACTGGTACGCCATATGTGTTAAAGTGCTTACAGACTAGATTATTGACTCTAGTGCAAGTGGGAGACTGAAGGGAATATGCCCGAGAGGCAATAATAAAATGGTTATTATCTTATTCCTTGTTTATGATTAATGTTTATTTCTCATGCTAGAATTGTATTAACCGGAAACGTTGATACATGTGTGCTTAATAAACAAACAATGGTTCCTAGTAAAGCCTCTCTTTTAACTAGCTCGTTGATTAATAGATGATCAAGGTTTCCTGATCATGAACATTGGATGTTATTAATAACGGGGTCATGTCATTAGAAGAATGATGTGATGAACATATACCCAAAGAGAATATATCAATGCGATCAAGTCATTTTAGTTTACATTGTTATATCAAACATACAAAGTAACTTATTCCTTAGACCATGAGATCATGTCAATCGCTGATACCGGAAGAGTGCTTTGATGGCATCAAACGTCACACCGTAACAGGGTGACTATAAAGGTGTCGTTAAGTATTCGGAAAGTATTAGTTGAGGATCATGGATCAAGAGTGGGATTTGTCCATCCAAATGACGGAGAGATATACTCTGGGCCCTCTCGGTGATATCATATCGAAACCTCTTGCAAGCACGTGATATGATCACAAAGGATGTTATATCACGGGAACGAGAAAAGAGTACTTGTCGGTAACGAGATTGAACAAGGTATGGTTGATACCAATGATCGAATCTCGGACAAGTAAAATATCGCGAGACAAAGGGAATAGTTCATGGCGTTGTTGGTTCACACGATCACGAGAGTCATCGTTGAATATATAGGAGTCATCACGGATCTCCAGATCCCGCTGTTGATTATTGATCGGAGAGGAGTCTCGATCATGTCTATCTTATTCGCGAACCATAGGGTGACACACTTAAGGTTCGATGACGCGTTTGAGAGGATACGGAATATCGAAGAATATTTTGGACAGCACCGAAATTGTTTCGGGGAAAATTGAAATAGTTCAAGGGGTTTTTCGTCAAATGGTTGTTAATAGAATTAAAAAATGATTCGAGGTGCTTTATGCAAATGTTTGTTAATAGAATTAACAAATGCTGAAATAAAGAAATAAAAATGTTTTATTGATTTATTAAAGAAAAACTCTTGGATTTTCTAAGTGGGGTTTAAAGGAAAATGAGTGGGTGTGAGTGGAGTGTCCACTCACATCATGAGGGAAGAGGTGGGGGCACACCATGGGGCTGGCCGCACCCCCCTTGGGCTGCCTCCCCCCTCTCCTATAAAAGGAGGGTGAGAGCTCTCCCTCCTCCACACACTTGGCCACTTCCCTTTCCCTCCACCCGCTGCTCCATTTCATGGTCTCCGGCTTGGCGAAGCCCTGACCGTGGGATTCTTCACCACCACCACGTCGTCGTGCTGCTGGAGTTTTTCGAGGGATCCTCTACTTCCGCGCCCCGCTGGAACGAGGGAACAGAGGTCGTCATCAACCGTACGTGTGACCGATCACGGATGCACCGCCGGATTGCGGTGCCTATCTTCTCGCTATCGGGATCGGTGTGAGTACGACTACGCCAACAACGAGATTTGATCTCGTACCACTTTGAGTCTTCGAGGGTATGTGTTCTCCTTAACCTTCTTGTTGCCCGTTGCACTTCGTCTCCTAGATTAGATCTTGGCCTTTCGGGTGTCTCTCGTGTAGGAAAATTTTTGTTTTCTATGCAACGAACCCTTCATAGGTTAAATTATGTTATTCTTCATATTGGTATGATGAATTGAATAAATGCTTTAGTATTGTTATTTATAGAATAGCTACTGTTATTTTTGCATGTTATACTTTCTTGCATGTGGCATGCCATGCTACTTTTAGGTGATTTCTGCCATAGTAGTTATTTGCATGCTTAGTTTTTTATAAATTGTTTAGGTTGTTATTTTGATATTACTAGCATGTATAGGTATTGTTTTCTCTGTTATTTGGATGCTATCTTATATGTCTATCAAGTAGAATAAATCTTGTTTAGTGATCTATTATTGTTATGCATGTATGCATGTCTAAATAGCCCCTTTTGCATCTCTAGTTTTAGTGGTCATTTTGCTCCATGATTATTTCCATGTATTGAGTGATGCCATGATATGTTTGGTATTGTTTTCTGTATGTTATTAGGTTGCTTAGCTACTGGTTATATTATTTCTCAATGGTTAGAAAAGCATGTGTTACTATGAGATTGTAATATTGCTTCTTATTATTTTTCTATGCGTGTGTATGTGTTCCTAGGTTGTTTTCTTGTTATTTTGATCATCCTCATGAATGACCAGCGAGTCATTTAACCTTATTTGAGCATGATATGAGAGTGGCACACCCACTGGACTCATGCCATTTTGGTTGAGGATCCATAACATCAATTCTAGTGTTATTTGTATGTATTGTCTGTGCCTATTTTGCTTGATGGTGTGCACCCTAGTACCATTGTTTGTGAGTGTACTTGTTTGATGAAATGCTTGCTGTATGTTTACTTTTTGTCAAGTGCTTGCCTTTGTTTGGTTCTTATTGGGTGTTTTCCTTTTTGTGTTTACGACGTTAGATTACGAAGACGGTATTATTTCCGGAGAGGTTTTTATTGCAACTCTTGTTTATTTCAAGAGCAAGACCAAGACCAGTGCCAAGGCAAGCCATTCTAAATGCTTGCTGTTGTTTTACTTATCATTATCTATCATGCATGTTTTACTTCTGAAGTTTTACAAAAGTTTGATTCAAAAACTATTCCTTTAAGTGGACTATACCACTATCAATTTTTTTATGTATCTAATATGCTATATCCAATATATAATCTTGGTGTTACCAAGCCCTTTAGACATTTTAGTATCATCACTTAATCAACTTAATTCCCCTAGTGGACATTTTAGCTTGATGTTTTTGGAAAGCAAAAGCTTGGAAAAAACCCGAGGAAAGGTGGGACCTTGTCCAAGGGAGGTTTGTGAAGAAGGAAATTTTTTCGACTCGTTTTCCAAAAATGACACATAACCTAGTCTTCGCCGGACAACCAAGCCGTGCTTCCACATTACCTCAATATGGGAACGGGGTCTAGCTAATTGCTTGTCGGTGTTAGTCCGTGTCTACCTCAAAGTTCTATAGGGGTTAGAGTCCCCCGAACGGAATTGTCGCCAGGAGGGAGAAACGGGACATTCACAGTGTGGGATTAAGTTCACTACCGGTTAAAGCAATTGGGTCTCCTGCCATGGCGGTGTGTTGTCAGGGGAAACCGGATCGATACGGCTGACTCACTCGGTGCCGGGGAGAACAAACCCAGTTGAAGAGGTAGTCATTTACTAGCACTGACATAGTGGATGGTTAGGACCAGTTATCCAATGTTTGCATACTGTCTCGGATAGTCCGTGGTTGTTCACGGCGGATGTACAGGATCCTGTGGATTGTGTGCACCTCTGCAGAGTAAAAACTACTCAGAATAGCCGCGTCCTCGGATATGGACAGTTGAGTGGCCATGTAGCTAGCATTGTGTCAATGTTTTCGAAAAGCTGGAAAAGTGTTTTGGAACTTGTACCTGGGAGGTACGTTGAAAGGGAATGATTGTACCTTTGAGGTACCGGATAAATGGTTATCTTAAATATGTGTTTTCCAAGAAGTTTTGCAAAGAGAAATGTTTTCTTTATTTAAAATGCTTTATCAAAACCTTGTGGACATGCTATATCTACAAGAGAAATGAAATATCTTTTGAAGTATCTTCTTCAACAAAGAAAAATAAAACTTGTGCAACTATGATGAGTCCTAAATTCATCATTGCTAGTTGAACCCTAATTAAAGCCTTCCTACCACCTATATATATATATGCATACTTGCATGTTTAGCTTTCATTTGGGGTGTCTTGCGGAGTACATTCAAACGTACTCACATTGGTTTAGTCCCTGGCTATTGTCTTAGCCAGACTTTGAGCAGAAACCCGGAGAACCTGAAGCAGATGGTGTCGCTGACGGCTATGCGAACTAGGAACGTGTCCGAGTCAGTAGCCTGTAGGTAGTCAATGCGTGACTTGGGTTTACCACGAGTGTGTTTTGTATTCTTCCGCTGTTTTTAGTGTGTGTTCCTGCCCTGCGTGGCAGTTGTTTTCAACTGAGTCAAGTGACCAGTTGTGTAAGCCATGTATTCGTGTAGTGGATGTTGTAATCTGCAATGCCAACTCGAGTATGTTGTTCACGACTAACTGATCATGGGATCGTGAATGTATGCATAATGGAGGTCTCGGACTGCTTGTCTGGGGTCCCCACAAGGACAGGATGAACATGATTTACTTCAAACACTAGTGGGACTCCACGAACCCCCTGAAGTGCTAGAAGCCAGGAGAAAAGCTCTCCAAAGGCAACAGCAACATCTATTCAGAACTCGGGAAAATCTCCTAAAAACCCAGGCTGACATTAAGTTGCAGCAGGAAGAAATTGAGGAGTACGAGAGAAGGAATAGATCTGGCATAAAACCTACACGGTTACCCGGAATCACAAGTCCGGAAGTATTGCCGCCAAAGGAACGGTTCCAAAACCCTGCCTGGCAAAAGCAAGTAGGCATTGATCCCAAGGGTGAACCTATATACAAAACCGCAGTAGAAAACGCGGAAGCCGCATTCTCCATCCTCAATGATGTTTTGTACTCCAATGATGAAATGATTCAAGGGGTGTATGCTTTCTTAGGAAAAGCATTGCAACAGCAGCAGCGAGAGGAGGCAAGATCAGGGAAGTTGCATGACGACTCGGCCATATGCAAAACAGCCACTTGCGCCGCTGGAGCACCCGGACCTAGCAAACCTGGAGATTCAGGTAATTCAAAAGAGAAGAAAGGAGATCCGAGAAAGGACAAGAAAATTCCAGATAACAAGGATGCAGCGTTTAGGACCGGATCCCATCCGCCGAAAGGTGGAATCAACCCCCGAGATCGGGAAGAACAAAACCGGAAAAACGGAAAAACAATGCCGCCTCCGAGACACCCTACTGAAAAAGATGGAAGATACGACATTCCTCACAGGCGTGAGAGATACCGTACGCCTCCTAGGAATAAGGAAAGACAAAGGAGTAGAAATCCACCTTATTCCAAATGACACGATAACTGAGCAAATAGGGATAACCCCGGAAAAGCGCACTCGCACAAAAATTGAAAAGAAAGGAGAAGATCCCCTTCTATCCATTCAGTCGGCAGATATTCCGTTCACGCTGACAGAGCGGAAAGAGATGATCTATACTTTGGACCAAAGTGCCTCACTGACAGGATCCGAAGAATAACTCTACATTCTGGCTTCGTCAAAGTTGGCCCAACATACCAAAAATATACCGGAAGTACAAACCCGGATACCTGGCTCTCAGACTACTATACAGCCATCCAGATTAACAAAGGGACAGATCTAGAGGCGGTAAAATTCCTCCCCCTAATGTTGCTGGATGGAGCCAGAGATTGGATTAACGGGCTTCCGTCAAGAACCGTGGATAGCTGGGATGATATGGCTAGAGTTTTTATTCAGCATTTTTGGGGAACTTATAAACGCCCCAATAGCATCAAGCAGCTAAACCGCTGCACCCAGTTTGAAGATGATCCATATGTTGATTTTATCTCAAGATGGACTGCAATCCAAAACAGCTGCTCTGGGGTAAGTGATGTACAAGAAATGCATGCTTTCATCAATGGCTTAAAACCCGGCCTTGTACCGTGCATGGTTGGTTCAAAGCAGCACAAAGATCTCGGATCTATGCTTACAACCGCAAATGAGCACGCAAGGGCTGAAGACGACATCAGAGCGAGAGGGAGAAATATTGATGCTTTGGCTCAGGCCAAAAATACGCCTCGTTCTGAGAAAAAAGCTACTCCAGAGACACAGCAAAATCCCAAAGAAGTTAATCTATCCTTTGGAAAGGATCATGCCAGCAAATGGAAAGGAAGAAACACAGAACCTATCTGCTACACAAAAAAGAGTGGGAAAAAATTAAGTCGGAAAACTGTGTTCACCATTCGCAATTTGGGAAACCCACCCATACTAAAACACAATGTCGGCTTAATAATCATATGAAAGGCAGTGCAGCATCCGGGAACAAGGGGAAGAACTCCAAGAGGAAATTCTCCAAGTAAAAGCCAGAAGCTGAAAAAGAAGACAGTGAATCGGACACTGATGAAAAAATCCAGGAGCGGCGGCGAAAAGGCAAACCAAAGTTCCCTAGAGTTGATAGAGAATGAAATTTAACTTTCCTCGCAACTCCCTCAGCAAAGGTGGCAAAGAGGACACTTCGAGAAATAAACGCGGTTGTTCCACCAACCCCCAAATTCTTGAAGTACTCGAATACACCAATTACCTGGGATCAGTCTGATCATCCCGGAAATATCCCAGAACCCGGCACACAAGCTCTAATTGTAAGCCCTATTGTTCAAAACACTAGGCTAAAAAGAGTGTTGATGGATGGAGGTTCCAGAATTAATATAATGTACCTGGATACACTGAAGCATCTGCGAATTTCCGAGACTCGGCTCCATCATAGCAACATACGTTTCTATGGCATCCTTCCTGGAAGACAAGCACAATTCCTAGGAGAAATTTCCCTAGACGTAACCTTTGGAGAAAATACCACTTCCGATAGCAAAAATTCTCTTTCGAGGTCGTGCCGTTCGAAAGGGTTTGCCACGCATTAATCGGACGTCTAGCTTTCGCCAAATTCATGGCAAGATCATGTTATATTTATAACAGGCTGAATATGCCAGGGCCAAAAGGAGGAGTAATCACCATATCGGGAGACTTCAAATTGGCAAACGAACTGGAAAAAGAAACGCCCTTTGTGCAGAAAAAGTAATAGCAAAGGAGGAATTGCAAGAGCTGGCAAAAGAAGTATCGCCGACAGAAATGCCGACAGGAAAAGAAAGCCAGAAGCCGGCAGATAGTTTCAAAGCTTCCAAGAATACAAGGCAGTTTATCCTAGATCTCAAAGATCCAACAAAATTTGTCGTAGTGGGAACCGGGATGACCGACTAATAGGAAAGCGAGCTCATCAAGTTCCTCCGTGAGAACTGGGATATTTTTGCATGGTGTCATGCGGACATCCCAGGTGTACCCAGGGAACTTGCTGAGCATCAACTCAAGGTGATTCCAGGATCTAAATCCGTCAAACAAGGTCTCCGTCGATTTGACGGAAGAAGACGGAAGTCTATTGGCAAGGAGATTATCCAACTATTAGCAGCTGATTTTATCCGGGAAGTTATACATACTGAATGGTCTGCGAACCCAGTATTAGTCCCAAAGAAAGATAGTTCTGTTCTTAGGATGTGTATAGATTACACCGGCCAGAACAAATTGTGTCCAAAAGATAGGTTTGTGTTGCCGCGAATCGATCAAATAATAGACGCCACTGCTGGCTCTGAGCTTTTATGCTTTTTGGATGCTTATTCCGGGTACCATCAAATACATATGAAGGAATAAGACCATATCAAAACCTCCTTCATAACCCCGTATGGAACATACTATTACATAACCATGCCTTTTGGCCTGAAGAACGCAGGAGCAACTTACCAGCGTTGCATGTAACGATGTTTCCATAGTCAGATTGGCAAAAACGTTCACGTTTACGTGGACGACATTGCCGTCGTTTCTAAGGAAATAGTCACACTCCTTGGAGATCTACGAGAAACTTCTGAAAATTTGCGCACTTACAAAATGAAGTTGAATCCATTAAAGTACGTATTCGGGGTTCCCTCGGGAAAGCTTCTGGGTTTTATCGATTCTCACAGAGGAATAGAAGTAAACCCGGAAAAGATCAAGGCAATCTTAAACATCTCAAGGCCTACGTGCTTAAAAGATGTACAAATAATGATGGGTTCTGCAGCCGCCGTCAGCAGGTTCATAAGCCGGCTAGGAGACAAATCTCTGCCATTATACAAATTTTTGAAAAAATCAGACAAATTTGTATGGACAGAAGAGGCGGACAAAGCATTAACCCAGTTAAAAGAAACCTTGATGAAAGATCCGATTTTGGCATCACCAAAAGACGAAGAACCCATGTTATTGTATCTCACAACAACAAACAGGGTTATTAGTATTGTGATAGTTGTGAAAAGGCAGAAACAAGAGCAAAGTGTACCAGATCAACATCCGGTATTGTAACAGCCCAAGTATGAAAACCATCCCCTTAGAATGTTTGTTGCATGTTTATTTAAGTATTGCATCATGTCATCATATTGTTGCATTTGTTTCTTTTGTTTTGCATCTGTTATTCTTTGTTTTCACAATGAAACTCAAACAATTTCAAATGCCTTGTTTTCATAATTGTTCTGTTACAACTTTTGGAATAAAAACCACAAATGAAAACAACCAAATTGTTCCATTTTATTCCATGTTTATCACTCATTGAAATATTGGTTTGATCAATCAATTGTTTCCAAATTGCAATCAAAAATTCAAATCAAAGCACCAAAACAGAATCACTTTGAAATCATGTTGAGGTCAAAACAAATCTACTCTATTTGTTTATAATAACATAGGGGTCACCCTATTTAAAATTGTGTTTCAATAATCATTTTTAATACTCAAATCACTCCAATATGAACTATTTCCAAACAGCCTCAAATTCAAATGTTTTTGGAATTCCAAACTTGGTTTTGGGTGGTGTCTAACCTAATTATGCTACCCAAATTTTTCTGTAATTTTTGGAAAACCCCAAAGTATCTATCTCTTCCATTTTCTTTGGCTACAAAAAAACAGAAAAATAAAAATAAGAAAAAGGAAAATCCAAAGGAGAGGGGCAGCCCAACCCCACTCCCCAAGCCCATCTCCTTTGGCCCAGTACCCCTTCCTCCCTCTTGTCGTCTTCCTCACGCTGAGGTCATCTCTGTACGAATCCATCTTCCCACCCTCCGATCATCCCCTCCTCCGCTTGATTCTTTGCCGTACCACCCCCCTCTTCTCTCCATAAAACCCTCTGCTCGCCCCTAACCCTAGCTCTCCAACCCACCGCCGCCATCTCTCCCTCTGCTGTCTCCCCCACCTTCTCTGTCCCTCCTCTGAACCTTTCCATTACCGGAGGAGGAAGCGCCACGGCGGCGGGGAACGGGTGGTTGCCGCGGGCCGCTGACGGCGGGAATGGACCCGCGGCGTCTCCCTCCACCGCCTCGACTCACCGCGTGTTGCTGGGAGCAACCACGGCGACCGCGCCGTCGCCGGAAATTTCCGTCGTTCTTCTGTTCGTCGTCTGAACGTCTACCACGAAACCCTCGATGTGAGCCTCTGCTCCTTCTCCTCTCCCTCCTGGTTACTCTCCGTAGCACACACACGTCCGCACCATCACGCCCACGGCGCACACCCCGGCAACCGCGAGCATCTCGCAGCAGCGATCGCTGTCTGCCCTTGTCGATCATGTCCGTCCGCAGCCCTGCAGAGATGCAGTGTCAGAAAAGTTCAGTTAAGGACTTACCTGACGAACGTTACACCATAACTTCCTTCGCTTCCGATACCTGACACGAAACGCAACGAGCCGCACTGGTAGCACGCGCGCTCGCTCGCCCCAGGGGCGCGGGTTCGAGTCCCGCGGGAGGCATTTTGCCTCCCAATTTTTCCTTGCGCGCAACCGCGCTGGGCCCCGCCCGTCAGTGGCCCTGCAAGCCACGTCCACCTCCAGCCGCGCCACCTAGGCTCCACAGTGGCATGGGCCCGCACGGCAGCGTCTCAGGCCAGAATTGCACGGGGTGTAAAACGTCCAGGGGCCCCTCTGCAATTCCGTTTCTTTCTTTTTAGGTCCCTGCTTTTACTTTTGGGCCCCTAAAATGGAAATGTGAATAACTTTCAAATGCCAAATCCAATTAAGATAAATAAAATATGCACACTGATCTAAATTAAATTCTCTACCTAATGGTGCCATTTGTTTACTGTTTTGAATTTCCAAATTGCAATTTAAATTTGAATCCAAATAATTCAAATGCAAAATTCTAAAATCCATAACTAATTCATTATTAATCCAATAAATGCAAATAGAATATGTTTTTCATACCATTTTGAATATCCTATTCAAATATAAAATTTGTTTCCTGGTTTGAGTAATTTAAATTGCCTAAATAATTTAATACTTGTTTAATTCATTTAAATTTGATAAAAACCATAACTTGCTCAAAATAAAATATTTTTGAACATGCAAAATATGTTTTCAAGCCATCAAAGTGTGAACTTTTCAAATGTGAACTTTAATTTATGTTTTGAACAAATAAAACTTCAATTAAATTCAAACTTGTTTTAAAATCATTAAAAACCTGTTTAATATTGTTTAATTCATAATTAAATTATCCTAATTCCAATTTCAATAATTGAAACATGCAATCCAACTAAAATTTGATGTTCTTTTCAAATATAAACTTTTTTATTTGCTTTGCACACTTTAACTTGGTGAAAACAACAATTACTTGTGTGGCAAGTTTACGTAACCAAACTTTCCAAACTTAATAAATGATTTTCCAAAACTTGTTAAATCCTTTTTCACTTGCATCTATCATTGTTATTGTTGTTATTTTGTTGTTTTCCTCATCCATGCATCATGCTAATTCACCTACACAAGTTGTTTAGTTGTAAAACAATTAATTCAACCATAATTCATGGGCTTTTCATATGCAATCCAATTGCATGTGGGTCCATTTAATCATGTTGTTATCTTGTCAACTAGTTTATTTCTATGCATCAATTAAATGGTCATGCATCATCCCATTGTTTGTGCACTATGCCATGTTATTGATTGTTTATCTTTCTGCATTGTTTGTTTGCTTCTTCTCGGATAAACGACGACGTTGAGACCGACGATACTTACGACATCCCTTCTAAGGAGTTAGCTCAGTACCAGGCTACTGAGTTTGCAGGCAAGTTATCACTCACATGAATCATCGAGTTCCTTTCCACACTTGTTGTCGATACTATCCTTTTGTCTACTATTGCTAGCCCTATGAATCGATGCTTGTTCTCCGAACCCATCACATGATATCTTGAGCCATGATATTGCCTCACCTCCATACATACAGCCATTGCTTGTGCCTGTTCTTATCTAGCATGCTTAGGGTTGCTTTTGCTCGAGCCTGTTGTCGGTTACTTCTTTTACTATCATACTATTATCATTGTTACCGAACCGGGGGCTCGAATGTTAATCAATCAATCCTGATAATGCTAATGGTAATAATAATTTGATGATAAGGCACCGGCAGGAGGCCCTTTGTGGTTTTGAGGCCTGCTAGTGTCGACCCTAATAGGAAAAGGGTCTTGTCTACTGATCCATGATGAGCGCACTACCCGCATGTGGGAAGCGAGTATGGGCGCCCCCCTCAACTGACTCGATTCGCATCTCGTCCAAATCGCCGTACTAGTTCGGGTGTTCCATTTGCTGCATCATATGCAGGTACGAACCCTTGGCGCCAGGGTGGAACTTTTGTAGTCGGCATTTAGGGCGGCGTGGTCTTCCAGTGCTATGAGGGTCCTCCTTTTCTTCGGGGGGCTCGATTAGCCGCGCACGCACAGCACGCGGTGCTTTGGGCTTGATGCGAAGAAGGGTTGGTTGTGTTGAGTACCCCGCTTGGTGGGGTGATCTCCCATCTGGCGGGATATTCTTACGTGTACGGTTACTATGGTGCACCCCTGCAGGGTAAATCTTCTCGAGAAGCCGTGTTTTCCGCGGTTATGGACTACTTGGTGAAAGTACTGGCTAACAAGTACTCAGGACAACTTCAACATAATGATCAATCATGTTTCACCCAATGGTTAATAACTTGACTAGTAATAGGTTATTCACACAATAACTTGACTCATCTTTAATACCACTGTGTGAGTTATCCTCGGATTGCTTCTTCGGATAAGGGGCGAGATCCAGGATGGGTTTGTTTGGATTTACTTTCAGTTGGTTACCACCACTCGATCTTATCTTCTTCTGTTAGCCGGAACTTGTAGTTATCTTCTGTAGTTGGTTAGAGCAGCCCGCTGCAGCTTTCATATCACCTATTCCTTCCGTTGATCCCAAGCATCCATGCTTGTGTTGACGGGTAACTCTTTGATGAAGTGTGAGTCTTGCTTGCCAGTACATCAAATGTACTGACCCCGTTGGGGCTGTGGTTTACGCAGACTACGACTACGAGGATCCTCATGGTGGCTTCGACGTGGAGTATGACGAGACTGCTGACGAGTAGATAGCGGACCCGGGCAGGATCCGAGACTTCGTGGATGGGCTCCTTTTTCCTTTCATTGCCGGCCTCTTAGGCCTATTTGGATCTTGTCTGTACTCAGACATGTTGATTGCTTCCGCTGTATTGTACTGATGTATTGTTGGGACATGTGTCCTCTGAATGATTGTATTGGCTATCTCTGCTCTAATGAGAGCCATTCGCAACTTATTTCAATCTTTTGTGTCGTAGAGATATGTTGTGTTATCATTTTGTTTAACGGCGTTGACGTACCATGTGTGTATGGTTTGAAGTACGTCGACGGTAGTGCCTTTGATCTCTAGTGGATAGTTTACATCGACGATGGAATAGCAGGGCTTGTGTTGTCGCGCATAAGCGCAGGCCTACCAGGAAGCTGGGACGTGGGAGCAGTTATGCCCCATAATCCAAGCACCTGCTATCCAGTTCGGCCCGATGAGTATTCACTAGAAATCAGGGTGCGACAGGTATATTATGTCAGCGAAGTTTTTTTCGAGTCCAAACAAAGGTACCCACACTATCAAAAGCTGGCATATGGCGTGTTTTCGCATCTCGAAAACTCCGCCATTATTTCCAAGGACATTCCATAACAGTGATATGTAAAGCACCACTAGGGGATATTATTAACAATGCGTACGCAACAGGGAGAGTAGCCAAATGGGGCATCGAGTTGGCTGCGTTTGACATTAAGTACAAAACCCGGACGGCAATTAAATCCCAGGCGTTGGCAGATTTCATCGCTGATTGGACAGAAGCAATGGAAAATACACCAATGCCGGAGTCGTAATATTGGGTTATGCACTTTGACAGATCCAAGATGAAGGAAGGCGCTGGAGCTGGTGTAGTGCTAAAATTCCTAAAGGGCGATACTATGGAGTATGTATTACAAATACACTTCAACGCCAGCAATAATGTGGCAGAATACGAAGCTTTGCTTCATGGCTTGCATATTGCAAAAGAAATAGGTGTCAAAGGCATATTATGCTATGGTGACACAGATTCGGTACAGCATCAGCTCAACCAAACATGGGATGCCAAAAGCCCCATCATGACCAAATATCGGAGAACGGTGGACGAGTTTTTCATTTACTTCCTGGGATTTGAAGTAATTCATGTCAAAAGGGAAGAAATTTGGAACGCGGATGCATTAGCCCGCATGGGCTCGAAAAGAGTGAAAATCCTACCACCAGGTGTGTTTGTCCAACATTTGCATGAACCATCGATAAAAGATGGAGATGTTAATTATCCTCTCGTTTCCGAGTCAATCGAAGTCCTGGTCGTTAACCCGGATTGGACAATTCCATATTTAAACTTCTTTGTATATCAGAACTACCCGGATGGAGCAGACGAGTGTAACATCCCAAGTCTGAAAAATAGCCATTAGAATGTTTGCTCTCTGTTATTTTATGTTTTGCATCATGGCATCATGTTCATTGCATTTGTTTTGCTTGTTTTCCTTTTGTTTTCCTCTGTTTTCAGTTGTTTTCCAACTGTTTTCATTTGTTTTCCTTTGTTTTCTATTTGAATTTCAAACCAAAACTTCAAACCTTTTGTTTCATCCTTGTGATGTTACAATTTCCAAAATGTTATTTCAAATAAAAACAACCAATTGTTCTCATTTTATTCCATGTTGATCAACTAATAAAATGGTGCTTTTATTTCAATTAATTAATTCCAAATTGGTTTCAAACTCAAAGCAATCATCAACAGCACCTAATTTGAACATTTTGAAATTACCAAACAAATCAACCATTTGTTATATTTTTAATCAATAGGGTTCACCCTATTAAAATCCTTGTTTTCAATATTAATCAATTAATTTCCAAATTGCTTTCAAATGCACATCAAAAACCTTCAAACAGCACACCAATTGAAATCATAAAAATAACCAAAACATTGTTGTGCTCTTTGTTTCCAATTAAATTCTTTTGATCACCCTATTTTTAAGAATATTGTTCAATAACCATTTAATAATAAAATTCAATCAAACACAATCCAAATTCAAACAGCACCTAAAATTAAAATGTTGTTGAATTCCAAACTTGGCTTTGGGTTGTGTTTGACCTAAATATGCTACCCAAATTTTTCTGGAATTTTTGCAAACTCCAAAGTCATCTATTCCTTCCAATTCTTTGCTGCAAAAAAAAACATAGCAAAAAGAATAAAAAATAGAAAGGGAGAGAGAGAGCACAGCAGCCAGCCCATCTATTTTCCCACCCCTTTTCCCTTTGGCCCAACTCACTTCTGGCCCGTACCCCCTCTACCCTTGTCGTCTTCCTCCTCCCTCTGTACGAACTGCTTCAGCACCACACGATCCACTCCCCCTCCTCCGATTCATGGCCGTACGAGCTCCTCTGCTCCTTAAAACGCCAAGCCGCCCCCTCTGCCAACCCTAAACCCCTCTCCCTCACCAGCCGCCGCCATCTTCCCTTACCTTCCACCTCTTCCCTCTGCTCTCCCAGCTTATGAACCCTGAAACCTGCATGCGCAAGTTACAGAGAGCAGCAAGCTCGCTGCCGCCCCCCACCACGGTCACCTCGAGGACTTTCCGTCCCCGGGAATGGAACCGGCTCCCCTCCCGCTCCAAGATTGTTGAAGGCCTCATCGCCGGATACCGCCCAGGTCGCCGCCGCCGTGCTCCTCTAGCCGCGGCCCTCCTCCTGCTGCTGTCCGCCCACGATCTCCCTGCACCCGACCGCCTCCTGAAGCCGCCTCGAGGTGAGCCCTCGACCATCCCCTCGCCTTTCCTCCCTCCTGCACCACCCACCCGCACCAGCACCACACCACACGCCCCAGCGTCTCCGGCGATCGCCACTGCCGGCTGCTGCCATGTTTCTATCGAGGTACAGAAGCCATCTTGCAGATTCAGTTCAGTTAAAACCCGAGTTCTGAACCATATACACCCCCCGTTTCCCTTCCTAACACAAACACAGCAGCAGTCCCACTGGTTAGGCACCCCTTGGCGCAGCAGGAGGTGGGGGGTTCGAATCCCCCCTCCCTCAATTAATCAAACCTTTTTTATTTTTCATTAATTTGGTCACAGAAACATCTCAGATTCACAACCAAGCCCCTGGTAATAAATTCTAGCCCCTGCAAAATTTTTTTCAAGTCCCTAGATGAATTAAAAATGGCAGATTTACCCCAAATCTAGTAAATTGCATAAGAAAATCATCTTAACTCCTATTTTAACTTTTTAAATATGTTTTCTGTCCCAAATTAAATGTTCTATCCAAATATAAAATTTGTTTACTGTTTTGAATATTTTAAATTGGTGAAACATTTGAATTCTTGTTTAAATCACTTAAACTTGCAAAATTCATAACTTGGGCTTAAAAATTCCAAATTCCACAAACTAAATATGTTTTCCAATCAACTTTTCATGTACTTTCCAAATATAAATTTTGTTTGCTGTTTTGAATAATTTAAATTGCTGAAAACAACTGTTTCTTGTTTATTGCATTTAAAATTGCCAAAATAATAACTTGCTCATTTTAAATCCAATTTCAACAAATAAAATATGTTTTCCATGCAAAATTAAACCACCTTTACAAATATAAAATTTGTTCCATGTTTTGAATAATTAAAATTGGTTAAATGATTTAAACCTTGTTTAAACCATTTAATATTGCTAAATTTATAACTTGATCAAAACAAATTCTTTTGGGACATATAAAATATGTTTTCAACCCCTAAAAGTATACACTTTTGAAATATGAATTTGGTTTAATGCTTTGAACAAATAAAAATTCAAATAAGTTCATGTTTGAATTAAATTCATTTAATTATTGTTTAAACTCGTTTAATTCATAAATAATTTATTTGAAATCCTTTTTCAATAAGTGAAACATGTAATCCACCCAAAATTGTGTGTTCTTTCCAAAGATGAACTTTGTTATCTATTTTGAACAATTAAAATTGGTGAAACAACAAATGCTTGAGTGACACCTTTAAGGAACCAAAATTTCCTAACTTAATGAATGAATTTCCAAACTTGGTAAACCTTATTTCTATTTGTTTCTATTGTTGTTATTTTGTTGTTTTCCTCATCCATGCATCATGCTAATTCACTTACACAATTTGATTAGTTGTAAAACAATTAATTCAACCATAATTCATGGGCTTTTCATATGCAATCCAATTGCATGTGGGTCCATTTAATCCTGTTTCTATCTTGTCAACTAGTTTATTTCTATGCATCAATTAATTGGTCATGCATCATCCCATGTTTGTGCACTATGCCATGATATTGATTGTTTATCTTTCTGCATTGTTTGTTTGCTTCTTCTCGGATACACGACGACGTTGAGACCGACGATACTTACGACACCCCCTTCTAAGGAGTTAGCTCAGTACCAGGCTACTGGGTTTTGCAGGCAAGTTATCACTCACATGAACCATCGTGTTCCTTTCAACATTGATTACCGATACTTTCCGTTGTTCTTTTCTGCTAGCCTTAGTAGTAGTTGTTTCTGTTACGAACCCATCACATGAATCCCTTAACCTGTATATTGCCTCACCTCCACTCCTATCACCCCTTTGGTTGAGCCAGTGTCTTACTAGCATGCTTAGGTTGCTTTGCTCGAGTCTGTTACCCGTTACTTTCTGTTACTAGTTCTATTATGTTCTGGGGGCTCGATGTTTAATCAATCAATCATGCTAATGTTATTGTTAAATAATAAATTTGATGATAAGGCACCGGCAGGAGGCCCTTTGTGGTTTTGAGGCCTGCTAGTGTCGACCCTAATAGGAAAAGGGTCTTGTCTACGGATCCATGATGAGCGCACTACCCGCATGTGGGAAGCGAGTATGGGCGCCCCCCTCAATTTGACTCGATTCGCATCTCGTCCAAATCGCCTCATTTAGTTCGGGTTTTCCATTTGCTGCATGCATGATCTTGCGAGCCCTTGGTACCCGGGTGGAACTTTCGTAGTCGGCATATAGGGGGACACAGTCTTAGAGTGCTATGAGGGTCCCTTTTCTTCGGGGCTCGATTAGCCGTGCGCCCAAGGTTCTTTGGGCTTGATGCGAAGAAGATTTGAGTTGTGTTGAGTGCCCCGCTTGGTGGAAGGGCCTTTCCATCTGGCGGGTTATTCATGCGTGTACGGCCAAATTGGTGCAACCCTGCAGGGATAATCTTCTCGAGAAGCCGTGTTTTCCGCGGTTATGGATTACTTGGTGAAAGTACTGGCTAACAAGTACTCAGGACAACTTAAACCTAATGATTAACAACCTTACACCCAATGATTAACAACTTGACTAGTAATAGGCTTATTGACACAATAATATGAACCATCATTAATTCAACGGTGTGAGTTATCCTCGGATTGCTTCTTCGGATAAGGGGCGAGATCCAGGATGGGTTTGTTTGAAGTTATCTTTCAGTTGGTTACGATACCCGATCTTATCTCCTTTCTGTTAGCCGGAAGTGGTAGTAACTCTGTAGTTGTTTAGAGCAGCCAGTTGCAGCATCCTTTATAACTCCTTCCTTCCGTTGAACCCAAAGCATCTGTGTTTGGTGTTGACGGGTTACACTTTGGTGAAATGTGAGTCTTGCTTGCCAGTACGTTTATGTACTGACCCCTTTGGGGCTGTGGTTTCCGCAGACCTACGTTTCCGAGGATCTACATGGTGGCTACTACGTGGAGTATAACGAGACTGCTGACGAGTAGATAGCGGACCCGGGCAGGATCCGAGACTTCGTGGATGGGCTCCGTCTGTTCGTTTCCGGCCTCTTAGGCCTATTTGGATCTTGTCTGTACTCAGACATGTTGAATGCTTCCGCTGTAATGTAATGATGTATTGTTGGGACATGTGTCCTCTAAATGATTGTATTTGCTATCTCTGCTCTAATGAGAGCCATTTGCAACTTATTTCAATCTTTTGTGTCGTAGAGATCTGTTGTGTTATCATTTGTTCAACGCCGTTGACGTACCATGTGTGAATGGTTTGAAGTACGTCAATGGAAGTGTCCTGATTTCTATGGGATAGTTTACATCGACGGTGAATAGTAGAGTTTGGTTGTCGCACATAAGTGCTGGCCTACTCGTAAGAGGATGCGGGAGCAGATAAGCCCCGTAATCCAAGCATCTACTATTCAGTTCGGCCCGATGAGTATCCCCTAGAAGTCTGGGTGCGACAAATGGTATCAGAGCCTGTCTGCCTGTAGGATCCCTTTTTACTGGTCGCAGTTGAGTCTAGAAACTATTTTGTAGCTATTTAGGAAAAATGAAACGTGAGAGTAGGAATTATGTTCTTTTTCTTCTTTCCCCACCCACCCTCCCTTTTTCTGGTAAGGAAGTGCAACGTTGTTTTTCCATTCTCATCTAAACTTTCAAGTTAGGTTTTCACGAATCCTGGTTTCTCTAGGATGGTTATATCTACTAGACCATAGGAATGGAGGTGGTTGTGACATGATTTATCATGTTGCCTACTCACGATTGAGAACGGAGGCGTGTAAGCCCCGGAAGCAAATCATCTATTCCTTAAGCAGTAGATAATGATCCTTTAGAAGCCCGGATGGGTTTTCCGTAGTACCTCAGGAGTTTTGTTCTCGTTTTCCCCGATGTTGATATCCTGTTCTTCTCAACATCCTTTTCGTCCGTTCAAATCTTGTTGTTGTTTTCCATTTCAGTTCTTCTACTGGCGTCTAATCAAAACTACCCAAATATCAAGTCTATCTGGCCAGAAAGTTTGTTGTTGTTTCGAAAACTACCAGGCTATGAGAGCTGGCATTCCTATCACCTGGGGTTGTTTCGAGGAAGCATTCCTGAAGCACCACATTCCAGATAGTCTATTCTCCAAATGAATCAATTTCTATTCAGCTATACACCCTCCATACAAAACCTCTACCCCTACTCAAAAAATGTTCCGGTGGTTTCCAAATTCCCTGACATCTTTCCAGAAGAGTTGCCAGGAATGCCTGTCGTCTTGAACTTCCAGAAAAAACTATCCAAGGTGCACGATGTGTTTCACGTGTCACAGCTCAAGAGGATCTTCGCAAGAAGTATCCGGACCTTTTCTTTTCTCGGTAGGAATCTCGGGGCGCGATTCCTTCAAGGGGGGGCGTTTTGTAACATCCCAAGTCTGAAAAATAGCCATTAGAATGTTTGCTCTCTGTTATTTTATGTTTTGCATCATGGCATCATGTTGATTGCATTTGTTTTGCTTGTTTTCCTTTTGTTTTCCTCTGTTTTCAGTTGTTTTCCAACTGTTTTCATTTGTTTTCCTTTGTTTTCTATTTGAATTTCAAACCAAAACTTCAAACCTTTTGTTTCATCCTTGTGATGTTACAATTTCCAAAATGTTATTTCAAATAAAAACAACCAATTGTTCTCATTTTATTCCATGTTGATCAACTAATAAAATGGTGCTTTTATTTCAATTAATTAATTCCAAATTGGTTTCAAATTCAAAGCAATCATCAACAGCACCTAATTTGAACATTTTGAAATTACCAAACAAATCAACCATTTGTTCTATTTTTAATCAATAGGGTTCACCCTATTAAAATCCTTTTTTTCAATATTAATCAATTAATTTCCAAATTGCTTTCAAATGCACATCAAAAACCTTCAAACAACACACCAATTGAAATCATAAAAATAACCAAAACATTGTTGTGCTCTTTGTTTCCAATTAAATTCTTTTGATCACCCTATTTTTAAGAATATTGTTCAATAACCATTTAATAATAAAATTCAATCAAACACAATCCAAATTCAAACAGCACCTAAAATTAAAATGTTGTTGAATTCCAAACTTGGCTTTGGGTTGTGTTTGACCTAAATATGCTACCCAAATTTTTCTGGAATTTTTGCAAACTCCAAAGTCATCTATTCCTTCCAATTCTTTGCTGCAGAAAAAACATAGCAAAAAGAATAAAAAATAGAAAGGGAGAGAGAGAGCACAGCAGCCAGCCCATCTATTTTCCCACCCCTTTTCCCTTTGGCCCAACTCTCTTCTGGCCCGTACCCCCTCTAACCTTGTCGTCTTCCTCCTCCCTCTGTACGAACTGCTTCAGCACCACACGATCCACTCCCCCTCCTCCGATTCATGGCCGTACGAGCTCCTCTGCTCCTTAAAACGCCAAGCTACCCCTCTGCCAACCCTAAACCCCTCTCCCTCACCAGCCGCCGCCATCTTCCCTTACCTTACACCTCTTCCCTCTGCTCTCCCAGCTTCTGAACCCTGAAACCTGCATGCGCAAGTTACAGAGAGCAGCAAGCTCGCTGCCGCCCCCCACCACGGTCACCTCGAGGACTTTCCGTCCCCGGGAATGGAACCGGCTCCCCTCCCGCTCCAAGATTGTTGAAGGCCTCATCGCCGGATACCGCCCAGGTCGCCGCCGCCGTGCTCCTCTAGCCGCGGCCCTCCTCCTGCTGCTGTCCGCCCACGATCTCCCTGCACCCGACCGCCTCCTGAAGCCGCCTCGAGGTGAGCCCTCGACCATCCCCTCGCCTTTCCGCCCTCCTGCACCACCCACCCGCACCAGCACCGCACCACACACCCCAGCGTCTCCGGCGATCGCCACTGCCCGCCGCTGCCATGTTTCTGTCGAGGTACAGAAGCCATCTTGCAGATTCAGTTCAGTTAAAACCCGAGTTCTGAACCATATACACCCCCCGTTTCCCTTCCTAACACAAACACAGCAGCAGTCCCACTGGTTAGGCACCCCTTGGCGCAGCAGGAGGTGGGGGGTTCGAATCCCCCCTCCCTCAATTAATCAAACCTTTTTTTATTTTTCATTAATTTGGTCAGAGAAACATCTCAGATTCACAACCAAGCCCCTGGTAATAAATTCTAGCCCCTGCAAAATATTTTTCAAGTCCCTAGATGAATTAAAAATGGCAGATTTACCCCAAATCTTGTAAATTGCATAAGAAAATCATCTTAACTCCAATTTTAACTTTTTAAATATGTTTTCTGTCCCAAATTAAATGTTCTATCCAAATATAAAATTTGTTTACTGTTTTGAATATTTTAAATTGGTGAAACATTTGAATTCTTGTTTAAATCACTTAAACTTGCAAAATTCATAACTTGGGCTTAAAAATTCCAAATTCCACAAACTAAATATGTTTTCCAATCAACTTTTCATGTACTTTCCAAATATAAATTTTGTTTGCTGTTTTGAATAATTTAAATTGCTGAAAACAACTGTTTCTTGTTTATTGCATTTAAAATTGCCAAAATAATAACTTGCTCATTTTAAATCCAATTTCAACAAATAAAATATGTTTTCATGGCAAAATTAAACCACCTTCCAAATATAAAATTTGTTCCATGTTTTGAATAATTAAAATTGGTTAAATGATTTAAACCTTGTTTAAACCATTTAATATTGCTAAATTTATAACTTGATCAAAACAAATTCTTTTGGGACATATAAAATATGTTTTCAACCCCTAAAAGTATA
Source organism: Alopecurus myosuroides (assembly GCA_028641055.1). Classification (NCBI taxonomy): domain Eukaryota; kingdom Viridiplantae; phylum Streptophyta; class Magnoliopsida; order Poales; family Poaceae; genus Alopecurus; species Alopecurus myosuroides. The sequence continues at coordinate 149,155,147 of CM054059.1, read as the reverse complement.
AACTTTTGAAATATGAATTTGGTTTAATGCTTTGAACAAATAAAAATTCAAATAAGTTCATGTTTGAATTAAATTCATTTAATTATTGTTTAAACTCGTTTAATTCATAAATAATTTATTTGAAATCCTTTTTCAATAAGTGAAACATGTAATCCACCCAAAATTGTGTGTTCTTTCCAAAGATGAACTTTGTTATCTATTTTGAACAATTAAAATTGGTGAAAACAACAAATGCTTGAGTGACACCTTTAAGGAACCAAAATTTCCTAACTTAATGAATGAATTTCCAAACTTGGTAAACCTTATTTCTATTTGTTTCTATTGTTGTTATTTTGCTGTTTTCCTCATCCGTGCATCATGCTAATTCACTTACACAATTTGATTAGTTGTAAAACAATTAATTCAACCATAATTCATGGGCTTTTCATATGCAATCCAATTGCATGTGGGTCCATTTAATCCTGTTTCAATCTTGTCAACTAGTTTATTTCTATGCATCAATTAAATGGTCATGCATCATCCCATGTTTGTGCACTATGACATGATATTGATTGTTTATCTTTCTGCATTGCTTGTTTGCTTCTTCTCGGATACACGACGACCTTGAGACCGACGATACTTACGACACCCCCTTCTAAGGAGTTAGCTCAGTACCAGGCTACTGGGTTTTGCAGGCAAGTTATCACTCACATGAACCATCGTGTTCCTTTCAACATTGATTACCGATACTTTCCGTTGTTCTTTTCTGCTAGCCTTAGTAGTAGTTGTTTCTGTTACGAACCCATCACATGAATCCCTTAACCTTGATATTGCCTCACCTCCACTCCTATCACCCCTTTGGTTGAGCCAGTGTCTTACTAGCATGCTTAGGTTGCTTTTCTCGAGTCTGTTACCCGTTACTTTCTGTTACTAGTTCTATTATGTTCTGGGGGCTCGATGTTTAATCAATCAATCATGCTAATGTTATTGTTAAATAATAAATTTGATGATAAGGCACCGGCAGGAGGCCCTTTGTGGTTTTGAGGCCTGCTAGTGTCGACCCTAATAGGAAAAGGGTCTTGTCTACTGATCCATGATGAGCGCACTACCCGCATGTGGGAAGCGAGTATGGGCGCCCCCCTCAATTTGACTCGATTCGCATCTCGTCCAAATCGCCTCATTTAGTTCGGGTTTTCCATTTGCTGCATGCATGATCTTGCGAGCCCTTGGTACCCGGGTGGAACTTTCGTAGTCGGCATATAGGGGGACACGGTCTTAGAGTGCTATGAGGGTCCCTTTTCTTCGGGGCTCGATTAGCCGTGCGCCCAAGGTTCTTTGGGCTTGATGCGAAGAAGAGTTGAGTTGTGTTGAGTGCCCCGCTTGGTGGAAGGGCCTTTCCATCTGGCGGGTTATTCATGCGTGTACGGCCAAATTGGTGCAACCCTGCAGGGATAATCTTCTCGAGAAGCCGTGCTTTCCGCGGTTATGGATTACTTGGTGAAAGTACTGGCTAACAAGTACTCAGGACAACTTAAACCTAATGATTAACAACCTTACACCCAATGATTAACAACTTGACTAGTAATAGGCTTATTGACACAATAATATGAACCATCATTAATTCAACGGTGTGAGTTATCCTCGGATTGCTTCTTCGGATAAGGGGCAAGATCCAGGATGGGTTTGTTTGAAGTTATCTTTCAGTTGGTTACGATACCCGATCTTATCTCCTTTCTGTTAGCCGGAAGTGGTAGTAACTCTGTAGTTGTTTAGAGCAGCCAGTTGCAGCATCCTTTATAACTCCTTCCTTCCGTTGAACCCAAAGCATCCGTGTTTGGTGTTGACGGGTTACACTTTGGTGAAATGTGAGTCTTGCTTGCCAGTACGTTTATGTACTGACCCCTTTGGGGCTGTGGTTTCCGCAGACCTACGTTTCCGAGGATCTACATGGTGGCTACTACGTGGAGTATAACGAGACTGCTGACGAGTAGATAGTGGACCCGGGCAGGATCCGAGACTTCGTGGATGGGCTCCGTCTGTTCGTTTCCGGCCTCTTAGGCCTATTTGGATCTTGTCTGTACTGAGACATGTTGAATGCTTCCGCTGTAATGTAATGATGTATTGTTGGGACATGTGTCCTCTGAATGATTGTATTTGCTATCTCTGCTCTAATGAGAGCCATTTGCAACTTATTTCAATCTTTTGTGTCGTAGAGATCTGTTGTGTTATCATTTGTTCAACGCCGTTGACGTACCATGTGTGAATGGTTTGAAGTACGTTAATGGAAGTGTCCTGATTTCTATGGGATAGTTTACATCGACGGTGAATAGTAGAGTTTGGTTGTCGCACATAAGTGCTGGCCTACTCGTAAGAGGATGCGGGAGCAGATAAGCCCCGTAATCCAAGCATCTACTATTCAGTTCGGCCCGATGAGTATCCCCTAGAATTCCGGGTGCGACAACGAGGTCTTGCAAAGACAAATAAAATGTCGATGCAAAGGATACGTAGTAACCAATGGTTGCCTGTATAAACGCAACACTATCGGAATTTTTTAGCGATGTATTTCGCCAGAAAAAGGACGAGAAATACTGTAAGAAATCCATGCTGGAGATTGCGGACATAATAGTCAATCAAAAAGCATAGTTAAGAAAGCATTCCATGCAGGGTTTTTCTGGCTAACAGCCAAGACAGATGTCGAACACATAGTAAATACATGTGCCGGATGTCAGTATTACGCCAAGCAGACAAATATGCCAGCCCAAGCACTCAAAACTATCCCTATTACATGGTCATTTGCGGTCTGGGGGCTAGATATGATTGTCGTGGTGGTATCACGGTAGATGCCATAGGATGGCTAAAGGTTGGGGCCGATGGACGCTGGAGGTGATCGGGGAGGGGTCACACGGCGAGTAGCCGCGTGTAGGATGTCACAAACACTGCAAACAACGGGATCTTACCCAGGTTCAGGGCCCTCGTGTGGAGGTAACACCCCTACTCCTGCCTTTGTCTTTTTATGTGTGTTCACCGAGTAGCCACAGTACAAATCAGGCCTTCAGCCGAGTAGCCACTCTAGCTCTCTAGTTCTCTCTATGTGAAGCAAATGTCAACTGTTCAGGCGAAGTGAGCGAACCTCTCACAGGAGGAGGCAGGGCACCTTATATACTGGTGCCCAGCCGAATAGAAAAATACTATAAGGTACGACTGATGGGACATGCACACTGCAGAACAGAGCACGCCTCCGGCTTCTCGCTGACGCGGGTGCGGGAAGTCGTCGCGCCGTTCGGGGATGGGACCTGTCCACCTTGTCAGTGAGATAGGGTAGGCCCCTAGCCCTGTCATGTCCCCTCCGTCAGTGACAGGACTTGATAGGCGCCTACCGCACTGTATCCACGCCGTAGCGCGGATAATCACGCGCTCCGTAAGTTGAACCGCACGCCGTACGGATGCAGGATACGCGGGATCCTTTGTCAGAACGGCTCCATTGACTTCTGGCCCGAGTAGGAAAGCACTCCCTCTACTCGGACCAACTCCTCTACTCGGAGGAACATAACTTCCTTGATTTCTCCTCTTGGCCATTGGTGGGTACGGACAGATAGCAGCCTACCGGGTAGCAAGTACCGGGTAGCCAGCTACTCAGTCAAATAGCACCTTTGACCTTGCCTTTAGCACTTGCCTTACCCCTACTCGGGGGTAACCCCCCGACATTAGTCCCCGAAGCTGGTAGAGTCCTGCGAACTTGTTCACTGGGTCCTGCCAGCTTAAAAACCAAAATGTCTTCTTGAATGAGTAACGCCGAGTTGCCAATTTGAACCAGAAACTCCTTCTCGAATCTCTTCAACTGTGCCTATGGGACCACCTTCCGGGTAGCTGAGTAGGGCCTTTTCTCTCCTGAGCTACCGAGTAAAATGACTTAGTGAAATTTCGAACTCACTCCCGCTGAATCAAAGCGAATCCACTTCTCCGTGTCGCTACAGGGCACGTGTCACACCCCCGTACCCTCGATGCCTCGGTGCCTGGGATACAGCAGGCCACGCTCCAATAACTGCAACCTGGGTCCACTAGCCCGTTAAGTCACCTCAACCGTACTCAAGTGCCCACGATCTTGACGTGGGATTAACTGCGCCCGTTACGCGCGCGATATGCGTTGTGTGCGTTTCTAACGGCGCAACCCAGGCCGCACGATCTCCGCACACAATCAATCCACGATTAACTCACCAGTAACTGCAACTCGAGGGAGCGAGATAAATACACCCTCGACGCTCCTCTTTCCTCTTTCCTGCTCTTTCCCATCTCGCGCCCCCTCGCCTCTCCGCCGCTGTCGAGCACACCGCCAACGCAACCGCTTGCTGCGCCACTGCTCCACGCGCCGCGAGAGAGACAGAGAGAGATCTCCTTCGCCTTCAATCTCCAATTCGCATCTCCCACTAGCGCCTCCGCTTCCAATTCTTTCCTGCGCATCTCCGCCGCCATGGCTGCCCACGGAGATGATGATGCCGCCGCCCGCGCCGGCTGGGAAGGATCCGAAGTGACGGCAGAGGACTGCCAGTGGCTTGTCAACACACACCACGTGCCTCCCGGCGTGGTGTGCCGACATCCAGGTACGGAAATCGTACCCAAACCAGAGAAAGATGAGTATGTTGTCTTCCTTGCGCACTTCAAGCGCGGCTTCGGCCTCCCGATTTCTGAATTCTTTTCCAAGTTTCTCCAACACATTGGCCTCCAGCCACATCATCTTCCACCCAATTCTCTCATTATGCTTTCTACCCACGCCGTGGTATGCGAAGCCTTTCTGGGCATGTACCCAACTATCCACACTTGGGCTCGGTACTTCTTCCTCCGCAAACAGAGTATTCCCAATCCGGGCAATACCGATAGCGCCCGCGCCATGACCCAGACGGGATGCGCCATGATGCTGCAGCGCTCGACTGGCCATCACCCAAGGGCTAAGGGACTGGAAACTGTGTGCAAGTGGCAGCGCAGTTTCCTGTACGTGAAGAACGTCGCCACTGAAGACGGGAAGCCGATCCAGGACCGGATAGGCCTTCCCAAGTTCAAGAATGCCCTGCCCACTCAGCAGAACTGGGGCTACCACCCGAAGACCACCATCGAGGACGTTGTCCAGGTTGAGGGACGCCTGGCCGAGTTGCGCGAGGAGGGGTTCCGCCGAGATGATCCAATCGCATGCTCGATCTCACGTCGAGTACTCCCGCTCCAGTGCCGCTCGCACAATATGTGCTACATGGGAGGAGCCCGTGACTGCACAAGGACAACAACCTTCGAGCTCACTAAGGCGGAGGTGGATGTCTGGGCAAGGTCCATCATGCCGACCACGCTTACTGACGAGTGGTTGTATGGCTTCGAGCCGTATAGCCGCACCAAACCTATTGGACAGGTTAGCCTTCTCCGCTTTGCTTTTGCACTTTGATACCGAGTAGATAGCTTCTCAGCTTTGTATGCTTAGTCTTTGCATGCTGCACCGAGTAGAATACCACAAATATCCTGTTTGGCTTTATATGCTTTGTGTTTGCATGCCGTGGCGAATAGAAATCCTTAGCTGAATATGCTTTATGTTTGCATGCTGTTCCGAGTAGGACATTCACTAATACCCCTTTGGCTCTATATGCTTTATGTTTGCATGCCGTGTCGGGTAGAACCACTTAGCCAAATATGCTTTGTGTTTGCATGCTGTTCCGAGTAGGACATTCACTAATACCCCTTTGGCTCTATATGCTTTATGTTTGCATGCCGTGCCGGGTAGAATCACTTAGCCAAATATGCTTTGTGTTTGCATGTTGTTCCGAGTAGAGCCCCATAGCTGAGAACTCAACTTACTGTGCTATCTTGTTTTCCTCCACAGCACATTGATCGGCAGAGAACAGAGGATACTGAGGTCTTCGAGGGCAATTGACACGCTGACCGAGAAGAGGATGACGAGAAGGCCTACGACACCCAGGACACTCTCGTCATCCCTCACGCCACTCAGCCTGGTAAGCACCGAGTTGATGCGTCTATCCGGGACTGGTCCGAGGATGACGAAGGTGACCAAGTTCACCTCTCTGCTTGCCAGCAACACAGTTTGCTTTCCTTCTCTGCTTCTGAATCCACTCTTTCTTCTACTCAGTAGAGGATCCCGAGATGGAGGATGACGACGAGGCCTAGGAGGTTAACCCTCTGTCTGTGGCTGCTCCCCCAACTCGGAAGAGGGTGGGCAGTGGTGCCCAAGAACCTGCTTCCAAGAAGCCCAAGAAGGCGAAGAAGGTCACCACCGGCAGAAGACAACCTCCCACCGTTAAAGGGTAAATTACTTCATCCGAGTACCACTCTACTGCTGCTTCTCGATACGCTTTTCTCTGTCTCTCTTTCTGAATTGTTTCCTTCTTCCAGCGCCCCTCTGGACGCTGACGCTGCCGCTGCCCCCACTCGCACCAAGAGGAAAGCCATCGTGAACCTCGAGAAGCTCGTCGAGCTCTCAGACGAGGATGATGAGCCAGCCCAGCAGGATAGGACGCATGCGCCCTCTCCTGTGAAGCTAGAAGAGGACACCGGCGCCGGGAACACGAGCGCTGGTGACCAAGCTGATGATGAGAACTTGGAGCAGCAGACTGACGCGCACCAGGCTGCGCAGGATGCTGCTCACAACGAGACGCCTCCCTCTCCCCCAGCTACCTCAGCTGGGGAGAATGTTGAAGAAGACATCGAGAACCAAGACCGTGCTGCCCTTGAGCGGCCAGACGACAACCCCGAGCAGCAGGACACTGAAGCTGCAGCTCAAGATGACCCCGCGGCCAGGCCGCGGGTAGAAGAAAATACTGACAAGAGACCTGATCCCGCTGCCGAGCAGCGGGTAGAGAAGACCGTGGTGGAGCCTGTCCTCCAGAGCCAAGCGCAGCCAGACCCTGCGCAGGGTAGCCGGCCCCCTGTGTCGTCTACCCAGCAGGCGACTCCACCGACTGCACCAATCCCTCCACCAAAACAGAGTACCTCCAAGACTGCTTCTCAGCAAATTCCTCCACCCGCTTCACGCCAAGTGCCTCCGTCCGCTTCTCGGGCGGACACTGCTCCCAAGAAGACCGCCAAGCCCGAAGCTGCGACTACTCGGAAGAATCCACCGCGCAAGGTTGCACAGTATGGAGATCTGATGCCACCACCTAAAGCACCTCTTGCGCCAGCCGGGAAGCCGGCAACAAAGAGCACGCAACTCACCATCGGCGCTGCTGCCGGATCTGCTGGCCCAGGCAAAGGGTCGAGTGCTGGAGGTGCCGTTCGCGCACAAGGTAGCTGGTTGTCATACCTGCTGGAGGTGTCCAATCAACACAGCATCTCCCTGGCCAAGGGCGAGAAGCGGCTTTCCGCCTTGAAGGAAGGCCAGGCCAAGGCTGTGGACGTAAAGTCCAAAGGCAAGGAAACAAAGCCAGCTCTTAAGTTCCACTCTCGCGAAGCCGGCGAGGACGAGATTGAGTCAGAAGGGCTAACCACGGTCCTAGACCGGGTAGGCTTTATTGACAAGGTTTGGGAGAGCGACGCTCATGGCGTCGAGAAGTGGAATGGCCTTACTCTGGGCCCAGTTGACCACTACCGCGTCGACTGGAACAAGGCCGACATTGGCTCTGTTCCAATGACTGTCGCCTCCAACACCTGCACCCTGGACGGGAGGCTATTCTGCCTCCGCAAAGCTGCCGAGGACGTCGAGCAAACATATGCTGTAAGTATTTCTTGCTTTTTCCGAGTTGCGGTTTCTCTTTTCTTCTTCTCTTCTTCTTTTCCTCTTAGCCACTCCCTAGTCCCCGATATTCGGGCCGAGTAGGCGGACACTCAATCGAGTCGCCGTCTTCTCGGGCCAAATCTTCAAAAAAAATCTCTAACTCCTTTTCTTCTCTTCCACAGAATAGCCTCCTGAAGAGGACCAAAGTGTTTCGCCGGCTGCTCTGGAACCACCGCGTAGCCAAGGACCGCATCGAGGCTCTTGAAGCCGAGAGAAAAGATGATGCCGCGATGGAGCAGGCGGCACTGGACCGCGCTCTCCAGATTTCTGAGATAGAAAGTAAGCTTTCAGCTATTCGGTTTGTGCGTTTTGTGTTTACGCCCACGCTTGCTTTTTTCTATAACCTTGTTTACTCTGCAGGCAAGTTCAACGAACTGAAGGAGCAGCACGAACACGGCCACGTCTTCTCTTCCTCCGCCGAAAGTAAAATCAAGCATCTGGAAGGTGAGTTGCTGGCCACTCTGCACTTGTGCTTCTTCCTTTACTTGGTTACTCTGTTAACAGTGTTGTTCTTCTCGCAGAAGAATACAAGACATTCCGGGAGTAGCATCTCAACTGCCTGGTGCCTGTCGAGGTGCGGCAGCAGCTGGAAACCCGAGAAGCAGAGCTCCAGAAGGAACGCGACGCTGAGCGAGCCGAGTTCGAGCAGATGCAGGTCCAGCTCAAGACTACCCTCCAGGATGCTCTCGACCAGGCTGCCGAGAAGGAAGAGGTCAAGAAGACCGCGAAGGCCAGAGAAAAAACTCTCGAGATGGAGCTCTCGTTGTTGAAGACACACAATGAGCAGCTCGTTCTCCAGATGGCCAACACGCGCAGCATTGAAGACAGGCACGTCGCTGACGAGGAGGACTAGAAGATCAAACTGGATGTGCTGCTGGTGGATCTCCAACGTAAGCTTCCTCTTCTCTGCACCTGGGTGTTTCTCTTCTCTGCCACTTTTCTATCTGGTTCCATCTCTTCTCTGCCTTCGATTCTAACTCTTGCTGGTTTCTCTTTTAGATATTTTCCCTAATCTCCGTGCCGCTGGCGTGCCTGCTATGACCAAGGCAAGGTAACTCCGAGCTGCATCCGGACTGCCCACTGACACCAAGTCCACTATCAGCGATAACCTTACGAGCATCAAGTCGCAACTCCGCCAACTCAAAGGCTTGGGCACCACCATGGTGTCCACAGCATACAAGTTGCACGACCTGTTCTGGCCAGATGAATCTTCGCCAAAAAGCTTCGTCGAGATCGCCGAGAAGCTGGACGGTGTGAAGGCCGAGTTGAAGAAATGGCGCGCTTCTGCAGCTCGGGCAGGAGCTGATCAGCTTCTCCACTTCATCGTAAGCTGGTACGAGAACCTCAATCTCGACAGGGTCCTCATGATGCGACAAGACTCCAAGTGGACCAAGGATCCCGACTGCATTACTCGCCGGAAGGCAGTAGCCTACGAGATAGCCTCCTACACGGACACCGCCACCTACATCGAAGGCCTCCCCGAGCCAGACACTGAAGTTGAGAGTGAGGGCGACAATCAAGATGAGGACACCGAGTTGGAGGACTTGAGCGTGTTCGAAGAAGATGCCGCCAAGGGATCCACCGAGAAGGGGAAAGCCCAGGTCATGGAGGGGACCGAGTTGGCAGCCCGTGCGGGTGCCGAGCAGGCGCAGTCCAACGCACAAGGGGCCACCGTCACCACCGAGATGGTGATCAACCAGGCGGCACCCGAGTTGGGCTCGACCGCTGCTGCTCCCCCCGACGCCGCAACGCTACTCATGACCCAGTCCACTGCATCCACCTCGGCCACCGACCCTATCTCTGTTCCCACGGCCACCTCCGACCAAACTACCAAGATGGACACTGATGCTGATGCCGAGAAGGCCGATGCCGAGAAAGCTGTTGCGGACAACACTGATGCTACCTCGAAGTAATGCCTGAAAAACTTATCTTAAACTTTTATCAGATCCCCGAGATGCCGGGTGCAAATGTAACCGTACAATTATTATCTCTGTTGCTACTCATTTTTATTCCAGTTGAATTTTGATACTTTAGCAACTCTGGCTCGATGACGGGTTGCGTTATTATGCAGGTCCCCGAGTTGCATTTTTTATCCGCTCTCTCTTTTCGTCTCAGCTCTTACCTGCCACTTGTGGCTTTTTTGGTAGTCGAGTCACAAAGATATCAAAGATTGAGTTTCAAATACTCAGCCACTTAGAAAAATTCATACTAACGCTGCCCACCACTTAGCCGAAAAAAGACAACAAAAAATAGTAAAGAACACTCTACTCGGTTTCTGCGCCCCTCTTTTCCTTAGTCATTTTTCGTGTGCTCATTGACCTCTGGCTTGTTCTCTTGCTTGCCATGAAGCCGGGTTTCGGACAACAGCAGAGTCGAAGAGTTGGCCCTTAGGTTTAAACACACTACTAAATACACTTATGAAATTCTAAGCAGAGCAACCGAGTAGACAAAGGTAAAATAGAGTAGAACAACACAGAACAAATTTGGACAAGGGCAGTCCCCGAGTTCGAATTCGGAGTGCCGACTAGAATTTTAACTCGGGTGAGGATACATACACATTTTGCTCATGAATGAAAGCGGCGGAGTAGAGCTACATTCCAGGGACGCTTAGATTCCTCTCCTGCTCTATCCGGCCTGTTCTTCTGGGGTGCCTGTACGTCAACCAGGTAGTACGCATCATTGTGCAGAGCCTTGCACACAATGAATGGCCCTTCCCACGGAGGAGATAACTTGTGCATCCCGGCTGTGCGCTGCACGAGCCTAAGGACCATGTCTCCTTCTCGAAAAACCCTTGGGTTCACTTTCCGGCTGTGATAACACCTCAAGTTTTGCTGGTAAACAGCTGAACGTGACAGAGTTAGCTCTCTTGCTTCTTCTAGCAGGTCAACGTCATTTTCTCGAGCTTCTCTCGCCTCCGCCTCAGTGCAGAGGGTTACTCGGGGCGAGTCATGCTCTAGGTCAGTGGGCAACACGGCCTCAGCTCCATATACCAGGAAGAATGGTGTGTAGCCGGTTGACCGGTTAGCGGTAGTCCTTAGACTCCCCAACACCGATGGCAACTCGTCTAGCCAACACCCAGGTGTTTTCAGCAGTGGCTCAATCAGCCTTGGCTTTATGCCGGATAACACCATGCCATTTGCTCTTTCAACTTGCCCATTAGAGGCGGGATGCGCAACAGATGCAACATCTAGCCGAATGCGCTTATCTCTCCAGAACCTTGCAAAAGCACCCTCAGCAAAGTTTGTGCCATTATCCGTGATGATGCTGTGCGGGTAGCCGTATCTCAGGATCACATCCTTCAGAAAACTCACAGCTGTGGCTCCATCGCACTTCCGAATAGGCTTCACTTCAATCCACTTGGTGAACTTGTCAATCATGACCAGGATGTGAGTCATGTTGCCTCTAGCTGGTTTGAAAGGGCCAACCATGTCCAAACACCAAACTGCAAACGGCCAAGTAATGGGAATGGTCTTCAACTCGGAAGCAGGCATGTGAATCTTACATGCAAATCTTTGGCAGCCATTGCATTTTCTCACGATATCTTCAGCTTGCTTCAAGGCAGTCAGCCAAAAGAAGCCATGCCAAAAAGCCTTGTTGACCAGATCCCGAGAAGAGGCGTGATGTCCGCATTCTCCTTGATGTATCTCCACCAAAATTTCTTCTCCTTCCTCCGGCTCTACACAACGTTGCAGCACACCGGTAGGACTTCTTCTATGCAGCACATCTCTGAAGATAGTATAGCCCTTGGATCTTCTCTGAATCTGCCTTGCGGTAACTTCATCACTTGGCAAGGTGTCGTCCTTTAGAAAGGATAATATGGGCATAGCCCAACTCGGTGTCTCCCGCGTGGGAAACACTGGTTCGTCCACTTCCATTGGAACATCCACCACTGTTTCTTCTGTGTTGAGGACTAGGTCACGAGTCCCCGAGCACTCAGAAAGGACCCCCTCGATGAACGCGACAGTCCCCGAGTTAGGAGGGGCAGTCCCCGAGTAAGGAGGGACAGTCCCCGGGTTGCAGGCGCCAGTCCCCGGGATGGAGACGGCAGTCCCCGGGTTCTCTTTTGCACCCTCCCAGTCAATCTCCATGGGAACAACTTCCTCGCCTGGCAGAGAAGGAACGAATATAGACTCCGAGTTGGGGGATGGCTTGATAGATCGCTTTCTCAAATGCACCAAGGCAATCCCAGCTGGGATGGACTGCCGAGAAGACCCCAACTTGGACAGCTCATCAGCTGCATCATTCTCTGCTCTTTGTATGTGTTGGAACTCGCATCCTTCAAAAATCCAGTCATGGTTTGCACCAGGAACCGATATGCTGCCATGTTGGCATCCAGAGCATCCCAAGTACCAGAAACTTGCTGCACAACCAGATCTGAGTCGCCATAGAATATAATGCGCTGCACACCAACCTCCTTGGCTACTCGCAATCCGTGTACCACGACCTCATACTCGGCCACATTGTTGGACGCCTTGAAGTGGATCTGTAGCACATACTTGAGTTGATCTCGCTTGGGTGACGTGAGCACCACGCCAGCACCAAGGCCTTCCTTCACTTCGGAGCCATCAAAATGCATCTTCCAGTAGTTGGTTTCCGGCAAGGGAGGCTCATACTGCACCTCGGCCCAATCCACCAGGAAATCTGCTAAGATCTGTGACTTGATGGCTTCTCTTCTTGCGTACGAAGGAGCGTACGCGGCTAGCTCAATCGCCCACTTGGCTACTCTGCCACTTTCTTCCTTGTTGCCCATGATATCCGAGATGGGAGCAGAACTCACCACTGTGAAGGGATGCTCTTGGAAATAGTGCTTCAGCTTCTTGGCGCCCAGGTACACGCCGTAAGTCATCTTCTGGTAATGCGGGTAGTTCTGCTTGGAGCTGGAAAGCACCTCACTGAGATAGTATACTGGCCACTGCACAGTCTTGCCCTCCTCTTCTCGCTCCACCACAATCACCACACTTACTACTCGGTTAGTAGCCGCAATATATAACAACATTGGCTCTTTGGGTAGCGGACTAGCCAAGATGGGAGCGCTACCCAGCATGGCCTTTAGCTCCTTGAATGCCACATCAACTTGCAGTGTCTAGACAAACTTGTCACTCTTCTTCATCAATTGATACAGAGGCAAGGCCTTCTCGCCCATTCTGCCCAGGAAGCGGCTCGGAGAAGCCAAGCAACCAGTGAATTTCTGCACATCCTTCAGGGATCTCGGCAAAGACATGCTCTCTATAGCTTTTATCTTTGAAGGATTGGCCTCAATGCCCCGACTGGATACCAAGAAGCCAAGCAACTTGCCAGCCCGGACGCCGAAGGTGCATTTACTCGGGTTCAGCTTCATCTTGTACTTGCGCAAGTTGGCAAAAGTTTCCTCAAGGTCACTAAGCAGAGTATGTGTTTTATTCATTTTGATGACAATGTCATCTACGTACACCTGCACATTCTTGCCAATTTGGTCATGCATGCATCTCTGATAGGTAGCCCCAGCATTCCGCAACCCAAAGCACATGACACGATAGCAATAAGACCCATACGGGGTAATGAAAGCAGTCTTTATTTGATCAGCAGGGTTGAGAGCTATCTGATGAAAACCAGAGTAGGCATCTATGAAAGACAAAGCTCACAACCAGCAGTGGAATCGATCACCTGATCTATGCGGGGTAGCGGAAATGGATCCTTGGGGCAGGCCTTGTTCAGGTCGGTGTAGTCGACGCACATGCGCCACGCGGTGTCGGCCTTGGGGTCCTCCTTCTTCTTCTCAACCATAACTGGCTTGGCTAGCCATTCCGGATGCAAAACCTCCATGATAAAGTTTCTTATCAGCAACTTGGTGATCTGATCATTGATAGCCTTCCTCCTTTCATCACCAAAGCAGCGCATAGCCTGCTTCACTGGCTTGGCATCATGCCGCACATGTAGCGAGTGCTCAACCAACTCCCTCGGGACACCCGACAGATCCTCATTGGACCATGCAAAGACATCCCGATTCTCACGGAGGAAGTGGATGAGCTCGCTTTCCTATTTCTCTCCCAACCCGGCGCCAATGATGGCAACACGGTCTAGGAACTTGGGGTCAACCTGGACCTTCTTTGTCTCCTGGGACGCCTGGAACGCAGTCCCGTAATGGGAACTCGGCATGCCAGGCGCACCACCTTGCGCTGCTTGCGCCATAGCCACCACCTCATGTATCTTCTTCTTCTCGGCAGCAATAACCATGGACTCCGCCAACTGAGAACCAGCAGAGGCACAATCCAAAGACCTCTTGTAATCACCTGAGATTGTGATGACTCCATCGAGACCAGGGCTCTTCATCTTCAGGTAGGCAGCATGGGTAGAAGCCATGAACTTGCTGAGGGCAGGCCTACCGAGTAGAGCATGGTAGGGGCTCTGATGATCAACTACCTCGAACTGCAGGCTCTCTGTGCGGCAGTTCTCCCTGGTACCGAATAAAACATCTATCCAGACACGGCCGATTGGAGAGCAAGATACTCCCGGCACAATGCCATGGAAAGTGGTCCTGCTGGGTAGCAACATGTTCTCGGCCATTCCGAGCTTCTCTAGCGTGTCTCTGTACACGATGTTGATGTTGCTGCCATTGTCAATCAGGACCTTGCTGAACCTGACATTCTTCTGAGTACCCAAGAAGGTGGGATCCACCACCAAAGCATAGCTACCCGGGTTGGGCATCACCCTAGGATGATCAGCTCTGGACCACGTGATCTCTTGGTTGCACCAGTGCAGGTAATGAAGCACAGCAGGGAGCACAGCATTGACCTCCATCGCGCGTCTGTGCAGTGACTGCTTGTCGGCGGGCTCAGAGGTGAAGATCATGTAGCTCTCGTGGTGTTCCTGGTACTGGTTGCGGCCTTCCCCACCATTGTTGCCGTTGTTGTTGTTGTTGTTGTAGTTCATGTTGTTGTTGTTGTTGTTGTTGTTGTTGTTGTTGTTGTTGTTGTTGTTGTTGTTGTTGTTGTTGTTGTTGTTGTTGTTGTTGTTGTTGTTGTTGTTGTTGTTGTTGTTGTTGTTGTTGTTGTTGCGGTTGTTGTTGAAGTTGCGGTTGCCGTTGTTGTAATTGCGGTTGGCTCCTAAAGCCACCTGGTTCACATTATCTCTTCTCGGAAACGCTGGGGGCCTGGGAGCAGCTGCCCGAATAGGCTGCACATTGGCATTCGCGGCTAGGAGAGGAGGAGGAGGGGGCATGCCCTCATTCTTGATCTCGTCCCACCAGCTGCATTGCCGAGTAGTATGGTTGGCTGGTCTACCCGGATGCCGAGTATGGAAGCTGCATGGCCCAACCTTCATGTCCTCAAAGACGAAATTCTGAACAGGACCCGAGTTGCCGCTACCCTGCTGGGGAGCATTGTACGGCTTCTTGATGCCTTGGCCCTGATTCTGGTTCTGCCCGTACTGGGCTCCAACAGCTTTTTGCCTTTGGCTACTCCCAGCAGCCGTAGTCACAGCATTCACCTCCTCGGGATCATACCGAGTATCAATCCGGTCACCTCTGCGCTTGTTGCGGAAATCATTGCGCCTGTTGCCATCATAGTTCTTCCTTCTCGGCTCGGCGGAGTCGAGTAGAGGCTGAGTTGGGTCGCCGAGTGCGTACATGTCCGCAATCTTGATCGTCTCGGCGAGAGTACTCGGCATCTCTCTCTGCAGATTCTGCCACAACATGCTGCCATGCTTGCAGCCCTGAGCAAACCAAGTAATGGCCTGGGCCTCATTCACACCTTCACAGGTGTTCCTCAAAGTACTCCACCGAGTAAGATACTCGCGGTCCGTCTCCTCTTCCCGCTGCTTGCAAGCGGACAGTTGATGCGGCCTATTCGGCCTCTGGTAAGTGCTGGTGAAGTTGCTGACGAAGGCTTCCGAGAAGTCTAGCCAGCAGTTGATACTGTGCTTGGGCAAGTTGTTGAGCCAAGGTCTTGCCGGACCTTCTAGCATATGCGGTACATACCGCACAGCCCATCTCCGGTTGCCGCCTGCAATGTGCACGGCCGTGACATAGTCATTCAGCAAATCTTCTGGCTTGGTGCTGCCATTGTAGCACTTGGTCCCCCTGGCCAGCTGAAAATGGTTCACAGATGGCTCATCCATGATGCGATGACCAAAGCATTCTGGGCCAGGCGGCCCCTTGTTCTCGAGCTGCGCGGACAGATTAATCCGGTCCAGCTTGTACCTTGCATCACTGGGCTCCAACATGCGGTCACCCAGACGATCAGTGACGTCTTTTGGATCAGCATAGCCGGCTAGCCCCATCGCCGAGTGGCCATCATCATATTTGTTCTCTCGCACAACTGCGGGTTGCACCACCGGGTCGGCTGCTGGCGCAGCCGCACGCGGCTGTGGAGCTGCTGGCTGCTGCGTCCTATGCCACGTAGGCTGAGCGGCATGATGCCGAGGAGGACCTGGATGATCTCCATCGTGCCTCTTGGTGTGAGCTTTATGGGTTTGATAGCCTGCTCCTGCAGTAGTGTGTTTCTGACCGGACTGTCGCGGTACAGCGTGTTGTTTCGCGGCGATAGCCGGGTCGTACACCTGCCACTAGTACAGATAGCCTCATCTGTGGCGCACCAAAAACCCTTTCTGTGGCGCACCTTTTGGCCACAGGGTGTAACATCCCAAGTATGAAAAACCACCCTAGAATGTTTGATTTCGTGTTTAATTAAGGTATTGCATCATGTCATCATGCTCATTTATTTGTTTGCATTTGTTTCTTATTTGTTGCATCTGTTTTTCTCTGTTTTCACAATTCAAATTCAAACATTATTCAAATGTTTATTTCATACTTGCTCTGTTACAACCTTTTAAATAGAGAGTTCAAATAAAAACAACCAAATTGTTTTCATTTTGTTCCATAATGCTCACTTATTAAAATGGTGGCTTTTAATCAACCAATTAATTCCAAATTGCATTCAAAAATTCAAATCAAAGCATCAAACAGCAACCACTTTGAATTTATGGCTATTATCAAAACAAATCAACTCATTGTTCTAATTAAACAATAGGGTTCACCCTATTAAGAAGTTGTTTTCAATAATAATCATTTAAATACTCAAATTCATCCAAATTTGAATTAAATACAAACAGCAAGTTAATTTCAAACTTTTTGAAAACAAAACTTGGCATTTGTTTGCTATTGACCTAAATAGCTCACCCTAATTTTTCTAAAAATTTTACTAACTTAAAACCCTACCTTTTCTTCCTATTCCAAATTCTGCAAAAAAAAAACAGAAGGAGAATTTTAAAAATAAAATTTGGCGCCAGGGCAGTGGGCTACGCCCAGCCCACTTTCCCTTTTCTCTCCCGCGCGGCCCTTTTCTCTTTCTCCCCAGCGCGCGTACCGGTTCGTTTTTTTTCCCCTTCTTCCCGTAGTACGGCCGCACATCCGAGCGTGCCACGGCGGCAACCGCGCTCCCCGACGGCCAGGAGAGCTCCTGGAGCTCTATAAAACTAGCCCTAGGCCGCGCCGCAACCCTAGCTAGCCCTACCCTTCTCCCCTCGAGCTCCCGCCGCCGTTTTCCCCTCTCACGGCCACCTCCCACTTCTCTGTCACCTCACCGGAGCGAGCGCCGTCTGAATCTTCGATGGCAGCCACCGCAGCCGCCCTCCATCTTCCTCGCTGATCGCGGGAACCGCACCACCACCTCTCCCTCGTCCGTTTAAACACCACAGCCATCCCGGAGATCAACCAGAACGACGCCGCCGTCCACGACCCCGCCGCTGTCGCCGTCGAGCTCGAGCCTCTGCAACGGCTACATCCGCGGTGAGCGCTACCGTGTCCTCCTTCTTCCCTCTGTCTTGCACCAGCATCACCGCATCGCACGCATCCGTGCCCACAGCACATCCCCGCGGCAGCAGCTAGCGCAACGCCACGGTGATCGCCGCCGGTAGCTGCTCTCTGTCAGGTTTCAGTCGCGAGCGCGCGCAAAATTCAGTTAAACGTGCAGATCAACTATAACCTCACCGCGCCCTTGTTACTGACAAAACTGACGAAACACCGCACTGGTTACAGTGCCTCGCTCGCTCGCGCACGGTCACGAGTTCGATCCCTCGCGCCGCGGAATAAAAACCCAATTTTTGCCCGAGCCACTGACAGGCAGGCCCCTCTGTCAGTGGGCTGTGCTGCCACGCCAGCACACGCGGGCCACCGTGGTGCCCTGGGCCCTCTGTCAGTGGCTGTGTACAGCCACTGCGGAGTAACAAAAGGATTTCAACTTTTTCTGTTTTAACTTAACCCCTTAAAAATTACAGATTGGTCCTTAAGTTTAAAAAGCTAATAACTTTTATTTTGTAACTCCAATTAATAAAAGTTAAATATGTTTGTTGGTCCAAATTAAATTGTCTATCCAATTAAACCATTTGTTTTCTATTTTGAATTTTCCAAATGCACTTCAAATTTGAATTCAAATAATTCAATTGTAATTTGCTAAATTGCATAACTAAATCATAACAAATCCAAATCATGCAAATAAAATATGTTCTCCATACCATTTTGAACCACCGATTCAAATATAACTTTTGTTTCATGGTTTGAATAATTTAAATTGCTTAAATAATTTAAACCTTGTTTAAATCATTTAAATTTGCTAAATTCATAACTTGCTCCAAATAAATTATTTTTGAACATGTAAAATATGTTTTCAACCTAGAAAAGTATAAACTTTTCAAATATGAATTTGAATTTATGTTTTGAATAAATAAAATTCAATTATTATTCATGCTTGTTTTAAATTCATTTAAAACTTGTTTAAACTTGTTTAATTCATAATAAATTCATCCTAATTCCTTTTTCAAATTTTGAAACATGTAATCCACCCAAAATTTCATGATCCTTTCAAATATGAATTTTCTTATTTGTTTTGAACAATTTAAATGGCTGAAAACAAAAAATACTTGTGTGTCACCTTTAAGGAACCAAAAATTCCTTAACTTAATAAATAAATTTCTAAATTGGTAAACCTCATTTCCATTTGGTTCTATTGTTGTTATTTTGTTGTTTTCCTCATCCATGCATCATACTAATCCACCTTCACCTGTTGATTAGTTGTAAAACAAATAATCTAACCAAAATTCATGGACCTTTTCCATATGCAACTCAAATTGCATATGGGTCCATTTAAATTGTGTTACCTTGTTAACTAGTTTATTTTGATGCATCCATTAACTTGACATGCATCATCCCATGATTGTGCACTATGCCATGATATTGATTGTTTATCTTTCTGTATTGTTTGTTTGCTTCTTCTCGGATAGACGACGACGTTGAGACAGACGATACTTACAGCACCCCTTCTGAGGATCTAGCTCAGTACCAGGCTGCTGGGTTTGCAGGCAAGTTATCACTCACATGAACCACTGTGTTCCTTTCAACATTGGTTACCGATACTTTCCGTTGTTTATTTTGCTAGCCCTATGCATCGTTGCTTCTGTTACGAACCTACCACATGATACCCTGAACCAGGATATTGCCTCACCTCCATCCTATCACCCCATTGGTTGAGCCCGTGTCTTACTAGCATGCTTAGGGTTGTTTTTGCTCGAGTCTGTTACCCGTTACTTTCTGTTATCATATTTCTATTATATTATGGGGGCTCGATGTTAAACAACAACCTATTAATCTTGGGTAATAATAATTTGCCGATAAGACACCGGCAGGAGGCCCGGCGTGGTTTTGAGGCCTGCTAGTGTCGACCCTAATAGGAAAAGGGTCTTGTCTACCGATCCATGATGAGCGCAATATCCGCATGTGGGAAGCGTGTATGGGCGCCCCCCTCAATTTGATTCGATTCGCATCTCGTCCAAATCGCCACACTTAGTTCGGGCTTTCCATTTGATGCACTCATATGCAGGTACGAACCCGAGGCCAGGGTGGAACTTTTGTAGTCGGCATTTAGGGCGGCGTGGTCTTAGAGTGCTATGAGGGTCCCCTTTTCTTCGTGGGGCTCGATTAGCCGCTCACGCACAGCACGTGGTGCTTTGGGCTTGATGCGAAGAAGAGTTGAGTTGTGTAGAGTGCCTCGCTTGGTGGAAGTGCATTTCCATCCTGGCGGAATATTCTTACGTGTACGGCCAAATTGGTGCACCCCTGCAGGGATAAATCTTCTCGAGAAGCCGTGTTTTCCGCGGTTATGGTTAACTTGGTGAAAGTACTGGCTAACAAGTACTCAGAATAACTTACACCTAACTAATGCTAAATTGACTAGTAACAGCCATATTGCCACAATAACTTGATCCATCATTAATCCAACTGTGTGAGTTTATCCTCGGATTGCTTCTTTGGATAAGGGGCGAGATCCAGGATGGGTTTGTTTGGTGGTTAGTTGTAGTTGGTTACCTTACGCTATCTTATCTCTTTCTGTTAGCCCGGAAGTTGTAGTATGTTCTGTAGTTGGTTAGAGCAGTCAGTTGCAGTATCTTTCATATCCCCTTTCTTCCGTTGAACCCAAGGCATCTGTGCTTGGTGTTGACGGGTTACACTTTGGTGAACTGTGAGTCTTGCTTGCCAGTACGTTGTTGTACTGACCCCTTTGGGGCTGTGGTTTCCGCAGACTACGCTTACGAGGATCCAGGTGACGGCTACTACGTGGAGTTTGACGAGGCTGCCGACGAGTAGATAGCGGACCCGGGCAGGATCCGAGACTACGTGGATGGGCTCCGTCTTCCTTTCATTTGCCGGCTTCTTAAGCCTATTTGGATTTTTTTGTACTCAGACCCTTTGAATGCTTCTGCTGAGTTGTAATGATGTTATGTTGGGACATGTGTCCTCTGGATGATTGTATTTGCTATCTCTGCTCTAGTGAGAGCCATTTGCAACGTATTTCCATCTTTTGTGTCTTAGAGATCTGTTGTGTTATCATCTTGTTCAAAGCCGTTGACGTACCATGTGTGTATGGTATGAAGTACGTCAATGGTAGTGTCCTGATTTCTACGGGATAGTTTACATCGACGGTGAATGGTAAAGATTGGTTGTCACACATAAGTGTTGGCCTACTCGTAAGAGATGCGGGTGCCGGTAAGCCCCGTAATCCAATCAAAATATTGTTCAGTTCGTACGGTGAGTATCCTCTAGAAGTCCGGGTGCGACAAATGGTATCAGAGCCTGTCTGCCTGTAGGATCCCTTTTACTGGTCGCAGTTGAGTCTAGAAACTATTTTGTAGCTATATAGGAAAAATGAAACGTGAGAGTAGGAATTCTGCCATTTTTCTTCTTTCCCCACCCACCCACCCTTTTCTGGTAAGGAAGTGCAACGTTGTTTTCTGTTCTCACCTAAACTTTCAAGTTAGGTTTTCACGAATCCTGGTTTCTCTAGGATAGTTATATCTACTAGACCATAGGAATGGAGGTGGTTGTGACATGATTTATCATGTTGCCTACTCATGATTGAGACCGGAGGCGTGTAAGCCCCGGAAGAAGATCCTCTATTCCTTAAGCAGTAGATATTGATCCTTTAGAAGCCCGGATGGGTTCTTCCGTAGTACCTCAGGAGTTTTGGTCTCGAGTTTCCCGTTGTTGCTTCGATATCCTGTTCTTCTCAACATCCTTTTCGTCTGTTGAACCTTGCTGTTGCTTTCCACTTCAGTTCTCTACCGGCGTCTAACCAAAACTTCCCCAAATCATCTGCAGATGGATCTCAGGTTCTACCCGCAGGTGGTTCGGATGACTCGCTGTGAGAGCACCGCCGGTTATCCGGAGATGCTGAGGGACATGGTCACGTATCTGGGGTTCCATTGGGCACCAGAGTACCAGGTCTACGAGCAGCAGCGAGAGTTTGACCAGACCTACTACCAGGCTATCGTCTACATTCTGTCAGATGATGGCATGAGCGTTGTCCACCGCTACGAGGCAGTAGGTTCCACAGTGGATATGGCCATGCAGCAGGCAGCTTACATGAGTCTCACCGTCCTTCGTGCTGACTACTGGGGGTTTGACGATTCCATCTATCGCCACATCCCCCGTGGTTACATCACTTCAAAGGGAGCTCACTTCACTCTCTACGACAACTTGGATGTTTATGAGCATGATAGCTCCAGGCTGCACACCACCGCTCAGTTTGTGAGGCACAGTGACGCAGTTGCCACCACACTTTCTCAGGAGTTGGCTTCAGTCAGAGAGCAGCTCTACCTCGCGTTGACTCGTCTGGCGACGTACACCACAGACTTTGTTGGAGACGAGCGCTTTGCACGTTTCGAGCAGCTAGTTGGTCGTACTCTGCCAGATGCTGGAGGTTACGAGCCGATCAGAGGTCCACTCCTCCACCTCGGTGCTGGTTACACAGGGATTCCCCGCTTTGGAGCCCAGGGAGCCGATGCTATGTACTTCACCACACCGAGAGTCGCTCTCAGAGCAGTTCCGATCTACGTGGATCGTCGTTCTACCTACTTTCGTGGGCCTCCTCCTCACCGTACCTCTCGCCGTACTACTCACCGCCGTCCTGCGTGATGAGCATGGGAGTACCGTTGTATCCGTTCCTAGCTATGTTTAGTTATCCTTTGGCATTCGAACCATTTATGGTGTGTTGGATATTCTGATGTATTTGAACATGTTATGATGTACCTGTTGGTTATCTATTCATGCGTCGGAATAATCTATCTTTCGGTTACAAGTCTATCCTTTTCTGTTGTTGTGCTAAAATGCATTTCCATTCAGGATGCCGCCAACCAGGAACACCCCGCCTGAGCCACCGCCGATCACGGAGCTGTTGGCTCAGATGAATCATGTCGTGGCGCAGATGGCCCAGTTCCAAGCTAACCAGCACAACAACCAGAATGTTCCAAGAGTCAGTATCAAGGAGTTTTTGAGTCTGGGGCCGAGGGCTTTCGTGGCAACACGCGAGCCTCTGGATGCTGATGACTGGATCCGTGAGATGGCCAGGGCTCTGGACATTGCTCACGTTGCTGAGGAAGACAAAGTCAAGTATGCCACCTACCTACTGAAAGGTCAGGCAGCTACCTGGTGGGAGAACTACCAGACCATGAGAGCTGGCTATCCTATCACCTGGGGCTGTTTCAAGGAAGCTTTCCTGAAGCACCACATCCCAGATGGTCTCATGGAAAGGATGCGTGAAGATTTATGCTCTCTTAAGCAGGGCAAGCTGGATGTCATTGGCTACCAGAATGAGTTCAATCGTCTTGCTCGATATGCTGGTGATGAGGTGTCCACTGAGGCCAAGAAGATGGCAAGGTTCCGCAGAGGTTTTAACCCGGAACTGAAGTACGCACTCACCAACATCAAGTGCAAAGACTTCGAGGAGCTCGTGAACACCGCGCTCAATGAGGAAAATGGGCGCAAGGCGTTCGAAGTGTCTCGGAAGCACTCGCGTGAGGGTGGTTCCTCCTCCAACATGACCACCCCTCCGCAGAAGCGCCGCATCTGGGTGCCAAACAGTGCTGTCACTCGGGCTCCATATGCCCAAGCTTCTCCAGGCTTTGCTCCCCGCCCACCCAACCCATCTCAGATGCATGGACAGAGGTTTGCAATGGGGCAGCCAAGGCAGGAATCTCCTCGTGTCGTCACTTGCTTCAAGTGCAAGCAGACTGGACACTACGCCGACAAGTGCACTCAGAGGCAGCTACCTCCACCACCTCCTCGCCCCAACACCAACCAGGCAATGGTGCGTGCTCCTCCGGCTAAAGCCTTCAACTCCAACAACAGGCCTGTCGGGAGGACCGCGAGGGTGAATCATATCATGGCCGACAAAGCTGAGGAAGCTGCTGACGTCGTTCTCGGTACATTCCCCGTAAACTCTAACCCAGCTAAAGTGTTGTTTGATACCGGAGCATCGCATTCTTTCGTGTCAAAGATCTTTGCAACAGCAATTAAGCTCCCCTTTGTTGGTTTGGGTTCCCCGCTAGTAGTAAACTCCCCTGGAGCAACTATGCAAACTTCCAAGATCAGTCACGAGAATCAGATCTTAATTGGAGGTCACATATTCCTTGCTTCTCTCATTCTGCTTGGCAATTCTGACATTGATGTCATCCTTGGCAAGGATTGGTTGAAGGCCAATAAAGCTACGATTGACTGTGCTCGGAAGTCAATAACTCTGTTCCACCCGTCTGGCCAGATAGTCTATTCTCCAAAGGAATCAAGTTCTGTTCAGCTGTACACCCTTGATGCTAAACCTCTACCTCTGCTTGAAAATGTTCCGGTGGTTTGTGAGTTCCCTGACGTCTTTCCAGAAGAGTTGCCAGGGATCCCTCCGGAGAGAGCAATTGAGTTTGTTATCGAGCTTGAACCAGGTACTGCTCCAATCTGTAAGCATCCATACAAGATAGCTCCTCCTGAACTGAAATTGTTGAAGGAGCAAATCAATATGTACATGGAAAAAGGTTACATTCAGCCTAGTTCCTCCGCTTGGGGTTGCCCAACTCTGTTCATTGCCAAGAAGGATCAAACAAAAAGACTCGTGGTTGACTATCGTCCTCTCAACGAGAAAACCATCAAAAACAAGTATCCAATTCCTCATATCGATGATCTTTTTGATCAACTTGCGGGAGCCTCAATATTCTCAAAGTTGGACTTGAGGATGGGTTACCATCAAATAAAGATCAGAAAGGAAGATATTCCAAAAACAGCTTTCACCACTCGGTACGGTCTATATGAATACACCGTCATGTCCTTTGGTCTCACCAATGCACCGGCGACATTCTCTAGACTCATGAATTCTGTCTTCCATGAATACCTCGACAAGTTCGTTGTGGTATATCTTGATGATATTCTGGTCTACTCCAAATCCGAGGAAGAGCATGGAGAACATCTTCGTCTCACTCTCATGAAACTTCACGAGCATCGTCTATATGCCAAGTTCTCCAAATGTGAGTTCTGGATTCCAGAAGTTGCTTACCTTGGTCATATTATCTCTGCCAAGGGCATAGCCATTGTCCCAGAAAAGGTTAAGGCAATTGTTGATTGGAAACCTCCTAAGACGGTGAAGCAAGTCAGAAGTTTTCTTGGCTTGGCTAGCTATTGCCGTCGTTTCGTCCAAAACTTCTCCAAGATTGCAAAACCTCTCACTGATCTCACAAAGAAGGACAAGAAGTTTGTTTGGTCTCCACAGTGTGATGAAGGTTTCAATCTCCTGAAGACTAAACTCACTTCTACCCCAGTTCTGGTTGGCCCAGATACTACCAAACCTTTCCAGATATTCTGCGATGCATCTCTCCAAGGTCTAGGTGCAGTTCTTATGCAAGAACGTCAAGTTGTGGCTTATGCTTCACGTCAGTTGAATGCACATGAGCAAAACTATCCCACTCATGATCTTGAACTTGCAGCAGTTGTGTTTGCCCTCAAGAAATGGAGTCAATACTTGTTGGGTAATCGCACTGAAATCTTCTCCGATCATAAGAGTCTGAAATACATCTTCACTCAACCAGATCTAAACCTCAGGCAAAGGAGATGGATTGAAAAGATTAAAGACTTTGATCTCACCATTTCTTACACTCCAGGCAAGGCTAATGTTATGGCCGATGCTCTCAGTCGCAAGTCGTATTGCAATAATCTCATGATCATGGAAAGCCAACCTCCACTTCATGAAGAATTCCAGAAGCTAAACCTTGGTCTTGTTCCGCAAGGTTATCTTGCTAGCTTGACAGCCAGTCCAACTCTCGAGGACAAGATTCGTTCTGAACAACTTCGTGATGCTGAAATCAAGAAGATGGTAGAGCACATAAAAGAAGGCAAGGATAAATTCAAATCCTTCTCAATTGATGACAAGGGAACTGTGTTCTTCGAAGGACGCATTGCAGTTCCTAAGATTCAAAGTCTCAAAGATGTCATTCTCAAGGAGGCTCATGAAACTCCTCTCTCCATCCACCCTGGAAGTACAAAGATGTACCAGGATCTTAAGACACTGTATTGGTGGCCTGGCATGAAACGTGAAATTGCTCAATACGTTTCTGAATGCGACGTTTTTCAACGTGTTAAGGCAGTTCATCAGAAAACAGCTGGTCTTCTCCAACCTCTGAAAATTCCTGAGTGGAAGTGGGACATGATTGAAATGGACTTCGTCACTGGTCTTCCAAAGTCCAAGAAGGGCAACGATGCAATCTTCGTTGTTATTGATCGTCTCACTAAAGTAGCTCACTTCTTTGCTGTCAAAGAAACAATCTCAGCTAGCCAGTTAGCAGAACTCTACACAGCAAAGATTGTTCCTCTTCACGGTGTTCCATTGGAAATAAGCTCAGACCGTGGAAGTATCTTCACTTCTCATTTCTGGAAAAGCTTTCAAGAGGCATTGGGCACCAAACTTCTGTTCAGCACAGCTTATCACCCTCAGTCTCAGGGGCAAGTCGAAAGAGTCAATCAGATTCTCGAGGATATGCTCAGGGCATGTGGTCTCTCCTTTGGCATGAAATGGGAGGATTGCCTTCCATATGCTGAATTCTCCTACAACAACAGTTTCCAGGCAAGCCTAGGCATGGCACCATTTGAAGCACTCTATGGCCGCAGATGCAGGAGTCCAATCAATTGGTCTGGAGCTGGTGAACGTTCACTCTTAGGCCCTGACATTGTTAAGGAAGCCGAAGAGAAAGTTCGAATCATTCGTGACAATCTCAAGATTGCTCATTCTCGTCAGAAAAGCTACTATGACAGCAAGCACAGGGACATGGTCTATGCTCCTGGTGACAAGGCATATCTCCGTGTAACTCCCCTCAGAGGCACTCATCGTTTCGGTGTGAAAGGAAAGCTTGCACCAAGATACATTGGTCCTTTCAACATTCTCTCAAGGCGTGCGGAAAATGCCTATCATCTTGAACTTCCAGAAAAACTATCCAAGGTGCACGATGTGTTTCACGTGTCACAGCTCAAGAAGTGTTTCAAAGATCCAGATCGTGCAGTTGATCATGATTCCATTGAACTGCAAGATGATCTATCTTATGAGGAGCACCCTGTTCGTATTCTCGATGAGACCGAACGTAAGACTCGCAACAAGAGCACCAAGTTCTTGAAAGTGCAGTGGTCGCATCATTCCGATAAAGAGGCAACCTGGGAGACCGAAGAGGATCTACGCAAGAAGTATCCGGACCTTTTCTCTTCTCCGTAAGGAATCTTGGGGCACAATTCCTTCAAGGGGGGCGTTTTGTAACATCCCAAGTATGAAAAACCACCCTAGCATGTTTGATTTCGTGTTTAATTAAGGTATTGCATCATGTCATCATGCTCATTTATTTGTTTGCATTTGTTTCTTATTTGTTGCATCTGTTTTTCTCTATTTTCACAATTCAAATTCAAACATTATTCAAATGTTTATTTCATACTTGCTCTGTTACAACCTTTTAAATAGAGAGTTCAAATAAAAACAACCAAATTGTTTTCATTTTGTTCCATAATGCTCACTTATTAAAATGGTGGCTTTTAATCAACCAATTAATTCCAAATTGCATTCAAAAATTCAAATCAACGCATCAAACAACAACCACTTTGAATTTATGGCTATTATCAAAACAAATCAACTCATTGTTCTAATTAAACAATAGGGTTCACCCTATTAAGAAGTTGTTTTCAATAATAATCATTTAAATACTCAAATTCATCCAAATTTGAATTAAATACAAACAGCAAGTTAATTTCAAACTTTTTGAAAACAAAACTTGGCATTTGTTTGCTATTGACCTAAATAGCTCACCCTAATTTTTCTAAAAAATTTACTAACTTAAAACCCTACCTTTTCTTCCTATTCCAAATTCTGCAAAAAAAAAAACAGAAGGAGAATTTTAAAAATAAAATTTGGCGCCAGGGCAGTGGGCTGCGCCCAGCCCACTTTCCCTTTTCTCTCCCGCGCGGCCCTTTTCTCTTTCTCCCCAGCGCGCGTACCGGTTCGTTTTTTTCCCCCTTCTTCCCGCAGTACGGCCGCACATCCGAGCGTGCCACGGCGGCAGCTGCGCTCCCCGACGGCCAGGAGAGCTCCTGGAGCTCTATAAAACTAGCCTAGGCCGCGCCGCAACCCTAGCTAGCCCTACCCCTCTCCCCTCGAGCTCCCGCCGCCGTTTTCCCCTCTCACGGCCACCTCCCACTTCTCTGTCACCTCACCGGAGCGAGCGCCGTCTGAATCTTCGATGGCAGCCACCGCAGCCGCCCTCCATCTTCCTCGCTGATCGCGGGAACCGCACCACCACCTCTCCCTCGTCCGTTTAAACACCACAGCCATCCCGGAGATCAACCAGAACGACGCCGCCGTCCATGACCCCGCCGCTGTCGCCATCGAGCTCGAGCCTCTGCAACGGCTACATCCGCGGTGAGCGCCACCGTGTCCTCCTCCTCCCCTCTGTCTTGCACCAGCATCACCGCATCGCACGCATCCGTGCCCACAGCACATCCCCGCGGCAGCAGCTAGCGCAACGCCACGGTGATCGCCGCCGGTAGCTGCTCTCTGTCAGGTTTCAGTCGCGAGCGCGCGCAAAATTCAGTTAAACATGCAGATCAACTATAACCTCACCGCGCCCTTGTTACTGACAAAACTGACGAAACACCGCACTGGTTACAGTGCCTCGCTCGCTCGCGCACGGTCACGAGTTCGATCCCTCGCGCCGCGGAATAAAAACCCAATTTTTGCCCGAGCCACTGACAGGCAGGCCCCTCTGTCAGTGGGCTGTGCTGCCACGCCAGCACACGCGGGCCACCGTGGTGCCCTGGGCCCTCTGTCAGTGGCTGTGTACAGCCACTGCGGAGTAACAAAAGGATTTCAACTTTTTCTGTTTTAACTTAAGCCCTTAAAAATTACAGATTGGTCCTTAAGTTTAAAAAGCTAATAACTTTTATTTTGTAACTCCAATTAATAAAAGTTAAATATGTTTTTTGGTCCAAATTAAATTGTCTATCCAATTAAACCATTTTTTTTCTATTTTGAATTTTCCAAATGCACTTCAAATTTGAATTCAAATAATTCAATTGTAATTTGCTAAATTGCATAACTAAATCATAACAAATCCAAATCATGCAAATAAAATATGTTCTCCATACCATTTTGAACCACCAATTCAAATATAACTTTTGTTTCATGGTTTGAATAATTTAAATTGCTTAAATAATTTAAACCTTGTTTAAATCATTTAAATTTGCTAAATTCATAACTTGCTCCAAATAAATTATTTTTGAACATGTAAAATATGTTTTCAACCTAGAAAGGTATAAACTTTTCAAATATGAATTTGAATTTATGTTTTGAATAAATAAAATTCAATTATTATTCATGCTTGTTTTAAATTCATTTAAAACTTGTTTAAACTTGTTTAATTCATAATAAATTCATCCTAATTCCTTTTTCAAATTTTGAAACATGTAATCCACCCAAAATTTCATGATCCTTTCAAATATGAATTTTGTTATTTGTTTTGAACAATTTAAATGGCTGAAAACAACAAATACTTGTGTGTCACCTTTAAGGAACCAAAAATTTCTTAACTTAATAAATAAATTTCTAAATTGGTAAACCTCATTTCCATTTGGTTCTATTGTTGTTATTTTGTTGTTTTCCTCATCCATGCATCATACTAATCCACCTTCACCTGTTGATTAGTTGGAAAACAAATAATCTAACCAAAATTCATGGACCTTTTCACTATGCAACTCAAATTGCATATGGGTCCATTTAAATTGTGTTACCTTGTTAACTAGTTTATTTTGATTTATCCATTAGCTTGACATGCATCATCCCATGATTGTGCACTATGCCATGATATTGATTGTTTATCTTTCTGTATTGTTTGTTTGCTTCTTCTCGGATAGACGACGACGTTGAGACAGACGATACTTACAGCACCCCTTCTGAGGATCTAGCTCAGTACCAGGCTGCTGGGTTTGCAGGCAAGTTATCACTCACATGAACCACTGTGTTCCTTTCAACATTGGTTACCGATACTTTCCGTTGTTTATTTTGCTAGCCCTATGCATCGTTGCTTCTGTTACGAACCTACCACATGATACCCTGAACCAGGATATTGCCTCACCTCCATCCTATCACCCCATTGGTTGAGCCCGTGTCTTACTAGCATGCTTAGGGTTGTTTTTGCTCGAGTCTGTTACCCGTTACTTTCTGTTATCATATTTCTATTATATTCTGGGGGCTCGATGTTAAACAACAACATGTTAATCTTGGGTAATAATAATTTGCCGATAAGACACCGGCAGGAGGCCCGGCGTGGTTTTGAGGCCTGCTAGTGTCGACCCTAATAGGAAAAGGGTCTTGTCTACCGATCCATGATGAGCGCACTATCCGCATGTGGGAAGCGTGTATGGGCGCCCCCTCAATTTGATTC
Organism: Alopecurus myosuroides; assembly: GCA_028641055.1. NCBI lineage: Eukaryota > Viridiplantae > Streptophyta > Magnoliopsida > Poales > Poaceae > Alopecurus > Alopecurus myosuroides. The sequence continues at coordinate 149,125,155 of CM054059.1, read as the reverse complement.
GATTCGCATCTCGTCCAAATCGCCACACTTAGTTCGGGCTTTCCATTTGATGCACTCATATGCAGGTACGAACCCGAGGCCAGGGTGGAACTTTTGTAGTCGGCATTTAGGGCGGCGTGGTCTTAGAGTGCTATGAGGGTCCCCTTTTCTTCGTGGGGCTCGATTAGCCGCGCACGCACATCACGTGGTGCTTTGGGCTTGATGCGAAGAAGAGTTGAGTTGTGTAGAGTGCCTCGCTTGGTGGAAGTGCATTTCCATCTTGGCGGGATATTCTTACGTGTACGGCCAAATTGGTGCACCCCTGCAGGGATAAATCTTCTCGAGAAGCCGTGTTTTCCGCGGTTATGGTTAACTTGGTGAAAGTACTGGCTAACAAGTACTCAGAATAACTTACACCTAACTAATGCTAAATTGACTAGTAACAGCCATATTGCCACAATAACTTGATCCATCATTAATCCAATTGTGTGAGTTTATCCTCGGATTGCTTCTTTGGATAAGGGGCGAGATCCAGGATGGGTTTGTTTGGTGGTTAGTTGTAGTTGGTTACCTTACGCTATCTTATCTCTTTCTGTTAGCCCGGAAGTTGTAGTATGTTCTGTAGTTGGTTAGAGCAGCCAGTTGCAGCATCTTTCATATCCCCTTTCTTCCGTTGAACCCAAGGCATCTGTGCTTGGTGTTGACGGGTTACACTTTGGTGAACTGTGAGTCTTGCTTGCCAGTACGTTGTTGTACTGACCCCTTTGGGGCTGTGGTTTCCGCAGACTACGCTTACGAGGATCCTGGTGACGGCTACTACGTGGAGTTTGACGAGGCTGCCGACGAGTAGATAGCGGACCCGGGCAGGATCCGAGACTACGTGGATGGGCTCCGTCTTCCTTTCATTTGCCGGCTTCTTAAGCCTATTTGGATTTGTCTGTACTCAGACCCTTTGAATGCTTCCGCTGAGTTGTAATGATGTTATGTTGGGACATGTGTCCTCTGGATGATTGTATTTGCTATCTCTGCTCTAGTGAGAGCCATTTGCAACTTATTTCCATCTTTTGTGTCTTAGAGATCTGTTGTGTTATCATCTTGTTCAAAGACGTTGACGTACCATGTGTGTATGGTATGAAGTACGTCAATGGTAGTGTCCTGATTTCTACGGGATAGTTTACATCGACGGTGAATGGTAAAGATTTGTTGTCACACATAAGTGTTGGCCTACTCGTAAGAGATGCGGGTGCCGGTAAGCCCCGTAATCCAATCAAAATACTGTTCAGTTCGTACGGTGAGTATCCTCTAGAAGTCCGGGTGCGACACAGGGGTGCGCCACAAAACACACGCCATTAAATTATTTTCTGTGGCGCACCACTGCCCTGCGCCACAGAAATAGTGGATTATGTGGCGCACCACTGCCCTGCGCCACAGAAATAGTTGATTCTGTGGCGCAACACTGCCCTGCACCACAGAAATAGTCGATTTTGTGGTGCATCCCCTCCTGGTGCGCCACAGAAATAGATGCGCCACAGAATTGTCCACAGGTGCGCCACAGAAACATCTGCAGTATTTCGAAATTTAATTTGTTTCTGATATAAATACCAGGTATATTACAGTATTTATACAGTTTGAATACAAACAGTGATATTTGACAAATATATAAACATAGAAGTGATATTTGACAAAGATATAAGTCACACATTACTCGATGATAACATAATGTATAATAGTGATACATAGTGCAAAAGTATCGAATTTTGTTCAAATCAAGTGATAGTCAAACATCATCGAACATGCCACCACATAGTTCATCGAACATGCCACCACATAGTTACTCGATACGGCCTAAGCTAAGATGAAATAGACTACAAGCACGGCGACGATGGTGAGCAAGAACGGTAGCTTGATGGAGGTCTTCATCTTGTTCTTCTGTTTCGACTGGTGGTCCCTCCACTTCGCAACCGTCTCGTGTCTAGTCTCGTATCCTTTATAGCAGTTGCCGCTGAACTCGTCCACCTGTGATTTACAGTCATTCCACTCGTCATAGACTCCTGGAACCCGACCCTCGAACACCACGTAGTACGTCATCTATATAGATAGACACAAAGCATATTAGTAAGTAATGCAAAAAACAACTAAGGCATATATGTTCACCAAAAACAACTAAGGAAACAAAAATAAACATCAAAGGTGTACAACATAAAGCTAGGCCTAAGTTTAGAGCTAACTAATAGTAGCTAGCTAGGCCTAATTAAGTTTAGAGCTAACTAATAGTAGCTAGCTAGGCCTAAGTTTAGAGCTAACTAATAGTAGCTAGCTAGGCCTAAGTTTAGAGCTAACTAATAGTAGCTAGACTTATATAAGTTAAGCAAATTTTGTTAAACAAACTAATAGTAGCTAGCTACACACACCTCGATCAACGATACCCCTACTGGAGCGGTGCCGGAAACGGCTTATATAGGTCTTTCGTCATCCACGTCCTACGATCAGCCTGCCGCTCTAGGCGTTCCTGGATATCCCTCTGGCATAACCCTATGGGTTGGTGCAAGGACCCTCCCTTTTTGGTGACATCTTCAATGATTATCTCCGACAACTTGACTTTGATGCGATGAAAATCTTGCATAAGATCTTCCTGTGAGATTTCCCCCGCCATTTTGTTGGACCAGTCTCGGAGTTTAGAAGGATGATTCATATTGTTTGCATCGCGGACAATCCCTTTGAGGTGATGGAGGGCATAGAAGGCCTCTTTCGTGCTCCAAGCCGGCTGCTTGATGCAGGGGAACTCGGTCACGTGCCTGAACCCGTATTTTCCAGTAGCCGGCCTGATACATTCTTGTTTCTTTTCGAATGTGCCTCCATTTTTGGCGTAGCCATTGATAGCCTCATCGAGAACACCCCTTATTCTGGTGTAGTATTTCCTCTTCGTCTTATTCGACGAGTCGAAGTACTGGGCAAGCGACCACTTTGGGCAAAGCACGATGAGTGTGCAGTATGTGTCCCTGCTCAACACATGCAATTGAATCCAGGATAAGCAATGGATGAAATCTAGAAAAAAAAAACATTAGATACGACGGTCGCGAGACTTACTCGGGAAAGACAGGCAAAACAATGTCCCTCTTGTTCTCACTGTTTCTCAACATGAAGCTCTTGAGGTACTTCACGGCCTTGGTCCGTGTACTTGATCCTTCCTCCAGCTGGCTATCACGCATGTAGTAGGGATCCGCTACCATAACGTACAGGGGTAACTCTCGCTGGATCTGCATCTAAGCATTGAGCGCGTATAGGCGGACCAAGTTATAGTCCAGCCGTCTCGAGTGAAACAGATTGAAGATATCCTCGTACGCTATGATGAACAGTCCCGCGGGGTCTTCATGGACAAAGTCCGGGCCCTCTGGCACCTTGACCACGAACGCAGGGTAATTTGGACACTTGTCTTTAAGAAGGAGGCCCTCTAGCATCACGATAATGTTCTGCAATGTGAGAATTGGTCCAGTTGCCCCGTGTATCTTGTCCGGACCCAGTATCGGTTTCCCATCTTCATGCAAGCGGGTCAAGCCATCCTTACGGGGTCGTACCACGGCGTCGGCCAAGATCTTAGTAGGCTGGACCTTTTTAGCAGGTCTCTTCCTATTCTTTTTGCTGGCGGTGGCCTGATCTGCTGCGGGAGCTGGGGGTGCTCGGGGCGACCCTACGATTGTCTTATGCAGTGTGCCAGGGCTGAATACTGTACCCTCCGGGTAGGTCAGGCGCTGCGTGACGAAGATATGGATCCTGGACCCTGCGGGTAAGGACACCCCATCTCAGGCCCAAGGATAAGGCCCAAGAAGAGGAGCCCTTGGAGTACTCCAGAAGGCCCACGTGAAGCCCACCCGCACTGACTTGCGGGTTAAGTTAGGAAACATGTAACCGGCCAAGTTAGAGTTCGAGTCCTCTCCGGGTAGGGTTCGAGACCTGGCCGTCTATATAAGGTAAGGAGAGCCATCGGAAGAGGACCAAGCAATACCGCACCATCAAAGCCTTGAACTCGAGACCCTACTCTCGATTCGAGCACCACCATTGTAACCGATCTATTCGTGAATACAGATCGACAAGAGGCAGGAGTAAGGGTTTTACCTCTACGAGGGCCCCAAACCTGGGTAAATCTCGCCCCCTGTCTAGCCGACGATTCCACCAGCGCTCATGGGTTCTCCTAATCGAAACCCGATAGGTTCACCGAAGGGATTTGTAGAGTCTGAGATTCGACAATTGGCGCCATCTGTGGGAACGGCGGGCGCTGGATCACCGGCATCTTCGGCTTTATCGACTACCGACTCCCGTTGGAAACCATCGACTACGGCTCCGAACAATCCTATACGGATCGGATTTGTCGTGGTCATGCCTCACTCGCCGGAATCACGCCCGGTATTCGAAGATCTGGAGAAGAGCGTCACCTTGACGTTCGGGAGCCTCAAGTTCGTGACGAACAAGGACGGAATCCTCCACTTCTCGGATGAATCGGAATCTGAATCTGGAGCCGTCGACTCGCGCTTCCCTCTGGAGAAAAGTGGCGAATCCATCCGCTTCAACACAAACGACTACCATACCCTCTCGACAGAGGAACCATCTCGGGTACAGAGAGCTTTCCAATCTACGCCTAGGACGCACGGGCCACGACTGGCCCAAGTCTGCATGGCAGGATCAGAACAGCCTCCGGAAACCGAAATTAGCGCAACAGAGCGCAACATAATCGGCGTCACGCGGGAGGCTTGGAACAGAGCCAAGGAGGACATGCGAACAAGTAAGCCACCCGCGGCAGGGGCGCCACACGAAGATCTAATTGCCTACCACTATCATCTGGTGAGAGCAGCATCGACCATCAAAGACGCTCGAGCAGATCTGGCCCGTCGCAGAAGAGCGGCAGATGAATCAAGCCTACGACGAGCCGAACTGTCCCTTGCACCCTCGGTCGGTACCCGGCCTACGAGGAAGGGACACGCATCGTCATCCAGGGACTACGAGTCCTTAGCCGGGACCAGCAGGTCAGTTGCACCTTCTTTCATGAGAGTTGACGACGACGGCAACGTCTACCCGCAAACTCATGCTGCCGCAGTTCTAGCCGCGGCAACTTACATGCAGATAAACCAACCGACGGAAAGTGACCTTCGGGCAGAGCAGTACAAACAAATACGCAAAGGACTAGGACTGGCAGCCGCAAGGCTCGCCTCCCACGACCACAAGAAGGCTGAAGAACAGCTGGAGAAGGAGCAACAGGAAAAGGAAAAGGAGAAAGATAAAGAAACACCCCGCAGGCACAGAAGCTCTTCGCCGAGAAAAGACAAGTCGCCACGTCGTGGTCGAGGAAAAGAAGCCCGACGCCGCGGCGACAGTCGAAGCAGTAGCGAAGGCAGCCCGAGAGACAAGAGTTCGCGACACCACAGCAGCCGCTCGCGAAAACGAAGCAAGGAACCGCGGAAGGACGCTGACCGCGACCAGCCAGGACGTGACGCGCGATCTGACATCGCGCAAAACAAGATGGACAAGGCAAGGGCTTCGCGATATCGCGACCGATCGTCATCCGGCTCCTCGGATGATGAAACATGCGGTGCGCTCTGCTTCGCCCGCAGTATTCGCGAGGCGCCTCTACCCAGAATATTCAAGCTCAGCACGGAAGTGACAAAGTACGACGGCTCACTCCAGCCCTCTCAATGGTTAAGTGATTACCTCACGGCAGTAAAATGCCAACGTGGGAACAAGAACACGGCTATGCAATACCTCAATTTGCATCTCGTCGGCGCGGCCCGCAGTTGGCTGGAAAGGAGACCAAGATCTTGCTACGCGTCGTGGGATGACTTGCACCGTGACTTTTGCAAAAACTTCCAGTCGACCTACAAGAGACCGGCCACAATCGAAGAACTGCGAGCTGGCAAGCAAAAGAGCGGTGAGTCTACCCGCGAATATATCCAGCGGTGGACCACGCTCAGGAACACCGCAGGAACCATCTCGGAAGAAGTAGCGATTGAATCCTTTGCAAAGGGCGCCAGAAGAACCGCATTTCGACAGGAGTTAGGCAGAGCTGCACCCAAAACTATTGGGGAGCTAATGATCATAGCCGAAAAATGGGCTAACAGAGAAGATGCAGTGCGCAATGAGAGAGCATCATCGCCCGCACACGAAGACGACCGCCATGGCCGAAGGAAAAGAAGGAAATACTACGATCATGAGGATAGAGAGGAATTGGTTGCATCGGAATTCACGCGAAGTCGCGACTCTGGTCGCCGTGGAAATCGCGAGTGGAGACCAAAGGCTGAAGAAAAATCCCCCCAGGAGGACCTCGATGCATACTGCTCGCTACATCTATTTACAGATAAGCGCACGGGCAAAACTAAGGCAACACACCTTCTTAAAGATTGCCGAAAGTTTCTCGACATCTCGGACGCCCTCGCAAGGAAAAGATCCGCATCCACTCAAAATTACCCACCGCTTCCAGGGGGAGGGCACCAAGGATTCCAGACGCGACAACCCCCGCCTCCACCAGCAAATCCAAACATGGCGCTAGCCACACTGCCTGCACCACCGCCGCAAAACGCCGGAGCCAATGCGTACCCGAACCCGGCAGGACAACTCGCGATGATCCAGAAGGTATGCCCCTCTCGCAGAGCTCAAAAGACTAACACGAGGCAATTATGCATGGCAGTGCAGACACCGCCAACAAAGACCGAGTACTTGAAGATGGCAGACCAGCCAATCACGTTCTCGATGAAAGACCACCCACCACGAGTCTATCGACCAGGACACGCCGCCCTTGTCATCCAAGCACAGATTGGCAACTATGACTTGGCCCGCGTATTCATGGATGGTGGCAGTGGCATCAACATTATCTACGCGGATTGTCGCACCCGGACTTCTAGGGGATACTCGTCGTTCCGTTGAACAGTAGTAGATTGGATTACGGGGCTTACCGGCACCCGCGTCCTCTTACAAGTAGGCCAACACACGTATGTGTGACAACCAACCCCTATCTGTTCAGCGTCGACGTAAACTATCCCATAGAAATCAGGATACTTCCATTGACGTACTTCAAAACATACACACATGGTACATCAACGGCATTGGAACAAGTGATATCACAACAGATCTCTACGACACAAAAGATTGAAATAAGTTGCAAATAGCTCTCATTAGAGCAGAGATAGCAAATACAATCATCCAGAGGACACATGTCCCAACAATTCATCATTACATCACAGCGGAAGCATTCAACATGTCTGAGTACAGACAAGATCCAAATAGGCCTAAGAGGCCGGAAACGAAAAGACGGAGCCCATCCACGAAGTCTCGGATCCTGCCCGGGTCCGCTATCTACTCGTCAGCAGTCTTGTCATACTCCACGTAGTAGCCACCATGGGGATCCTCGGAAACGTCGTCTGCGGAAACCACAGCCCCAAAGGGGTCAGTACATAAACGTACTGGCAAGCAAGACTCACAATTCCCCAAAGTGTAACCCGTCAACACCAAGCACAGATGCTTTGGGTTCAACGGAAGAAGGGGATATATAAAAGATGCTGCAACTGGCTGCTCTAACCAACTACAGAGATACTACCACTTCCGGCGAACAGAAAGGAGATAAGATCGTGTATAGTAACCAACTGAAAGATAACCTCAAACAAACCCATCCTGGATCTCGCCCCTTATCCAAAGAAGCAATCCGAGGATAACTCACACAGTTTAATTAATGATGGTTCAGATTATTGTGTCAATAAGCCTATTACTAGTCAAGTTGTTAATCATTGGGTGTAAGGTTGTTAATCATTAGGTTTAAGTTGTCCTGAGTACTTGTTAGCTAGTACTTTCACCAAGTAGTCCATAACCGCGGAAAACACGGCTTCTCGAGAAGATTTACCCTGCAGGGGTGCACCAATTTGGCCGTACACGCAAGAATATCCCGCCAGATGGGATGCCTCCCACCAAGCGGGGCACTCTACACAACTCAACTCTTCTTCGCATCAAGCCCAAAGAACCTTGGGCGCACGGCTAATCGAGCCCCGAAGAAAGGGGACCCTCATAGCACTCTAAGAACGTGTCCCCCTATATGCCGACTACAAAAGTTCCACCCTGGCCTGGGCTCGCAAAAACATGCATGCGGCAAATGGAAAACACGAACTAAATGAGGCGATTTGGACGAGATGCGAATCGAATCAAATTGAGGGGGGCGCCCATACTCGGTTCCCACATGCGGTTAGTGCGCTCATCATGGATCAGTAGACAAGACCCTTTTCCTATTAGGGTCGACACTAGCAGGCCTCAAAACCACACAGGGCCTCCTGCCGGTGCCTTATCATCAAATTATTATTTAACAATAACGGTAGCATGATTGATTGATTAAACATCGAGCCCCCAGAACATAAAAGTAATCTAGTAACGGAAAGTAACGGGTAACATACTCGAGCAAAACAACCTAAGCATGCTAGTAAGACACGGGCAACAAGCAATGGTTATAGGTATGGAGGTGAGGCAATATCAGGGTTAAAGGATACATGTGATAGGTTCGTAACAGAAACAACTATTCATAGGGCTAGCAGAATAGACAACGGAAAGTATCGGTAACCAATGTTGAAAGGAACACAATGGTTCATGTGAGTGATAACTTGCCTGTAAACCCAGTAGCCTGGTACTGAGCTAAGTCCTTAGAAGGGGTGTCGTAAGTATCGTCGGTCTCAACGTCGTCGTGTATCCGAGAAGAAGCAAACAAACAACGCAGAGAACAAACAATCAATATCATGGCATAGTGCACAAACATGGGATGATGCATGATAGTTTAATTGATGCATCCAAAATTAAACTAGTTGACAAGATAACATAACATGATTAAATGGACCCACATACAATTTGGATTGCATATGGAAAGCCCATGAATTATGGTTGAATTAATTGTTCTACAACTAACCAATAGGTGAAAGTGGATTAGCATGATGCATGGATGATGAAAACAACAAAATAACAACAATAGAACCAAATGGAAATAAGGTTTAACAAGTTGGGAATTTGTTTATTAAGTTTTGGAATTTTGGTTCCTTAAAGGGGTTACACAAGCATTTGTTGTTTTCATCAAGTTTTATTGTTCAAAACAGACAACAAAGTTCATATTTGATAAGAACACACAATTTTAGGTGGAATACATGTTTCACTTGTTGAAATAGGATTTTGGATGAATTACTTAGGAATTAAACAAGTGTAAACAAGAATTAAATGAATTTAATTCAAACATGAACTTATTTGAATTTTTATTTGTGCACAACATTATATGAAGTTCATATTTGAAAAGTTTATACTTTTAGGGTTGGAAAACATATTTTATATGTCCAAAAAGAATTTAATTTGATCAAGTTATGAATTTAGCAATACTAAATGGTTTAAACAAGTTTTAAATCATTTAACCAATTTTAATTATTCAAAACATGAAACAAATTTTATATTTGGAAAGGTGGTTTAATTTTGCATGGAAAACATATTTCATTTGTTGAAATTGGATTTAAAATGAGCAAGTTATTATTTTTGCAATTTTAAATGCAATAAACAAGAAACAGTTGTTTTCAGCAATTTAAATTATTCAAAACAGCAAACAAAATTTATATTTGGAAATTACATGAAAAGTTGATTGGAAAACATATTTAGTTTGTTGAATTTGGAATTTTTATGCCCAAGTTATGAATTTTGCAAAATTAAGTGAATTAAACAAGTTTTCAAATATTTCAACAATTTAAAATATTCAAAACAGTAACCAAATTTTATATTTGCATAGAGCATTAAATTTGGGACAGAAAACATATTTAAAAATTTAAATTTGGAGTTAAAATGATTTAGTTATGCATTTTACAAGATTTGGTGCAAATCTGCCATTTTTATGAATCTAGGGACTTGGAAAATATTTTTACAGGGGTCTAAATTTATTTAACAGGGACCTAGCTGTGATTACTGAGAAGGTGCTGTATCAAAACATTGCAAAATAAAAGGTTTGTTTTATTGTGGGAGGGGGGAATCGAACCCCCCACCTCCTGCTGCGCCAAGGGGACAGGAACCAGTGGGCTAGTGCTTTGTGTTTGTGATAGGAAGGGAAACGGGGGTGGCTATGTTTCAGTTTTGCGGGTTCTGTAACTGAACTGCAAGTTCAGTCGCTCTGAACATCTGCAGGGCGGAAGGCCGCCGGCGATCGGAGCGTTGTGCTCGCCGGAGGCGCGGTGCGTGGGGGTGCGGTGCTGGTGCGTGTGGGTGCTGCAGGAGGGAGGAAAGGCGAGGGGAGGGTCCCGAGGCGGTGCTCACCTCGAGCGACTGCAGGAGGCGGTCGGTGGTGAGCAGGTCGGGGCAGGGCGACCGGCGGCGGAAGAAGTGGACGGCGGCGGCGGATCCGGCTCTCCCGGCTCGAGCCGAGGGGGTGGAGAGGAAGCCCATGGCGGGGGCTTTCCATTCCCGCCCCTAGCCACGGCGGAGGGAGCCCCTAGCCACGGCGATCACCGGAGGGAAGGGTGCTCGGTACAGGTTCAGTGGTACAGGGAGTTTCAGAGAGGGAGCAACAGAGAAGAAGGAGAGGGAGAAAAGAGAGAGGACGGCGGGGGAGAGGGAGAAGGGAGAAAGCTAGAGTTGAGGGGGGAGAGCTAGGGCACCGGGTAGCTATAAGGGGAAGGTGGAGGAGGGGATCACCGTTGCCTGTTCTCTCTGAATACGTGGACACCATGGATGTGAATCCGTACGAAGGAAGAAGATGAGAGGGGGTACGGGCCCTGAGGGGAAAATTTAGTTGGGCTGGGCCTTTGTGTGCTCCTCTCTCCCTTGCTAGCTGTTGGTTTTTATTTTTATTTGTTATGTTATTTTTTTTTTGCAAGAAATGGAAAGGGAAGGAAAAGAGGGTTTTGGGGTTAGCAAAAAAAATATTAGAAAAATTTGGGTTAGCTCCTTAATGGATTGGTAACCAAATGCAACTTTGGCATTTCAAATTAATTGAATTATGGTGCTGTTTTGAATTGGAATGAATTTGATTGAAATTTGTGGTTAAGTGGTTATTGAAAACACTATTTTAATTATGGTGATCAAATGATTTTAATTGGAAACAATTGAGCACAATTGTTTTGGTTATTTCATAATTTCGAAATTGGGTACTGTTTGCAATTGAATTTGAAATAACATAGGAAGTAAGTTTGGATTAATTAAATTATTAAAAGCCATAATTTTTAATGGTTGAACCTTATGGATTAATGGAAACAAATGATTGATTTGTTTTGCAATTTTCATAACTTTCAAAAGGGTTGTTGTTTTGGAAATTAGTTGAATTTGAAAAGGGTCTGATATTAAATGAATTTTTGATAGAAACAAAACAACAGTTTGGAATCACAACTTTAATGGAAGCAAATAATTGTTTTGATTTGAAATATCATTTTGGAAATTGTAACATCACAAGGATGAAACAAAAGATTTGAATTTTGGTTTGAAATTCAAATAGAAAACAAAGAAAAACAAGGGAAATCAGTTGGAAAACAAATGAAAACAGAGGAAAACAAAAGGAAAACAAGCAAAACAATTGCAATCAACATGATGCCATGATGCAAAACATAAAATAACAGAGAGAAAACATTCTAATGGCTATTTTTCATACTTGGGATGTTACAAAATGCCCCCCTTGAAGGAATCGCGCCCCGAGATTCCTGCTGAGAAAACAAAAGGTCCGGATACTTCTTGCGAAGATCCTCTTGAGCTGTGACACGTGAAACACATCGTGCACCTGGATAGTTTTTCTGGAAGTTCAAAACGATAGGCATTCCTGGCAACTCTTCTGGAAAGATGTCAAGGAATTTGGAAACCACCGGAACATTTTCGAGTAAAGGGAGTGGTTTTGTATTGAGCTTGTATAGTTGAACATAATTTGATTAATTTGGAGAATAGACTATCTGGAATGTGGTGCTTCAGTAAGTGGGATGCATACTAAAATCCACAACAACAACAACAACAACAACAACCTTTCTGGCCAGATAGACTTGTTATTTGGGAAGTTTTGATTAGACGCCGGTAGAAGAACTGAAATGGAAAACAACAACAAGATTTCAACGGACGAAAAGGATGTTGAGAAGAACAGGATATTGAAGCAACACTGGGAAAACAAGACCAAAACTCCTGAGGTACTACGGAAAACCCATCCGGGCTTCTAAAGGATCAATATCTACTGCTTAAGGAATAGAGGATCTGCTTCCGGGGATTACACGCCTCCGTTCTCAATCGTGAGTAGGCAACATGATAAATCATGTCACAACCACCTCCATTCCTATGGTCTAGTAGATATAACCATCCTAGAGAAACCAGGATTCGTGAAATCCTAACTTGAAAGTTTAGATGAGAAGGGAAAACAACGTTGCACTTCCTTACCAGAAAAGGGATGGTGGGTGGGGAAAGAAGAAAAAGAACAGAATTCCTACTCTCACGTTTCATTTTTCCTATATAGCTACAAAATAGTTTCTAGACTCAACTGCGACTAGTAAAAGGGGTCCTACAGGCAGACAGGCTCTGATACCATTTGTCGCACCCGGACTTCTAGGGGATACTCGCCGTTCCGTTGAACAGTAGTAGATTGGATTACGGGGCTTACCGGCACCCGCGTCCTCTTACGAGTAGGCCAACACACGTATGTGTGACAACCAACCCCTATCTGTTCAGCGTCGACGTAAACTATCCCATAGAAATCAGGATACTTCCATTGACGTACTTCAAAACATACACACATGGTCCGTCAACGGCATTGGAACAAGTGATATCACAACAGATCTCTACGACACAAAAGATTGAAATAAGTTGCAAATAGCTCTCATTAGAGCAGAGATAGCAAATACAATCATCCAGAGGACACATGTCCCAACAATTCATCATTACATCACAGCGGAAGCATTCAACATGTCTGAGTACAGACAAGATCCAAATAGGCCTAAGAGGCCGGAAACGAAAAGACGGAGCCCATCCACGAAGTCTCGGATCCTGCCCGGGTCCGCTATCTACTCGTCAGCAGTCTTGTCATACTCCACGTAGTAGCCACCATGGGGATCCTCGGAAACGTCGTCTGCGGAGACCACAGCCCCAAAGGGGTCAGTACATAAACGTACTGGCAAGCAAGACTCACAATTCCCCAAAGTGTAACCCGTCAACACCAAGCACAGATGCTTTGGGTTCAACGGAAGAAGGGGATATATAAAAGATGCTGCAACTGGCTGCTCTAACCAACTACAGAGATACTACCACTTCCGGCTAACAGAAAGGAGATAAGATCGTGTATAGTAACCAACTGAAAGATAACCTCAAACAAACCCATCCTGGATCTCGCCCCTTATCCAAAGAAGCAATCCGAGGATTACTCACACAGTTGAATTAATGATGGTTCAGATTATTGTGTCAATAAGCCTATTACTAGTCAAGTTGTTAATCATTGGGTGTAAGGTTGTTAATCATTAGGTTTAAGTTGTCCTGAGTACTTGTTAGCCAGTACTTTCACCAAGTAGTCCATAACCGCGGAAAACACGGCTTCTCGAGAAGATTTACCCTGCAGGGGTGCACCAATTTGGCCGTACACGCAAGAATATCCCGCCAGATGGGATGCCTCCCACCAAGCGGGGCACTCTACACAACTCAACTCTTCTTCGCATCAAGCCCAAAGAACCTTGGGCGCACGGCTAATCGAGCCCCGAAGAAAGGGGACCCTCATAGCACTCTAAGAACGTGTCCCCCTATATGCCGACTACAAAAGTTCCACCCTGGCCTGGGCTCGCAAAAACATGCATGCGGCAAATGGAAAACACGAACTAAATGAGGCGATTTGGACGAGATGCGAATCGAATCAAATTGAGGGGGGCGCCCATACTCGCTTCCCACATGCGGTTAGTGCGCTCATCATGGATCAGTAGACAAGACCCTTTTCCTATTAGGGTCGACACTAGCAGGCCTCAAAACCACACAGGGCCTCCTGCCGGTGCCTTATCATCAAATTATTATTTAACAATAACGGTAGCATGATTGATTGATTAAACATCGAGCCCCCAGAACATAAAAGTAATCTAGTAACGGAAAGTAACGGGTAACAGACTCGAGCAAAACAACCTAAGCATGCTAGTAAGACACGGGCAACAAGCAATGGTTATAGGTATGGAGGTGAGGCAATATCAGGGTTAAAGGATACATGTGATAGGTTCGTAACAGAAACAACTATTCATAGGGCTAGCAGAATAGACAACGGAAAGTATCGGTAACCAATGTTGAAAGGAACACAGTGGTTCATGTGAGTGATAACTTGCCTGCAAACCCAGTAGCCTGGTACTGAGCTAAGTCCTTAGAAGGGGTGTCGTAAGTATCGTCGGTCTCAACGTCGTCGTGTATCCGAGAAGAAGCAAACAAACAACGCAGAGAACAAACAATCAATATCATGGCATAGTGCACAAACATGGGATGATGCATGATAGTTTAATTGATGCATCCAAAATTAAACTAGTTGACAAGATAACATAACATGATTAAATGGACCCACATACAATTTGGATTGCATATGGAAAGCCCATGAATTATGGTTGAATTAATTGTTCTACAACTAACCAATAGGTGAAAGTGGATTATCATGATGCATGGATGATGAAAACAACAAAATAACAACAATAGAACCAAATGGAAATAAGGTTTAACAAGTTGGGAATTTGTTTATTAAGTTTTGGAATTTTGGTTCCTTAAAGGGGTTACACAAGCATTTGTTGTTTTCATCAAGTTTTATTGTTCAAAACAGACAACAAAGTTCATATTTGATAAGAACACACAATTTTAGGTGGAATACATGTTTCACTTGTTGAAATAGGATTTTGGATGAATTACTTAGGAATTAAACAAGTGTAAACAAGAATTAAATGAATTTAATTCAAACATGAACTTATTTGAATTTTTATTTGTGCACAACATTAGATGAAGTTAATATTTGAAAATTTTATACTTTTAGGGTTGGAAAACATATTTTATATGTCCCAAAAGAATTTAATTTGATCAAGTTATGAATTTAGCAATATTAAATGATTTAAACAAGGTTTAAATGATTTAACCAATTTTAATTATTCAAACATGAAACAAATTTATATTTGGAAAGGTGGTTTAATTTTGCATGGAAAACATATTTCATTTGTTGAAATTGGATTTAAAATGAGCAAGTTATTATTTTGGCAATTTTAAATGCAATAAACAAGAAATAGTTGTTTTCAGCAATTTAAATTATTCAAAACAGCAAACAAAATTTATATTTGGAAAGTACATGAAAAGTTGATTGGAAAACATATTTAGTTTGTTGAATTTGGAATTTTTATGCCCAAGTTATGAATTTTGCAAAATTAAGTGAATTAAACAAGTTTTCAAATATTTCAACAATTTAAAATATTCAAAACAGTAAACAAATTTTATATTTGGATACGGCATTCAATTTGGGACAGAAAACATATTTAAAAAGTTAAATTTGGAGTTAAAATGATTTAGTTATGCATTTTACAAGATTTGGTGCAAATCTGCCATTTTTATGAATCTAGGGACTTGGAAAATATTTTTACAGGAGTCTAAATTTATTTAACAGGGACCTAGCTGTGATTACTGAGAAGGTGCTGTATCAAAACATTGCAAAATAAAAGGTTTGTTTTGTGGTGGGAGGGGGGAATCGAACCCCCCACCTCCTGCTGCGCCAAGGGGACAGGAACCAGTGGGCTAGTGCTCTGTGTTTGTGATAGGAAGGGAAACGGGGGTGGTTATGTTTCAGTTTTGCGGGTTCTGTAACTGAACTGCAAGTTCAGTCGCTCTGAACATCTGCAGGGCGGAAGGCCGCCGGCGATCGGAGCGCTGTGCTCGCCGGAGGCGCGGTGCGTGGGGGTGCGGTGCTGGTGCGTGTGGGTGCTGCAGGAGGGAGGAAAGGCGAGGGGAGGGTCCCGAGGCGGTGCTCACCTCGAGCGGCTGCAGGAGGCGGTCGGTGGTGAGCAGGTCGGGGCAGGGCAACCGGCGGCGGAAGAAGTGGATGGCGGCGGCGCATCTGGCTCTCCCGGCTCGAGCCGAGGGGGTGGAGAGGAAGCCCGTGGCGGGGGCTTTCCATTCCCGCCCCTAGCCACGGCGGAGGGAGCCCCTAGCCACGGTGATCACCGGAGGGAAGGGTGCTCGGTACAGGTTCAGTGGTACAGGGAGTTTCAGAGAGGGAGCAACAGAGAAGAAGGAGAGGGAGAAAAGAGAGAGGACGGCGGGGGAGAGGGAGAAGGGAGAAAGCTAGGGTTGAGGGGGAGAGCTAGGGCACCGGGTAGCTATAAGGGGAAGGTGGAGGAGGGGATCACCGTTGCCTGTTCTCTCTGAATACGTGGACACCATGGATGTGAATCCGTACGAAGGAAGAAGATGAGAGGGGGTACGGGCCCTGAGGGGAAAATTTAGTTGGGCTGGGCCTTTGTGTGCTCCTCTCTCCCTTGCTAGCTGTTGGTTTTTATTTTTATTTGTTATGTTATTATTATTTTTTTGCAAGAAATGGAAAGGGAAGGAAAAGAGGGTTTTGGGGTTAGCAAAAAAAATATTAGAAAAATTTGGGTTAGCTCCTTAATGGATTGGTAACCAAATGCAACTTTGGCATTTCAAATTAATTGAATTATGGTGCTGTTTTGAATTGGAATGAATTTGATTAAAATTTGTGGTTAAGTGGTTATTGAAAACACTATTTTAATTATGGTGATCAAATGATTTTAATTGGAAACAATTGAGCACAATTGTTTTGGTTATTTCATAATTTCAAAAGTGGGTACTATTTGCAATTGAATTTGAAATAACATTGGAAGTAAGTTTGGATTAATTAAATTATTAAAAGCCATAATTTTTAATGGTTGAACCTTATGGATTAATGGAAACAAATGATTGATTTGTTTTGCAATTTTCATAACTTTCAAAAGGGTTGTTGTTTTGGAAATTAGTTGAATTTGAAAAGAGTCTGATATTAAATGAATTTTTGATAGAAACAAAACAACAGTTTGGAATCACAACTTTAATGGAAGCAAATAATTGTTTTGATTTGAAATATCATTTTGGAAATTGTAACATCACAAGGATGAAACAAAAGGTTTGAATTTTGGTTTGAAATTCAAATAGAAAACAAAGGAAAACAAGGGAAAACAGTTGGAAAACAAATGAAAACAGAGGAAAACAAAAGGAAAACAAGCAAAACAATTGCAATCAACATGATGCCATGATGCAAAACATAAAATAACAGAGAGCAAACATTCTAATGGCTATTTTTCATACTTGGGATGTTACACGTAGGGATGCAAAGTGGGATCCCACATATCCCACTTATTGTCCCACTTATACCTCATTTGTATGTGTTTAGTTCAATTTTTTGTCAAAGTTTTTGAACTAACCATATAAGTGGGACAATAAGTGGGATATGTGGGCTCCCACTTTGCATCCCTAGTTACACGGATACACTCCGTCGAATGAACAGGAACCTGGACGGCCTAACGGAATCAGAAACATCCTTCCACGGGATAGTTCCGGGAAAGGCAATCCGTCCACTCGGAACAATCCACTTAGAAGTTGTGTTGGGCACTAAAAGCAACTACAGAAGGGAATTCCTCGACTTCGAAGTCGTCGACTGGCCTTCACAGTACCACGCCATTCTTGGTCGAACAGCGTTCGCCAGATTCATGGTTGTACCACAGTACGCATACTTGAAGCTCAAGCCACCTGGCGAATACGGTGTGATCACCATTGACGGAGACTTTCAGAAATCCAACAAGTGCGACATTGAATTCAATGAGATCGCAAAATCCTTCGGGATGCAAGAAGAACTTCAAGAGCTGGCAAAGACCACGGATCACTCCGTGATGCCCCTCACGAAGAAAAACGCGCCTGAACTGGAGTTTAGCGCCAACAGGGACACCCGAAAGCATCAAGTGCACCCGACAGATTCTGCGAAGACAGCGATGGTCTCAACAACCCTCTCGCAAGCATAGGAAGGCGCGCTCGTCGAACTCCTCCGTGAGTACTGGGAAATTTTCGCCTGGCAGCCCTCAGATATGCCAGGAATACCCAGTGAGTTTGCCGAGCACTCACTCGAAGTCTTTCCAGATGCTAAACCCATCAAACAAACGACTCGATGATTTTCAGAACCCAAGCAGAAGGCGCTTGGAGAAGAAGTAAACAGATTGCTAGCAGCGAAATTCATCAGGGAGATCAAGATATCCACCTGGTTAGCAAACCCGGTATTGGTCCCCAAAAAGAACACGGATATCCTTCGGGTGTGCATCGACTACACGTCATTGAACAAGCATTGCCCCAAGGACAACTTTCCTCTCCCACGAATCAACCAGATCGTGGACTCTACGGCAGGCTGCCAACGCCTCTCCTTCCTGGACGCCTATTCGGGATATAATCAGATTCGGATGAAAAGGGAAGACGAAGAAAAGATAGCATTCATCACACCTCACGGTGGCTACTGCTACACGACAATGCTCTTCGGGCTGAAGAACGCATGCGCAACATATCAGCGTTGCATGCAAAGATGCCTCGCCAAACTCATTGGCAAGAACGTGCAGGTGTACGTTGACGACATTGTCATCAAGACTCGAGTTGAGGACACGCTCCTCGAAGACATTAGAGAAACATCCGACGCCCTTAATGCATACAGGATCAAGCTCAATCCGACCAAATGCGTCTTTGGCGTTCCTGCAGGAAAACTTCTCGGGTACCTGGTATCCGCCAGAGGCATTGAAGCCAACCTAGAGAAAATACAAGCAATCTTGACCATGAAGGAGCCAACCAATCTACGCGGAGTCCAACAGCTCGCAGGGCGACTAGCCGCCCTAAGCAGGTTCATCGCACGATTGGCAGAGCAAGCGTTACCCTTCTACAAGTTGTTGAAGAAGACGGACAGGTTCGAGTGGACACCAGAAGCTAAGCAAGCGTTCACAGACTTGAAGCGATCGTTGCAAAGCAGGCGCGTCCTTGCAACACCGCAAGAAAGGGAGCCACTTTACTTGTACCTAGCCGCCACAAACCAGGTCATCAGCACAGCAATCGTGGTCGAACGACCTGAGGAAGGCAAAGCGTACGGAGTCCAACGACCGATCTATTACATCAGTGAAGTGCTCTCGCCATGCAAGCAACGATACCCTCATTACCAGAAGCTCGCATATGGAGTTGTTCTTACAGCCCGAAAGCTCAAGCACTATTTCCAGTAACACGCCATCACAGTGGTTAATGATGCGTCACTCGGGACAATCATGAACAACCCTATGGCATCCGGAAGAATAGCAAAATGGAGCATCGAGTTGGGCGCTTGGGACATCACCTATGCAGGACGCAACGCAGTCAAATCCCAGGTACTCGTGGAATTTCTAAGCGAATGGACAGAACTACAAACGCCCGGACCGCCTGAGTACACGTGCAATTGGATAATGTACTTTGACGGATCCAAAAGAAACGAAGGAGAAGGAGCTGGAATTGTTCTCATATCGCCTCGGGGAGACAAGCTGCAATACGTCCTATGATTGGACTTTCCACCAGATGATCCAGCATCGAACAACGACGCAGAATATGAAGTCCTGTTGCATGGGATGAAGATGGCAGTCGCCTGTGGAGCTACCCGATTAATGATCTACGGCGACTCCAATCTCATCGTGCAGCAGACAATGAAAGAATGTGACACAATTGCTGAAAACATGGTCGCATATCGCGACATGTACAATCTACTCGAAGGAAGTTTCAAAGGGTGCGAGCTGAAGCACATTGCAAGATCCAGCAACGAAGAAGCGGATAGAATGGCAAACATGGGTTCCACAAATACACCCATACCGCCAGGAATATATTTCGAACGGATGATCAAGCGATCGGTCAAAGTCAAGAAAGGTGCAGGAACACCCGCAGTGCCAGAAACAGAGGTCATCCCGCATGTCGCCTTTATCGAGCTTATTCATAACATTTCACGACAGGTTTTCCTGGTCGAGCCAGTCTGGACGCAGAAATATCTCGACTACCTGACCAACAGACAGCTCCCGGCCGATCCACGCGAGGCTCGACAAATAATCAGACGCAGCAAAACCTTTCGGGTAGTCAACGGAGAACTATACAAGCAAAGCATCTCAGGTATAGTTCAGCGCTGCATCGCACCCGAAGATGGCAAAGAATTACTCCAGGACATCCACCAAGGAGGCTGCGGACAACATGCTAGCTGGAAAACAATCATGGGAAAGGCCTTCCGAGCAGGATTCTACTGGCTAACAGCAGCTACCGATGCAAAGGACCTGGTCGAACGATGCAATGCTTGCCAGCGATTCGCACCAAGACAACATGCACCTGCTACGGAATTGCACATGATACCCATTGCCTGGCCCTTCGCACAATGGGGGCTGGACATGGTTGGACCACTACGCAAGTCCACGTCGGGCGGATATACACACTTGCTGGTCGCAGTCGTCAAGTTTACCAAATGGATCGAGGCCATGCCAGTAACTTCGGCTAGCGCCCAATGCGCTGTCAAGTTCCTCGACTCCATTGTATGCAGATTTGGGGTGACACACGACATCATTACAGACAATGGTACAAACTTCACAGCAAAGGAAACGCAACAGTTCTGCGAGGAAAAGGGCATCAACTTCAAGTTTGCTTCAGTTGCCCACCCGTAAACGAACAGACAAGTCGAAAGATCCCGCAGCAGGACATTGGGCAGAAGAGCTACCCTCCGTACTATGGAGCCTCCGCACAACTTCAAACCGATCCACAAAATACACACCATTTTTCATGGTATACGGGGCAGAAGCAGTCCTTCCCGAGGATGTTAGATTCAGCGCCCCACGAGTTGTGGCTTACAGCGAAGAAACCTCCAACAAGGCACTCGCGGAAGATATGGATGCACTCGACGAGATGCGTGACATTGCGCTCGCAAGATCCGTAGTATATCAGCAATCACTGCGAAACTATCACAGTCGCCGCATACGCCACAGAGCATTCGCGGTTGGAGATCTAGTGCTGCGGCTCAAGCAGAAGGAAGGACACAAGCTCGAGCCACCCTGGGAAGGACCCTTCATCATACACGAAGTCATCCCAGGCGGAGCCTACAGGCTGAAGAATCCATCGATTGGAGGAATCTATTCCAATCCTTGGAATATTGCACACCTCCGCAAATTTTATCCCTAGGTTTACTTGTTCTCACAACAAATAAGGCTATATTAGCCACTCTTGTAGCTCGAATACATGGCTTCTCAGTCATTGCCCTAAAACACATGGTTTCTCCATCATATTTACTCGAAGCTTACTATTCCTTACATGCTAAATAGTTACAGGTACACACCCCATAAACACACGGGGGCTACACCTACAACTAAGCATCACAGGGAAAATTATACATACAAGGTTGCACACCTTACAACAGTTTTTTCAAACTATACAAAGTTACAGGATATGTACATCCGACAAGCAATCAAAGCGCTGAGCATTCTCAGTCGCCAATACTCTATCTATTTCCTCAGAGGTTAGTCGGATGATTTTCTCTGCTGCAGGACGAACAACATCATAGTATGGTGAAATATCATCGATTGGACCATCTAGGAGCCTAGCTACGAAGTTAACATTTATCTCAGGATGCCATATATGGACAAAGGAGAGAGCTACAACCGCTCCGCAAGTCATCTGATTGCGCACACACGCGCGAACCTCTCCCTCCTGTCCGAACGGCCTGAGAAGATGGCTCCAGTCTTCGGGACCCCTTTCAAGTGGGTAGAAAGCAGCGTTCATCGCGACCAAAACCTCGTGAAAAGAACTCACGAGAATTCTCGCCTGAATGACACGGAACTTCAAGGTGGCCATCACAAATCCTCGACTGCGATCAGACCAGAAATTGTTCGCATGAGGCTTCGAGCTGCCAGCCTCTTGAAGAATGTGGTTTTCCACCCACTGCTTTTCCTCCCTATCATCCGGTTTAACAACTGAAGGGCAAACATGCTTAATCAGCTAAATAAAAACAAGACTAAGAAGCTACAGTGGTGCTCCCACTAGCGGCAATCGCCCCTCCTTTGAGTCGAGCAAACAGCTCAGACAGCTTCCGAGCAAGGATGGCGGCTTGCTCGCCAAAACGAGAGAGCCGTACCTTTTTGCCCGTGGAGGGGTCGACTGGGAGAGCCGAGTAGGCCTCCTCCAAACCGCTGACTCCATGCGCCAGCGCGAACTGGATTGCCGTCTTTGCGCCAGACTCCGACTGGGCGACTGCGTAGGCATCCAGGAGATTGCTCTCCGAAAAGATCTTCAGCAGGTCGCCTAGCGCGGGTGGAGATGCAGCGTTGGCGAGGAAGCGACCGTGCACTTGCGTCAACACTTGAGTGGCATTTCCAATCAAGGAGCAAGCTCCTTCGGCATGCCTCTTGAGTTGAGCAAGAGTGTCGGTTAGCACGTCTACCCGCTGGATCCCAGGGATCTCCAATGGAACACCCATAAGACCTACAAAAGAAAAGAATGTCAAGACTTAGCAAGTTCACCAGGACAGAAGATGAAATTGCGAGAACCAAAAATTACTTACCCGCAAGACGCTCAGCAAGAGGACGAAGGAATGTGACAAGGTCAGAATCCGCCTTATTGCCAGCATCCTCCAGATCCTTCAGAGCTTTCCGAGCATCCGCGAGTTTTCCTTCAAGTTCCTCCGATCGCATGCGGGAGGCTTCCAGTTCTTGTCGGATAGTCGCCAGATCAGCCTCCTGAGTTGTTACCCGCTCAGAGAGACTGTCTTTCTCGGCCTCCGAAAACTCGAGTCGAGCTGCATAGCGACATTTGTCAGAAACCAAGAATTGATGAAAGAATAGAAACAAGAGAAGATGATAAAACTCACTTCGAAGAAGCTCGTTTTCGGTGCAGAATCTACTGCGGTCTACTTGAAGCGACTCGCATTCCGACTCGGCGAGAACAACGCGGCGGCCAATCGCCGCAAGGGAATCAACAAGCGACTACAAAAGTACAGAGGTAAAAGAATTAGAAGAGATAAATTGGAGCCTGTATCCGATTGCAATCAATCGACTACAGCCTCGGGGGCTACTCCCATCGGGAGCACTACCGTGCACCCGATAAAATCAAGAAGAAGAAAAAGACAAGACTTTGAGCCTGTAGCCGATCGCATGCGATCGCCTACAGCCTCGGGGGCTACTCCCATCGGGAGCACTGTCGTGCACCTGATAGAAATTTGAAGACAAGTAACAAAATGTACCTGGCCCGTGGCGCGAGAGAGGGGATCTGCGGAGCTATCCGTCACCTCTTTCGAAGCTGAAGCCCCGGCAGCAAAACCAGGAACTTCACGTTCCACAGTCGCCGCATTGGGGGCTACGCTGGGAGAATTCTGGACGGTGCCAGCAGTGGGAGTCTCACCCGCAGCTCCTGCTCTATTCCTCTTTTCGGGAGTAAGTGAAGAGGCG
This sequence comes from Alopecurus myosuroides, assembly GCA_028641055.1. NCBI lineage: Eukaryota > Viridiplantae > Streptophyta > Magnoliopsida > Poales > Poaceae > Alopecurus > Alopecurus myosuroides. Next base: position 149,101,735 of record CM054059.1, on the reverse strand, counting down.
TACCTGCGAGGACTAATGGTTTGCAGACTGCAATAAAAAAACAAAGCATCAACATAGATGCAAAGAAAAATGTTCGACTAAGAACGAGGAGAAGAACTTACTCATCATCTTCATCTTCATCCAGCATATCCGCGTTCCAAGCGGTTGGAATTACTGGGAATGAACGAGAAGGGGCGAGTGAGCGCAATGGGGTCGCGGAGATGGGAGCCTTCCCGGGCGATTCCTCCAAGGAGTTATCCTTGGAGGTAGCCTCGTTATCCTCCACTCGAAGACGCTTGCGGTGATGGAGGCCGCCATTCGAGCCCTCTGCACCATCCGAAGAATCGTGCTCGGAGCTTGAAGAGGCATCGGCGACACTGGTATCGGCCGGGCCGTCCAGGTTACTCGCCAGTAACTCCAAGGCATCCTCTCCCGAAACCGGAGGGTAGCAGTTGGCCACGGCTAGGCTCTACAAAGAAGACGGAAGAAAGCAAGAGAAAATTCAATCGACTAAAGCTCAGAAAAAGCGAGAAAATAAAAGAAGAAAGGAAGAACAAACTCACCGCGGCTGGCGGAGACCTCGACGCGTCGAAGGCTGCGACTGTGCAGTCGGGAAACTTCTCTCCCACCTTCAGGCTGGTGATAGCCGCGATCTTCTTCTCGAACTCGACGTTCGAAAGCTCCTCGCAGCTCACTCGGCTGGGATCCTCAGAGCCTTGGTATTCCCACATCGTGGAAGGCCTGTGCTGCAGAGGTTGGATCCGACGCTTCAGAAAGATACTCGCCAGGTGCAGCCCATTGAGTACAACCCCAACGGTTTGATCGCGGAGAGCTGTCACCCTTGCGAGTAGGGGCGTGACGGCCTGAGTTTCTTCAGCCGACAACTTGTGCGCCCAGGACTTCCGCCTCTTCAAAACAGCGAACGGGTGGAACTCTACGATCCCACCCGAGCTGTTGTCGATGACGTAAAACCATTTTTTCCGCCAGCCTTGGGCGGAGTCGATGAAATGCATACTAAAGTAGTTGTTCTCCAATCGAGCTTGGATCCCGAAGCCACCCGTGCGTAGCGGTTCGCCGGGTTCGGAGTCTACCCGCGATTTCTCACGGAAGATCCGAACTTTGAAGAGGGCCTTCCAGAGCGCCCAATGTGGGCGAATGCCAAGGAAGCATTCGCAGAACACGATGAAGAACGATATGTGCTGCACCGCGTTCGGGGGAAGATCGTGAAAGCTGTATGCCGTAGACATATAGCAACCCGACGAGAAATGGATGAAGAGGAAAGGAGAGACCCCGAGACACATGGTCCGCAAAGACCACGCGCTCGTTCGATTGAGGGTTTGGTACCTCTTCCTTCTTTCCGAGGCGCACCCGCTTTTCAGCTTCCGCCGGCAGCAGCCCCTCCCGCTGCATCTCTTTGATGCTCTTCGCGGTGGTGTTGGGCGAACGCTAGTCGCCGGCACGAGGCGCAGGTTGCGCGGAGGCTTCCCCGGATGCGGAAGTGGCAGCACCACGTCTTTTGCCTCCAGCCATGACTGACAGCGCGAGCTTGAGCACGAGGAGGAAGAGCGCGAGGAAGAAGATGGATTGAAGGCGAAGGCTGGGAAAGTTTTACCGCAGCGCTAAGACCCGTACTTATACACGGAGCGAATCGATCCCAGCCATTCGATGCACCACGTGGCGCTTATCGCAGCCACCACGTGTGAAGATGAAACGAGGAGGCGGTGAACGTTGTTCCGTGCCACGATCTTAACAGAAGATCGTGCGCATTTACTGCACGGTTCGCGTGAAAACCGGGAGCGGCGTCTCGTTTCCCGGTCAAAAAGCTGACCAGGTGGGCCAGCCCATCTGCTACCACTCCGTCATGTCCCATCGGGAGGAGAAAAGTGCGCCATGATGTCATGGCATGCATCATCAAATTCAAGAAAACTTCGAATGGAAAGTTCAAACACGAAAATAACTTCGTATGAACAAAACTCCTTCGAATAAAGGCAATTCTTCTGTGAACAAATCATGGAGCAAGACCTCTTTAAACAAGAGAAAAATACCCTATACACGAAAACTCTTTCGTACGGGCACGACATCCCAAACATGAAAACTCTTTCATATGGGCATAACTTTCCTAAAGCACGAAAATTCTTTCGTATGAAACTCAAACGATTACTCGGAGAGGCAGAACCTACCTCTTTTCTTACATGATATTTTTACATCATAAAAACCTGGATTGTTCAGCCAACTAGGCACATACGGATGCCATATTCTTCGAATATGAAGGTAAGACCCAAAAAGATCTCTCTTAAGGGCCTGGAATCGCACTCAAAAGCTGCGTCCTCCGGTATGATTCCGTGTCAACAACACGAAGAAAAATCCTAGCGGACGCGCCGGGTACCCCCATAGGTTAAGTTCGACTCGATAAGACCACAACGGCCCAGTCGCAACAATCACCTTATCGGGTTCGAGTGGTCTCGAATCTGTGTAGGCCAGGAATGTTTTTGCCCTAGTCGCAAATAATTGGCCCTGATCTCTCGGGAGAGCCAAGCTACTGTGCCACATCCTCCTGCGATAAAAAGCCGCAAAAATAGGCACTTATATTTCTCGATACTCGAGTATAAAAACTCATTATACAGGGTACACACCCTTTAGACAGGAAACAGCCAAGATGGTTATCCACAAGAAAGAAAGACCAAGAAATGTTTTGACCGTCTACTCGACTGGAAAGATCCCACTCGAGCAAACGCTCGGGGGATACTGACGAAGATATGGATCCTGGACCCTGCGGGTAAGGACACCCCATCTCATGCCCAAGGATAAGGCCCAAGAAGAGGAGCCCTTGGAGTACTCCAGAAGGCCCACGTGAAGCCCACCCGCACTGACTTGCGGGTTAAGTTAGGAAACATGTAACCGACCTAATTAGAGTTCGAGTCCTCTCCGGGTAGGGTTCGAGACCTGGCCGTCTATATAAGGCCAGGAGAGCCACTGGAAGAGGACCAAGCAATACCGCACCATCAAAGCCTTGAACTCGAGACCCTACTCTCGATTCGAGCACCACCATTGTAACCGATCTATTCGTGAATACAGATCGACAAGAGGCAGGAGTAAGGGTTTTACCTCTACGAGGGCCCCGAACCTGGGTAAATCTCGCCCCCTGTCTAGCCGACGATTCCACCAGCGCTCATGGGTTCTCCTAATCGAAACCCGATAGGTTCACCGAAGGGATTTGTAGAGTCTGAGATTCGACACTGCGTGACTTCAGTACGCCTAGGTTGATCGTCGTGACTGCGGAAGGCTTCATCGTCATGATCCATATCAGGCATGTACCTATCTTGGCTGTAGCCCGTGTTGAGGTAGGCATTGATGTCGACATTGTCATCGTAATGATAGTCATCGACACCGGCTCCAGCAAACGGGTTGTCCACGTCCTTTGGTGGTGACGGCGGCTCTGATGCCGGCGGTTGAGGCACAACTACATTTGATGATCTTTTGGCCGGTCGTTGCGGCATATTTCCCAACAACACTTTGTGCCTTGTGGTGGTGGCAACAACCGCCGGTTCCTTCTGGGTGGTGGTGGCGATGACTACCGTTTCCTTCTGAGAGGCGACGGCCTTGGGTGCTGTCTGGAGGGCTCTTTGCTTCGTGGACCGGACGATCTTATTGAGCGGGGCCATATGGGATGTGTCGCCGGTGTTGCGCCTGATCACAAGACCCCCCCCCCCCAAGTCTGTCGCACCCGGACTTCTAGGGGATACTCGCAGTTCCGTTGAACAGCAGATGATTGGATTACGGGGCCTACCTGCACCCGCATCTCTTACGAGTAGGCCAACACACGTATGTGTGACAACCAACCCCTACTGTTCATCGTCTACGTAAACCATCCCATAGAAATCAGGATACTTCCATTGACGTACTTCAAACCATACACACATGGTACGTCAACGGCGTTGAACAAAATGATAGCACAACAGATCTCTACGACACAAAAGATTGAAATAAGTTGCAAATAGCTCTCACTAGAGCAGAGATAGCAAATACAATCATCCAGAAGACACATGTCCCAACATGACATCATTACATCACAGCGGAAACATTCAACATGTCTGAGTACAGACAAGATCCAAATAGGCCTAAGAGGCCGGAAAACGAAAAGACGGAGCCCATCCACGAAGTCTCGGATCCTGCCCGGGTCCGCTATCTACTCGTCAGCAGTCTCATCATACTCCACGTAGTAGCCACCATGGTGATCCTCGGAAACGTAGTCTGCGGAAACCACAGCCCCAAAGGGGTCAGTACATAAACGTACTGGCAAGCAAGACTCACAGTTCACCAAAGTGTAACCCGTCAACACCAAGCACAGATGCTTTGGGTTCAACGGAAGAAAAGGGTGATACAAAAGATGCGACAGCTGGCTGCTCTAACCAACTACAGAAACATATTACAACTTCCGGCTAACAGAAAGGGGATAAGATAGCGTATCGTAACCAACCTATCAACTAACCTCAAACAAACCCATCCTGGATCTCGCCCCTTATCCAAAGAAGCAATCCGAGGATAACTCACACAGTTGGATTAGTGAGGGTTCATATTGTGGGTCATTAAGCCTATTGCTAGTCAGGTTGTTAATCATTAGGTGTAAGTTGTCCTGAGTACTTGTTAGCCAGTACTTTCACCAAGTCATCCATAACCGCGGGAAACACGGCTTCTCGAGAAGATTTACCCTGCAGGGGTGCACCAATTTGGCCGTACACGTAAGAATAACCCGCCAGATGGGAAGGCCTTTCCCACCAAGCGGGGCACTCAACACAACTCAACTCTTCTTCGCATCAAGCCCAAAGAACCCAGTGCAATTGAGCGCACGAATAATCAAGCCCCACGAAGAAAAGGGGACCCTCATAGCACTCTAAGAACGTGTCTCCCTAAATGCCGACTACAAAAGTTCCACCCTGGCATGGGCTCGCAAAAACATGCATGCGGCAAATGGAACACCCGAACTAAATGAGGCGCTTTGGACGAGATGCGAATCGAATCAAATTGAGGGGTGTCGTAAGTATCGGTATCCAATGTTGAAAGGAACACAATGGTTCATGTGAGTGAATACTTGCCTGCAAACTCAGCAGCCTGGTACTGAGCTAGAACCTTGGAAGGGGTGTCGTAAGTATCGTCGGTCTCAACGTCGTCGTATATCCGGGAAGAAGCAAACAAACAACGCAGAGAGATAAACACTCAATATCATGGCATAGTGCACAAACATGGGATGATGCATGACCATTTAATTGATGCACCAAAAATAAACTAGTGGACATGGTAACATAACATGATTAAATGGACCCATCTGCAATTGGATTGCATATGGAAAGCCCATGAATTATGGTTGAAATAATTGTTTCACAACTAAACAACATGTGAAAGTGGATTAGCATGATTCATGGATGATGAAAACAGAAAGAAAACAACAATGGAAACAATTTGAAATAAGGTTTACCAAGTTTGGAATTTTAGTTATTAAGTTATGAAATTTTGGTTCCTTAAAGGTGTTACACAAGCATTTGTTGTTTTCACCACTTTTAATTGTTCAAAATAGATAACAAAGATTATATTTGATAAGAACACACAATTTTAGGTGGATTACATGTTTCACTTGTTGAAAAAGGATTTTTGAATGAATTACTTATGAATTAAACAAGTTAAACAAGATTTAATTGAATTTAATTCAAGTTTGAATTTATTTGAATTTTTATTTGTTCAAAACATTAAATGGAGTTCATATTTGAAAAGGTTATGATTTTCTGGTTTGAAAACATATTTTATAAGTTCATAAAGAATTTAATCTGAGCAAGTTATGAATTTAACAATTTTAAATGATTTAAACAAGGTTTAAATTATTTAACCAATTTTAATTATTCAAAACATGAAACAAAGTTTATATTTGGTAAGGTGGTGTAATTTAGCATGGAAAACATATTTGATTTGTTGAAAATGGATTTAAAATGAGCAAGTTATTAATTTGACAATTTTAAATGCAATAATTAAGAAACAGTTGTTTTCAGCAATTTAAATTATTCAAAACAGCAAACAAAGTTGATATTTGGAAAGTACATGAAAAATTGAATGGAAAACATATTTAGTTTGTTGAATTTGGAATTTTGATGCCCAAGTTATGAATTTTGCAAGTTTAAGTGAATTGAACAAGTTTTCAAATATTTCACCACTTTAAATTATTCAAAACAGTAAAAAAAATTGATATTTGGGTAGAGAATTTGATTTGGTATTGAAAACATATTTAAAATGTTGAAATTGGAGTTAAAATGATTTATTTATGCAATTTACAAGATTTGGTATTATTCTGCCATTTTATTTACAGCTAGGGCCTTAGAAATAATTAGCAGGGATCTAGAAGTTAACAGCAGGGACTTGGTTGCGAATATAAGGTTGTGCTGGGCCAGGAAAAATAGAAGGGGAAAAAAGGGGGGTTTTGCACGGGGTGGGAATCGAACCCACCCTCTCACGCTTGAGCGCAGAGAGCAGTGACCAGTGCGGTAGCTGTTCGATTTGTGATAGGTACGGGGAACTCGGGGGGATATGCTTCAGTTAACAGTTAACTGAATTTTTTGTTTCTGCAGGTTCCTTCTGAACCTCGACGGAGGAGAAGAGGCCGGCGGCAGCTGTGGCTCCGGTGGCTGTTGTCGTGCTGCGGCGTGGTGTGCTGCGACGTGCGTGTGCGTGCGCGTGCTACAGATGCATGTGCTGCGAGAGGGAGGAAGGGAGGAGCGAGGCGGAGCTCACCTCGCTGAAGAGGTGCAGGCGCTAGGTGCAGCGGAGAGGTGGCCGGCGAAGAGAAGGTCGGCGGCGGCTCCTCGAGCCCTCCCGGCCCTCGCCGTGGGGTTGGAGAGGAAGACGGCGACAAGAGGAGTCCATTCCCGGCGTTGGCTCGCTCGGAGGAAGCCCGGGCCGCCGGTGATCACCGGAGGGGAAGAGGTGGTGGGTTCGGTTTCAGTTAGCTGGGTTCAGTTACAGAGAAATTACAGAGAGGAGATGGAGGAAAGAAAGGGGAAAATGGAGGCGGGGGGAGAGAGAGGAGGGAGAAGAAGGGAGTGCGGCTAGGGTTAGGGAGCTAGGGCATAGAGCTAGTTTTAAGGAGGGGGAGGAGGTGGTGATGGCCGTCTGCTCCCTTCTGCTGCTACGTGGATGCAGGGGATGGATGTCGTACGAAGAAGAAGGTGAGCGAGGGGGGGTATGGGCCTAGGGGGAGAGGATGGTGGGCTGGGCCTGCCCCTCTCTCCCTTGAAACGTTTTATTTTTTATTGTTTGTTGCTACTGTTTTTTTTGCTGAAAAAGGAAAAAGGACAAAAGGGATGGTTTTAGGATTTAGGGAATTTTTGGAAAATTTGTATTGAACATTTATTGTAACAGCAACCTAAGCACAAACTTTTGTTTTTCCAAAATAATTCAAATTTGTTGCTGTTTGCAATTTGTTTGAGATTTGAATGAAATGAATATTAATTGAATAATTGTAATTAAGCAATTTAAAAGATTTTAAGTTCAAGTGTATTTGGAACAAAGGATTGATTTGTGTTGTAATTTTCATAAAGTTCAAAAGGGGTGTTGTTTGGAAAATTAATTGAATTTGAAAAGGGTTTGGTATTAAATGAATTTTTGATTAGAAATAAATCAACAGTTTTGAAATCACAACTTTAATGGAAACAATTGATTGTTTTGATTTGAATATCATTTTGGAAATTGTAACATCACAAGTATGAAACAAAAGGTTTGAAATTTGATTTGAAATTCAAATAGAAAACAAAGGAAAACAAATGAAAACAGAGGAAAACAAATGGAAAACAAATGCAATGAACATGATGCCATGATGCAAAACATAAAATAACAGAGAGCAAACATTCTAATGGCTATTTTTCATACTTGGGATGTTACAAAACTCCCCCCCTTGAAGGAATCGTGCCCCGAGATTCCTACTGAGAAAAGAAAAGGTCCGGATACTTCTTGCGAAGATCCTCTTGAGCTGTGACACGTGAAACACATCGTGCACCTTGGATAGTTTTTCTGGAAGTTCTAAACGATAGGCATTCCCGGCAACTCTTCTGGAAAGACGTCAGGGAATTTGCAAACCACCGGAACATTTTGAGTAGAGGTGGAGGTTTTGTATTGAGGGTGTATAGCTGAACAGAACTTGATTCATTTGTAGAATAGACTATCTGGCCAGAAGGGTGGAACAGAGTTATTGATTAGACGCCGGTAGAATAACTGAAGTGGGAAGCAACAACAAGATTTCATCGGATGAAAAGGATGTTGAGAAGAACAGGATAACGAAGCAACACCGGGAAACACGAGAACAAAACACTCCTGAGGTACTACGGAAAACCCATCCGGGCTTCTAGAGGATAAATATCTACTGCTTAAGGAATAGAGGATCTGCTTCCGGGGCTTACACGCCTCCGTTCTCAATCGTGAGTAGGCAACATGATAAATCATGTCACAACCACCTCCATCCCTATGGTCTAGTAGATAAAACCATCCTAGAGAAACCAGGATACGTGAAATCCTAACTTGAAAGTTCAGATGAGAAGGGAAAACAACGTTGCACTTCCTTACCAGAAAAGGGAGGGTGGGTGGGGAAAGAAATAAAAGGGGAGAATTCCTACTCTCACGTTTCATTTTTCCTATATAGCTACAAAATAGTTTCTAGACTCAACTGCGACCAGTAAAAAGGGATCGTACAGGCAGACAGGCTCTGATACCATTTGTCGCACCCGGACTTCTAGGGGATACTCGCAGTTCCGTTGAACAGCAGATGATTGGATTACGGGGCCTACCTGCACCCGCATCTCTTACGAGTAGGCCAACACACGTATGTGTGACAACCAACCCCTACTGTTCATCGTCTACGTAAACCATCCCATAGAAATCAGGATACTTCCATTGACGTACTTCAAACCATGCACACATGGTACGTCAATGGCGTTGAACAAAATGATAGCACAACAGATCTCTACGACACAAAAGATTGAAATAAGTTGCAAATAGCTCTCACTAGAGCAGAGATAGCAAATACAATCATCCAGAGGACACATGTCCCAACATGACATCATTACATCACAGCGGAAACATTCAACATGTCTGAGTACAGACAAGATCCAAATAGGCCTAAGAGGCCGGAAAACGAAAAGACGGAGCCCATCCACGAAGTCTCGGATCCTGCCCGGGTCCGCTATCTACTCGTCAGCAGTCTCGTCATACTCCACGTAGTAGCCACCATGGTGATCCTCGGAAACGTAGTCTGCGGAAACCACAGCCCCAAAGGGGTCAGTACATAAACGTACTGGCAAGCAAGACTCACAGTTCACCAAAGTGTAACCCGTCAACACCAAGCACATATGCTTTGGGTTCAACGGAAGAAAAGGGTGATACAAAAGATGCGACAGCTGGCTGCTCTAACCAACTACAGAAACATACTACAACTTCCGGCTAACAGAAAGGGGATAAGATAGCGTATCGTAACCAACCTATCAACTAACCTCAAACAAACCCATCCTGGATCTCGCCCCTTATCCAAAGAAGCAATCCGAGGATAACTCACACAGTTGGATTAGTGAGGGTTCATATTGTGGGTCATTAAGCCTATTGCTAGTCAGGTTGTTAATCATTAGGTGTAAGTTGTCCTGAGTACTTGTTAGCCAGTACTTTCACCAAGTCATCCATAACCGCGGAAAACACGGCTTCTCGAGAAGATTTACCCTGCAGGGGTGCACCAATTTGGCCGTACACGTAAGAATAACCCGCCAGATGGGAAGGCCTTTCCCACCAAGCGGGGCACTCAACAAAACTCAACTCTTCTTCGCATCAAGCCCAAAGAACCCAGTGCAATTGAGCGCACGGCTAATCAAGCCCCACGAAGAAAAGGGGACCCTCATAGCACTCTAAGAACGTGTCTCCCTAAATGCCGACTACAAAAGTTCCACCCTGGCCTGGGTTCGCAAAATACATATGCATGCGGCAAATGGAAAACCCGAACTAAATGAGGCGATTTGGACGAGATGCGAATCGAATCAAATTGAGGGGGGCGCCCATACTCGCTTCCCACATGCGGTTAGTGCGCTCATCATGGATCAGTAGACAAGACCCTTTTCCTAATTAGGGTCGACACTAGCAGGCCTCAAAACCACGCAGGGCCTCCTACCGGTGCCTTATCATCAAATTATTACTTAACCATAACATTAGCATGATTCATTGTTTAACCTCGAGCCCCAGAACATAATAGAAATATAGTAACAGAAAGTAACGGGTAACAGACTCGAGCAAAACAACCCTAAGCATGATAGTAAGACACGGGCAACAAGCAATGGGGTTATAGGTGTGGAGATGAGGCTATATCAGGGTTAAAGGGTAACATGTGATAGGATCGAACAGAAGCAACGATTCATAGGGCTAGCAGAAAAGACAACGGAAAGTATCGGTATCCAATGTTGAAAGGAACACAATGGTTCATGTGAGTGAATACTTGACTGCAAACTCAGCAGCCTGGTACTGAGCTAGAACCTTGGAAGGGGTGTCGTAAGTATCGTCGGTCTCAACGTCGTCGTATATCCGGGAAGAAGCAAACAAACAACACAGAGAGATAAACAATCAATATCATGGCATAGTGCACAAACATGGGATGATGCATGACCATTTAATTGATGCACCAAAAATAAACTAGTGGACATGGTAACATAACATGATTAAATGGACCCATCTGCAATTGGATTGCATATGGAAAGCCCATGAATTATGGTTGAAATAATTGTTTCACAACTAAACAACATGTGAAAGTGGATTAGCATGATGCATGGATGATGAAAACATAAAGAAAACAACAATGGAAACAATTTGAAATAAGGTTTACCAAGTTTGGAATTTTAGTTATTAAGTTATGAAATTTTGGTTCCTTAAAGGTGTTACACAAGCATTTGTTGTTTTCACCACTTTTAATTGTTCAAAATAGATAACAAAGATTATATTTGATAAGAACACACAATTTTAGGTGGATTACATGTTTCACTTGTTGAAAAAGGATTTTTGAATGAATTACTTATGAATTAAACAAGTTAAACAAGATTTAATTGAATTTAATTCAAGTTTGAATTTATTTGAATTTTTATTTGTTCAAAACATTAAATGGAGTTCATATTTGAAAAGGTTATGATTTTCTGGTTTGAAAACATATTTTATAAGTTCATAAAGAATTTAATTTGAGCAAGTTATGAATTTAACAATTTTAAATGATTTAAACAAGGTTTAAATTATTTAACCAATTTTAATTATTCAAAACATGAAACAACGTTTATATTTGGGAAGGTGGTGTAATTTAGCATGGAAAACATATTTGATTTGTTGAAAATGGATTTAAAATGAGACGGTTATTAATTTGACAATTTTAAATGCAATAATTAAGAAACAGTTGTTTTCAGCAATTTAAATTATTCAAAACAGAAAACAAAGTTGATATTTGGAAAGTACATGAAAAATTGAATGGAAAACATATTTAGTTTGTTGAATTTGGAATTTTGATGCCCAAGTTATGAATTTTGCAAGTTTAAGTGAATTGAACAAGTTTTCAAATATTTCACCAATTTAAATTATTCAAAACAGTAAAAAAAATTGATATTTGGGTAGAGAATTTGATTTGGTATTGAAAACATATTTAAAATGTTGAAATTGGAGTTAAAATGATTTATTTATGCAATTTACAAGATTTGGTATTATTCTGCCATTTTATTTACAGCTAGGGCCTTAGAAATAATTAGCAGGGATCTAGAAGTTAACAGCAGGGACTTGGTTGCGAATATAAGGTTGTGCTGGGCCAGGAAAAATAGAAGGGGAAAAAAGGGGGTTTTGCACGGGGTGGGAATCGAACCCACCCCCTCACGCTTGAGCGCAGAGAGCAGTTACCAGTGCGGTAGCTGTTCGATTTGTGATAGGTACGGGGAACTCGGGGGGATATGCTTCAGTTAACAGTTAACTGAATTTTTTGTTTCTGCAGGTTCCTTCTGAACCTCGAAGGAGGAGAAGCGGCCGGCGGCAGCTGTGGCTCCGGTGGCCTTTGCCGTGTTGCGGCGTGGTGTGCTGCGACGTGCGTGTGCGTGCGCGTGCTACGTATGCGTGTGCTGCGAGAGGGAGGAAGGGAGGAGCGAGGCGGAGCTCACCTCGCTGAAGAGGTGCAGGCGCTCGGTGCAGCGGATAGGTGGCCGGCGAAGAGAAGGTCGGCGCCGGCGCCTCGAGCCCTCCCGGCCCTCGCCGTGGGGTTGGAGAGGAAGACGGCGACAAGAGGAGTCCATTCCCGGCGTTGGCTCGCTCGGAGGAAGCCCGGGCCGCCGGTGATCGCCGGAGGGGAAGAGGTGGGGGGTTTGGTTTCAGTTAGCTAGGTTCAGTTACAGAGAAATTACAGAGAGGAGATGGAGGAAAGAAAGGGGAAAATGGAGGCGGGGGGAGAGAGAGGAGGGAGAAGAAGGGAGTGCGGCTAGGGTTAGGGAGCTAGGGCATAGAGCTAGTTTTAAGGAGGGGGAGGAGGTGGTGATGGCCGTCTGCTCCCTTCTGCTGCTACGTGGATGCAGGTGATGGATGTCGTACGAAGAAGAAGGTGAGCGAGGAGGGGTATGGGCCTAGGGGGAGAGGATGGTGGGCTGGGCCTGCCCCTCTCTCCCTTGAAACGTTTTATTTTTTATTTTTTGTTGCTACTGGTTTTTTTTTTGCTGAAAAAGGAAAAAGGACAAATGGGATGGTTTTAGGATTTAGGGAATTTTTGGAAATTTTGTATTGAACATTTATTGTAACAGCAACCTAAGCACAAACTTTGGTTTTCCAAAATAATTCAAATTTGTTGTTGTTTGCAATTTGTTTGAGATTTGAATGAAATGAATATTAATTGAATAATTGTAATTAAGCAATTTAAAAGATTTTAAGTTCAAGTGTATTTGGAACAAAGGATTGATTTGTGTTGTAATTTTCATAAAGTTCAAAAGGGGTGTTGTTTGGAAAATTAATTGAATTTGAAAAGGGTTTGGTATTAAATGAATTTTTGATTAGAAATAAATCAACAATTTTGAAATCACAACTTTAATGGAAACAATTGATTGTTTTGATTTGAATATCATTTTGGAAATTGTAACATCACAAGTATGAAACAAAAGGTTTGAAATTTGATTTGAAATTGAAATAGAAAACAAAGGAAAACAAATGAAAACAGAGGAAAACAAATGGAAAACAAATGCAATGAACATGATGCCATGATGCAAAACATAAAATAACAGAGAGCAAACATTCTAATGGCTATTTCTCATACTTGGGATGTTACAAAGACGAATCTGGCTCTTCGGCCATTTCATCACCCAAGTCGTGCAGTCTCCAAGTACCAAGTTGTCCTCCTCTTCGCAGCCTGGAGGTTGAAAGGGGGGAGGACGTCGCGATACTCCGGCACTACATTGGCCAACTTCACCTTCATCACGTTCTCGTCCATTCGAGAGGGGTGCATAGTGCGTTCCATGGGTTGTATAATAGTGCCGGTAGCAACATCCACCAATTCTCCGCCGGGCACCACACGATGCAGGAGTACGCAAGGTTCGGCCTGTTGGGCAACATATCAGGCATCATGAGATGACAGTCATCTTGAGAAGGCGTAGTTAGATCACGACTAACTAATTAGTTACCTTGGTGATGGCGTCGAGCTCGGCGGGTGTCGAGACAAGGGCGACGGTGCCGGCGGCCGGCCCATCATTCTTCGGCATTGCTGCGGAAGGGGGCGCCGATGCAACCAGAAGGAGCGGCGCCGGCGTCTGGGGGGTCACCTGTTGCGGCGGCACTTGCTGGTTCATGCTTGAGTTGCTGCCGACGAAGGTGGGCAGATGGATCGGTCCAATTTGACCCCCCGCATTCCAAGAAGCTATCCCCTCCATCAGCCCAGGGGGGATGACTTCCTTGAGCCTCTCATCCACTAATCTATTGAGTGTGTTGGGTCGACCTCTCTGCTCTCAAATTTCTTTTCTAGAGCCGGCATCTTCTTCTTCAGCTCCTCGACCTCCTCATCATCCTTAGTCGATGTCGTCTTCCTCTTCTTTCTCGACGACTTGGCATCTGATGCATTGTACTCGTCTACCTTCATGTTTAGCACAAAGCCGGAGATACGGCCAGCTGACGCCGACGGGGCATCCAACGGCCTTTTCTTGTATGCGTTCGTCGCCCTGTTGAAAGGCGTGTCCCACCGACCCGTCGACCCTTCGGACGAGTGGTCAGATTTCCGCAACTCCCTCTCCTTCGGACAAAAGGAAATTAAGGTGAGCCCATTTGGCTTCATTATCTAATTATTAGATCAATGCAATATACATGTACTTGAGATATATGTGTCCTTACCAAATGTTTGTGACGCCCCGAGATCGGGCACTATGCAGATTTCAGCATTCCCGCCAAAATCCACATAATAACCGATTCCAGGTTGCCACTTGTGATAACATTACAACAGTTCACGAATAATCCACAACAACAACAGTAAAGATATATACAAGATGACTCAAACGAGTCAGGGATACAACTGATACAATACAAAGATCCAAATAACAGCGGAAGAAACAACATAGCGTCCGACTACGGACAAGATACAACTTGGACTAAGAGTCCTGAAGATAACCGAGAGAGTCCAATCCCTGCCCAGGCCAAGCCGGAGGGATTCCCAAGCTAACGTCGTCAGACTTCAAACCTGTTGACTGCAATGTTGAATATGCAGCCACGAAAAAGGATTCGTGGGTCAGTACGGTTAAGTACTGGCAAGTGGATAAACCATACTCACAAGATACCGGCATAACCCGTCATCACAAGATACAAATACTTTGGGTTCAACAGAAAGGAAGGGATTATTGCAAATAAGCGGCAGCGGGCAGCACTAACCAACTACGGAGACTCACTACAACATTCGGCTAAAAGAGGGGATAAGATAGCGTATCGTAACCAACTAGTACTAACCACCCAAACAAACCCATCCAATGTTACCCCCTACTAAGGAAGCAACCCAAGGATAACTCACATTGTTGGATTAATGATGGTTCAAGTTATTGTGTCAATAAGACTATTACTAGTCAAGTTATCATTAGTTAGGTGTAAGTTGTTCTGAGTACTTGTTAGCCAGTACTTTCACCAAGTCATCCATAACCGCGGAAAACACGGCTTCTCGAGAAGATTTACCCTGCAGGGGTGCACCAATTTGGCCGTACACGTAAGAATAACCCGCCAGACGGGGGATCAACCCACCAAGCGAGGTACTCAACACAACCCAACTCTTCTTCGCATCAAGCCCAAAGAACCCCGTGCAATTGAGCGCACGGCTAATCAAGACCCACGAAGAAAAGGGGACCCTCATAGCACTCTAAGAACGTGTCTCCCTAAATGCCGACTACAAAAGTTCCACCCTGGCCTGGGTTCGCAAAATACATATGCATGCGGCAAATGGAAAACCCGAACTAAATGAGGCGATTTGGACGAGATGCGAATCGAATCAAATTGAGGGGGGCGCCCATACTCGCTTCCCACATGCGGTTAGTGCGCTCATCATGGATCAGTAGACAAGACCCTTTTCCTAATTAGGGTCGACACTAGCAGGCCTCAAAACCACGCCGGGCCTCCTGCCGGTGCCTTATCATCAAATTATTATTACCCAAAACATTAACATGTTGTTGATTGAATTGAAACCCAACTATCAAACTAAACAGGTGATAAGACGGACAACAAGACTTGAGCGCAAACAACACTAAGCATGCAACTACGACACGAGGGCCAACAACGTAAACAAACAACAGTTAATAGGAGGTGGAAGGAAGGCTATATCATGGCTGCAAGGTAAACATATAATAGGG
The DNA here is from genome assembly GCA_028641055.1 of Alopecurus myosuroides. Taxonomy (NCBI): domain Eukaryota; kingdom Viridiplantae; phylum Streptophyta; class Magnoliopsida; order Poales; family Poaceae; genus Alopecurus; species Alopecurus myosuroides. The sequence goes on along the minus strand of CM054059.1, from coordinate 149,085,875 downwards.
TCGAGACACAAGCATCTAATCATAAGGCTAGAATAAAGGCAACGGAAAGAATCGGTAACAAGTGATGAAAGGCAGCCATTTGGCAGCAAGTGAGTATACTTTCCTGGAATCCAGCAAGTAGAGGTACATCCGAAGAACTTGTCGTTGCTCACATCATCTCAACGTCCTATCCGCGAAGAAGAAGCGAACCTCGAACAAACACCGGATGCAACAATTACTACTACGGCAAAAGATCCAGCATGAACAAGATATGGATGCATGACAAGTTTAAATATGCATCAAGATAAACTAGTTGACATGATAAACATATTTAAATGGGCCCATATGCAATTTGGATTGCATATGGAAAAGCCCATGAATTAATGTTGAATTAAATGATCTACAACTAACCATCATGTTAAAGTTGATTAGCATGATGCCTGGATGATGAAAACAATAAGAAAACAACAAGGGATTCAATTTGATATAAAGTTTACCAAGTTTGGAAATTTATTTATTAAGTGTTGGAATTTTGGTTTCTGAAAGGTATTACACAAGCATTTGTTGTTTTCACCAATTTAAATTGTTCAAAATAGATAACAAAGTTCATATTTGGAAAGTACACAAAATTTTAGGTGGAATACATGTTTCAATTATTGAAAAAGGAATTAAGATGAATTAATTATGAATTAAACAAGTTTAAACAAGATTTAAATGAATTTAATTCAAGTATGAATTTATTTGAATTTTTATTGGTTCAAAACATTAAGCCAAATTCATATTTGAAAGGTTTATACTTTTCTGGTTTGAAAACATATTTTATATGTTCAAAAATAATTTAATTTGAGCAAGTTATGAATTTAGCAAATTTAAATGATTTAACCAAGGTTTAAATTATTTAAACCAATTTTAATTATTCAAAACAAAACATAAAGGTTATATTTGCAAAGTACATGGAAAATGGGATGGAAAACATATTTTATTTGTTGAGTTTGGAATTAAAATGAATTAGTTATGATTTTCACAAAATTGAATGAATTAATTAAGGCATTAAGTAATTGCATTAGTTTTATTTATCCAAACAGAAAACAAATGTTATATTTGGAAAGAGCATGAATTTTTGGTTGGAAAACATATTTTATATGTGCCATTTGAAATATATTTGAATTTGTTATGGATTTAATCAAATTCATCAGAGTTATTTGAATTTGAAGTTTTGAAAATATTTGGAATGTTCAAAACAGTAAACAAAATACATATTTGAAATGTTCATGATTTTCTGATTGGGATACATATTTTGTTTGTGCAATTTGGAGTTATAATGAAGGATATATTAATCGTTCAAAATTTAGTTTCAAATTTCTATTCAAAAGAAACAGAACAGGGAATTTTTATACAGGGGCAGGGCCAACCACGCTGGCTGACAGTGGGCCTAGGCCAGTGTGGCGCCTCAGTGGCGCGGGTGGAAGGTGATGTGGCCGTGGGGGTCGCTGACGGGCGGGGCCCGCAGCGCGGCGCAGCAGGGTAAAAAGATTGGGCGATTTTTGCCCGAGCGGGGACTCGAACCCAGGCGCTCGCGGCACGGTGGAAGGAACTGTACCACTGCGCTGAACTGTGGTTTGTTTTCAGAGTACAACTGCGGAGTTTTTCAGGTAAAAGCCAAGGCCTTGTGCCACCTGACGAAACTGAAACCAATCTTCAGTTCGACGGCGACAGGCAGCGTTCGACGGCGACAACGTGGAGTGTGTGTGCGCTTGCGTGTGGAGGCGTGCAGGTGTGGGGTGCATCGAGAGGAGAAGGGACAGGGGGGAAGAGAGGTGCTCATTAGGGCTTGGTGGCCGGACTGACGGACGAGGAAAAGTTGGAGCAGCAGGTTCCCACCTGGAGGAAGTCGTCGACGGCGGGGGCTACGACGCCTCCCAGGCCTGGCCGAGGGAACGGAGGCGCAGAGGGCACCCCCCCGGTGCCATTCCCGGCCTCAGCTTGCTCCGGTGGAGGCCAGGGTGACGGCGCCGTGATCGCCATCCCACAGCTGCTGCTGCTGCTGATCGGGTGGGTTTCAAAGAAGCAGCAGAGAAGGGGGGAACAGAGAGGGACGGCGGCGGAGGAAGATGGGAGAGGGGAGATGGTAGGTGGCTAGGGTTAGGGCACGGATTGGGTACTTGTAGGGGCTCGGGAGCAGGTGAGGTGGGGGGGAGCTCGGTGACAGCGACAGGAACTTTTCCTTCTCTACGTCCGTACGAGGAAGAAGAGGGAAGTGGGCCGGAAAAGGGGAGGGGAGCTAGGCTGGAGTGGGCTGGGGGAAAAGAGGGAAAGGGCTGTGGTTAGGTGGCTGGTCGTGTGGGCTGGCCTGTCTCCCACAGCTCACCTCTCTTTTTTATTTTTCCTTTTTTTTTGTAAGAGATGAAAGAGGGAGAGAGATAAAAATAGGGTTTGGGGGTTCTTTTATTTGATGAATAAATTTTATTAATTTGCAAAACAGTAAATCAAAGCAATGTTAACATCATTTCCAAAAATTTGAGATGTTAATTTAATTTTAATTTGTTAGTTGAATTTCAAATAGGGTTTCACTTGGGATTTTGAAATAAACAATTTTTTATTTAATAAGATCAAACACTATGAAAACTTAGTGAGTTTAAAAATGCTTGCAAGGTTTTATTTCTTAAACCACAATTGGATCATGCCCATTATGATTGATTTTGAAGTGAATTTGAATTTGCCATTTAGGGTGTTGATTAAAGGGAGTTTTTATTTAACAAGCAATTTAAATAAGTTCAACTTCAAACTATTGAAAAAAACAATTTGAGGTATTTAGTTTGCAACTTTCAATTGGAAATTTTAGACATGTTTTGAAAGTTTAAATTGGTTTGGATTTTTGAGTGGTTTTGAGAACATGATGCAATGCATATGATGCGTGTGATGCAAAAACAAAAAGGAAAGCAACCAATTTTTCTACTTAGGGGGGAACACCCAGGTGTTACAATGTTTCTCGAATTCCTTCACGTCCTGGTCTTTCGTCACGAATTCCCCCGTCTTTCAGTCTAAGAAGTACCGGGACCGGACAAAGTTCCTAACTTGCATATCCGTGATTTTGTGCCAGGGGTTATCTTTTCCGAGACGTTCCATCTCGCGGTCCTCCTTCTCCCAAACGGGTTGTTTTCCTCGGTAACCACCGCTTCCGCAATGTTGGACCCCTATGTTTTGGTCCCGCATATCCTGCCCCCATTTTGTCCATTTTTTACACTCCTCGGTGTTCACGTACGCCTTCAGTATGTCGAAATCTTCTTTCACGAGCGTCGGGTCTTTGCGACTGATCTCCTCCCAGGTTTTACCTTTCGCAATCTTCTTCTTCACCCGGTATTTCCAGCTGCTCAACGCGGTGCTCATCTTCGTGATAGCTAAAGAGTCCACCCTTTTGTTGAACGGCTCTGGGAACGTGTATCGCTGGTGAAGCTTCTTCGGGAGGATTTCGACCAAAGTCGCGTTGTCTTTGCTTCTAAGGTCCGTCGTGTTGATCGACATGCTTTCCTGCACGATGCACCCTAGCTGCATGCCGTACCCTGAGACAACCGCTCGAGGCGCCAATGGTAGGCCACTCGGCGAGACCTCGGTGATTGTATCAGTGACGTTCGCGAGCACTTGTGGCGTACGATCCTTCCTTGGCGCCTGAGGCTTCTTATTCTTCTTATCGGTCGTCGGGGCGGCGTCGCCTCTACCACCAGCCGCCGTGCGGTCAGTGCCGCCACCATCGGTGCTGTCATCCCGGTCCTCTTCCTCCAAGTACCCCAATCAATATTAGCGCCGTCCTCCCGGTCCTCTTCCTCAATGCTGATTGCAGCGTGGGCATCCCAGCCCTCTTCCTCGGCACCGGCTTCGGGCACGGACCCGTGCTTGGAAGTGCCAGACATGTTTCTGTAATAACATTTAAGTTTGAGTTTTTGAGTTGGATTTCAAATTATTCAATATAAACTACTTTGTTATCATTCATGTATGAGGTATGATTCCTAATCCCTATAGTTGCCTGTTGTTTCCAGAAGCAAGTTTGACTTCATGCTGCTTGCTCTTGTGTTCTTTAAGAGGGTCTTGCTCTTGTGTAGTGTCGTCTAGTGATTTATGTTGGGTCGTTGTAGAAACAACCAAAACATGCGTGATACCTCCGTAAAAATCATTTTGTTTTTTACTTTGTTTCTGCTAAAACAATTCTGTCCGTTTTAGTGGGGATGCAGTGGAGGACCAGTTTTTCGGAGAGAGATGTATGCAAAGCCAAGAAGAGCAGAACAGGTACATTTTGCTTGCGTCCTCACAGTAACTAGTAGTAGTGCATTTTCAGATCTTTCAACCCTTCCCGTTGGTGCAAAACTGACCAGTCAACTTTGTGTCCTATGCATAACTGAATTAACTCTATGTTTTCTTAGAGAGGTTGCCAAGGAAGAATCTGGATCGAGACTTCCGAGCAGGAAACGGAATTGATCGTGCTTATATCACCAACATACAGGACTACAGGTAAATATATATTGTACTTCTGTAGAACTCGACAACGATACGCTGATCATTGTTAAAGAAATTTCACTTTAATATGGCAATCCATAAATTCGTGCGCACATAGGGTCTTATGCATTTCCTTAATCTGATATTGTTTGCTGTACAAAATGGAAAACATCCATTTAGCTCATGCCTCCTAAGGTCGACAGTGATGCTGCAGGTAGGTGGCGCGATGGCCTACAGTGATGCTGCAGGTAGCTTCAGTCAGCTGCTCGCTACACGCCTACACCTACCATGCTGATTTTGCCATAATTCAGATAGATTTCGACAGTAATGTTTTCATAGTGAAGCTCACCAAAATCTACAGGCACGCATCAATTGTATGTACTCTAGGAAGTTTGATGTTAAAAAATCCCAAATGGAAAAAAAAATCCAGAAAGAAATCTAGCTTCAGTTAGGCTTTGTCACAGTCACTCTTTAGCTATAAGCTCCATGGGTTAGGAGCCCTCTCAGCGATCCTCGCTCGCTTTCTCTCTCTGGATGCGGGGCTTTTTATCTGTGGGCCTTTTCGTTGTTTGCCTGTGCGGCATAGCTGCTCCCTGACCCGGCCGGCGTGGTGGGGCCGGGGCACGTGTAACGGCGCTGGTTGTGTGTGGGCGGAGCTGCTTCCTGACCTGGCAGCCGATGTGGTGGGCCCGATGCAGTCCGTTTGTTTGTCCTTTCGTTTGTGGGGCCAGGGTTTCATAGTCTATATGCTCGGTGCTACCTGTAAGTTCGGTTGGCCGCGTGAATTCTGAGGGCATCTCTATCTTCCACCGCTTATCCCTCCCGTTTGACCAAAGTTTGCAGGAGCATGATGAATTCCCCATCGCTGCTCCAACAGATGGCCGGCTCGCCTCCTGCGCAACCCCTGTTCTTAGCCACGGGATCCTCTAGAAAGTAAATCATAGTCAGGCTCCTCCTCCTGGGAGTCCTTCTTCGTCGCCACAATACATTTCAGCGTCGGTTTTCTGGCAGTGGTCAGCACGGCCGTGTTGCCGACCTCTCCAAGCAATTTTTTGGTGGTAGATGTTGGCAGGAGGGGGTCTCTCCAGGTCTCCCTTACCCAGTCAGTCAGATGCATCGACGGATCTGGGATCAATTATGTTCTGCGGCCCTTCCCGGCCAACGAGTCACAGAGACGCCGGACGGCAGGCTACTCCATCAGCTGAAGAAAGCAATGACACAATATGGCATCTTGGATCCAGGAACAGTTGTTTCTGGTTCCTCTCCGGCGAGCGCTTTAGCTACATCGAAGGGCGGCAATAGGAGCGTCAGCTCATTTTTCCTAATATACTACAGACTACAGGTGTGTGTACCAGCTCAATTTTCCCTAATATACTCTGTACCTCGACAGAAATTAGGCAACTTAATGTGTTCGAATCTACCGACGGACCAACATGCTTTATCTGAATCTTTAAATGCACACCAACAAGCAGTATTACTTTTTATTATTAATCCAAGAGCATTAATATGATAAGTACAGTAATGTGGTGCGAACTCACACACATTGTAACTGTATAGACAGGCCATAGTAAGAGCAGGCAAAAGCTACCAGCCATGTATTGTAATACTCACAACGAGATGCATGCGTGTGTTGCCACAACACAAAGCAAAAACAAAAGCCCTGATGCAGCGCACCCTCGGGGCCTGCCGTCACTTTGCGGAAGCAAACTCTACGTTTAACGGATCTGAAAGCGGACGGGAGCGGCAAAGATATGATGTGATATGTTAGCTCTTAGCAGTAGCGTATAATTTCAGTTCACGTGCACACATGCAAACTCACGGGACACATAATAAACTGAAGCTGGAGGATACAGGTTTTGCGATGCATCGACTTTGATATTTTATTTTGTCATTTCTTTGCTCATATAGGGAGCTTATATGAAAGCGGAGCGTTTTGGAATGTGGGCTTTGGGGAGCTTAATACTTCGAAATTTTTGACAATGGTGTTTTAAAGTTCTCAATTTTTTCCAAAAATAATTATACATGTACATACATATGTATTCTATAAGTGCGAACAATTTTAATATAGGAAACATTTCATTTTCTAGGCTACACACAAAAAAAAAAGTATTTCTTGATTTGCCTACCTGTTGTGTATACCTTCATATAATAGGTAGAATCAAGTGATGTTCATTAACTACATGTCTCTCTGAGATAAGTTTCGGTGGTTCTTGATTAATAAACGATATATTCATTTGTTACTGTTTACCCACTTCATGTTTAAGCCAGGCTAGCTAGGCACTTGTTGAGCAAGGTTCAGCTTTATGACTTTGGTCAAGCATTTTATCTCTTGCTATAGAAGCAAAGTGCCTATGATATCGATTGAAGACAATTCAGTGTTGGACATGGTTTTCTTTGGAGATATAGCATGACATTTATTTATATATTAGGGAGGGTGGTAGCTGTTTTAGAGGCTGCAACTTTCACATTGAGGGTAGGCATTCTTCTAAGCTGTAACCCGGCTAGGTGTGGATCCTCCTAGGCTATTTGTTGTGATCTTCGAGCCTGTCTTGTGGTGTCTGCATTGTAACTGGCATGGGCCGCTAGCCTGTGATGCATGGATGTTTTGCTAGGCGTTAGTCTGGTCAGCGGTTGGGTGTAGGTGTCTAATAGCTTCCTGACGCTATTTGTGTTTCAGCCTGTCCTCTTTGACAACTGTCTTTATTTTATTCCATAGATTTTTTAAAGGTTCGTTTTGTGTTGTAGGTGATCTGTTTTTCTATTATTTGTTCGTTGTGGTGTCACTTGAGAACCAAAGGAGGTGCTGTCTTCGGAGGAGGCCTATCTTCTTGGCGATGTGTTTTTCTTTCTTTCTTTATTTATTTATTTATTTATTTATTTCTTTCTTTCTTTTTCTTAGTCTGATTGAGTGTAGTTTGTGCTTTCATGGTTCAGGTGTTTGGCTTCCGGTTTTTGTAGATGGGTGTAGGTGTTAAATTGCACTTGTTTAAGTGTAACCCGTGGCCTTCTATGTGGTTGATCAGGTCTTACAACAACATCATGTTTTCTTTGTTTTCTCTTGGAGTAAAAGTTGATACTATAAACAAGGGCCATGATCCTGATGTGTTTTGGGTGAACGGTCTTCCTTGCCATCGCATTGATTTGTTGTTTGTCTGCACCGGATAAGTCTCAAAAGTTTGCTCAGCCTTATATACATGATATGTTTGTAAGGTTGATTATCGAATGGCTGTATTTGATGGTGAAGAGGGGGTGGAGGTGCTGATTGGGAAATTGTTGCCTCTCTGCCATCTAGCACCCGGATTGTTGGGTCAGTTTTGACTGATCCGGGGTTCTGTAGTTCCTTCTGCGTCTGAGCTAGAAGCCTTGATTGTGGGTGATCTTGATGTTGAGAGGTGTAATTTTGATATTGTTGTTCAGCCGGCTGAGGGTTTGTTGAAGTGGATGTATCCTTTACATCCTGCTCTTATGTCTTTATGGTGATAAATGCTTTTATTTGAGGGGTGTTAACTGCTGATGGTGTTTGTTTGGGGTAGGTCGGTGTTCAGGATCTTACCAGACATAACCAAAATTCATCGCCCTCTATCACTGATCCTCACCCTTACCGTTCTTGCAGGCATGGAGATCTTTGCATGGCTTTGCAGCTACCTATATACCGCGTGTACACATGCAAAAAGGGATTGCGTGAGGTTCGTTGGCGTATAAAGGTGACAGTTCTCACGACAGGTCATGTGCAATCAGGTTTTGCAATGCACCCCGCTAAGACCATCGTGTATGATATTTATGTACCTACCAGTTCACCATGTAGGTGCTTACAAAAGACAATGTTGTACATTAAAGATAGCTGTCTACTGCGAATCCTATAAGTAAACTTTATATTTGCCTACTGTATTGTATCTGTGCTGCATCCCGTGTTTCTTCCTGGACGTATGACCACCAGCTCACAGTTGTTCACCAAAAATGTCAAATTGATCTAATTTCCATCGGACACCCATAAAATATATGATCCGATCAGCATACGTAATCAAATAAACACATCAGCCACAATCACATAACAAGTAAAAATCAAACAAAGCTAAAACGTTTACCGCCACCAAATGCATCACACCATGCACAACGTCATGCAGGTGGCGAGGCGAAGCTCGCATTACCGTCTAGTTGCTCTAGACGCATTATCAACTAAGATGAAGATACATGAGTCTGTGTGTAACTGCCAATACTCCACAGCAATCCATGAAAGTTTTCTCTTATCCCTTCTATACAATTTACGGCCTTACCAGTTGATGTAACAAGTAAATTATATCAGTGTCTTGTAGATGTAGCTTTCTTTAAACTATAGAGAATATATTACAGCCACTCCATGTTTCAGGCTGCTGCATGGATCGTTCTTGGAGTATTTTCACTCATTAGATTTGAGGCTGATTACCTTCTAGTCGTTGTAGTTTGTATGACTCTAAGCATTGCAAACGTTGTGGGGTTCACAAAATGCAACAAAGGTATGGTTCGTGTACTTAGTGTATTGTTTGGATTGTGACCGAAGAGTACCCCGTTAACTTTTTTGGCATGCCAATGCTCTAATACAAACTATAGTTCATTTATCTAGCCAACTCATGGGCAAGCAAAGTATCAACCAAAATTTTGGCTAGCCAAAAGTTTGGTAGGGAAACCTTGCGCACAAACCAAACACACCTTTAGTCAGCATGTCTTGGCTGGGGGGAGTTGTTTTTGTACTACATTGTGCATTGCCCTCACATCTTGTCGTTAACTGCTTATTGTTCTCATAAACAGGTAAGCATAATAGATGAATAATTGTAATTTCAATTCTGAATGAGTTCATCACATTCTGAATTCTTGGTTTTACCGTCAGAAAGTTTCTTGGCATATGTACACCAACATAATACCATTAGCTACTACTCCCTCCGTTCAACAATAGATGACTTGCATTTGTCTATATATGGATGTATCTATACAAATAGAAGTCATCTATTGTTGAACGGAGGGAGTACGTATTTTCTAGACTCTACCATTGAACCTTCTTTTATGCCTATCTCATTCCACTTTTCTTTTATTTATTTATTCTATGAGCTCTGCGTTGGTGTTTCATGTCATATAGCTTGTATATGTTTGTCTTTTAAGAACAAGACTAGCACAATACCCGTGCGTTGCTACGGATAGACCGATTAGTCAACTCATCAATTTAACAAAACAATTAGATTTTATAATTACTAAACACAAATGATCGACGAAATCTAGTTCACTCGAACTTCAATGTCACACCAAAAAAATGTCGATGGCAGAACATTACATATTACATTGCAGAAATCTAGTAACTAATTTGATGACCAGATCAGGTCCCAAATTTAGACTTATAATTAGTTCCCACTATCAAATCTAATTAGTCATGTATGAGCATTGTACATATGGCCTTACACAGATTTTATTTAGTCAGCTTGAACGTGTCTTTTATGTTTATGAACAATAATCTGAAGCATCTAAAGCATGTGGCATCATTCACATGAACAAACCGATCTTGTTTCGATTGAAATTTCTGGGGTATATACAATTAAAATTTGAGCATGCCGATAGCTTCTAAGTGCTAACTGATGTGCGATTGTGATGAACATTCAATCCTGCTGATACATGGCTGGTAAGTGCCAACTGCTTCAGTTGTGGCAAAATAAATCTCCGTTGGATCACTTCTAACACTAAACTGATATGCACATCCTGGAGGAAGCATAAACATTCGTGGAGGACGCGCAAGTATGCATGCACTTTGGGCCGGCAGCACACGTATCGTGTACGTGCATGCTGCCATTGTATGCGACAGCCGGCCTGTCCGCTAGCTAGCCTTTGTGGAGGACGCGGACTACAACTTTCGTCACAATGGCGTAGGTGCCCAATCCCACTCCGCCAAGGCGTCAACGCGCGGCGCTACGTTTCCTTAACGAGACCCACACCGTGTCTGCTGTGAACTCGTACGAACTCGTACGATGTGTCCTCATCTATCCTCCCGCCCGCTATGTTGAGGCTCCTGGCCTGCACGGCCACCGCCAAGACGTCTCAGTGCTTCTGTCGCAGCGACATGGCGCACGAGACCTCGGATCGTGAATAAAGTAGGTACATAGTGGATGAGCAGAGTTGTGTGGCCGACTGGCCGCCGTCGACGATGAGGCCGGGGCACCCGCCCTCGTCCCAGATAAGGCAGCGCTCGGTGCACCACCAGTACTCCTTGATCATCTTACCCTTCTAGACAAAGACGGCGGTGGCGTGGTCCTGCATGGAGAAGATGTTGCAGGAGCACAAACAGACACGGTGTGGGTCTCGTTAAGGACGGCGAGATTAAACATCAAACATGATGCAGGGCCGGCTGTTTTTATTCTGATCGGACTCTGCTCAGCGTACACACCTAAAGATGAGGAAATTGTATTTGTAACCGATGGAAAGTGATCAGTTATGTTCACGTGTTAGCTTCCATGTCCAAATCGATTGGCTCGGCCAGGCCCATGGAGTCGTACGAAGAGGAAACCAACCAAACCGAACTCTTTACATTTATGGGAGGGTAAAACGGTAAAACCTCCTGATGGACCGGAAGAAGCCTTCCTCTCTTTATTATTAGGTAAAGATTTCTGTGTGCAATGTAGAAGCTTGTTATTATGATTTTATTAGACTTGTCTTGTGCCTATGAAACCTGACACATTCCATTGCGCATTTTGCATTTTGCATTACAGATGCCAAAAAGAATATCCGGGCTTTTGTTGAAAACTCTGCTCAAAACGCCATCACATCTCGCATCACATCATCCCTGCAATCAGCATTCGGTATCTGAAATCCAGATTACGCAGAGGCTCAAATGTTACATACAACCGTGTACAGTCTGTCAAAGAGATCAGCTTGTGATACCCCTTTCTATATGATTTTTTGAAATGACAACTTAGAATGACAACTTACAAGTTTTAGAAATGAAACTAGAAATGAAACTACTAAGTATAAAAAAATTCATAGAAAATTTGGGCATGACCTTTGCTAATTTTCCTATGTCTAAGAGTGCCAGAAATTCGCTCGGAAGGAAATGAATCAACTTCCTCGCGAAACATTGGCATCTCAAAAAAAAAACCTGCACAAAAATCTGTAGCATTTTCACCTCTCTGTTTATCTGTAGCATTTTCACCTTTGCACTGTCAAAATTGAACGCGGATAGTAGCCCACCGGACAGAGTACTACAGTACTTATTACTAGCAGAAGAAACACAATGTCAGTATCATGATGATAGTATCATCTGATTACTAGCAGAAGCAACAAGCTAGCACACACTCTAGCTTCTATATGACCACAAACGAATTCTGAAAAGAAAGAAGCAAATCGAATTTGCCCGTGTTCAGTAATCTCCCCCAGTGTTTTGCATCAAGTTTCAGAATTGCTAATTGTTCAGTAATCGAATTTGATCCATCTGCCATTGCTAATTGATGATGATTTGCATCGAGTTTCAGAATTGCCCACCGTCCTAGTGATATCCCGAGCGCAGTTCTGAACTTAGGTTAAGGAGAGGGGATTATTTTGGTACCGTAGGCGCGAAGAACTTGGCAGAGATGGCTGCGAGCGCAGCGTTCAGCCCCGCCGCGAGTGCCCAGGCGTCGAGGAAGACGGCGGTGTCGAGGAAGACCGCGGTGTCGAGCGGCCGCGGTCGATGCAGACGGCGACGGCACGGCTCCTCCTCCTAGCTAGGTCACGGCGCGCGCTCCTCCTCCTAGCAACTCCACACGATGCTCCTTCACCTAGCACCTCCACACGAATCCTCCACAGTGGCGAGCGCGAGGGAGAAGAGAAGGGGATCCAGAGAAGTTCGTCGTCGCGCGCTTGAGAGAGATGGGGATGAACTGCAAAATTTGGCTAAGTGTGGAAGATGGAGATGGGGGCCACATGTCATTGGCTGAGAGGACGATTCTGTGACGCACCACGATCCCGTGCGCCACAGAATTGTAAGAATTCTATGGCGCATCGTCTAAGGAGTGCGCCACAAGATTTCTTGGGCCTATTATGTGGCCACGATGTGCGGGGCCACATGTCATTGAGTCGAATAGATTTCTATGGCGCATGCTTTCAGTGGTGCGCCACAGAATTGGGTCGATAGATAAATAAAAAAAACGAAACGCTGTATGCGACAGTTATCTATTACTAGCCCAATTGGTTTAGCTGTGAGGTACTTAAGCCTAATGGCATGGGTTCAAATCCTGGGTTGCCCCACATTTTTTTAATATTTTATTTAATTATAATGAAAGAAAGAATCACATACATACATACATACATACATACATACATGCACATATATAAAGAATCACATACATACATGCACATATATACAGAAGTGCTTGTCTCACATACACATGCACATATATATAGAAAAAAGTGCTTGTCTCACATACACATACACATGCACGTATATACACACAAAAATCTTCTTAATTTGTCTCGATCGGTTCCGATCTAGCTTAATTAGCGTCTCTTGCCCTTTTTGTTGTCGACTGAATACTTTATGCCGGCCACCTTGAGATTTCTTCGCGTGAACGGACAACCGTGGGTAGGTAGGGATGTCTTCCTTCTTACTTTACCAGTAGTAGGCATGTCGAAGTGCTTGTCGAACTCCTCCTCGATCTTCGGATCACCGTTCTTGTCCAAGTCTTCCTCGTTGGCGTCTCCTTCCATTCCGATGATGCTCCTCTTGCCCCTCCTCACGACAACACGGCTAGGCCTTGACGGGTCGGTGATGAAGAAGCATTGGCCAACTTGGCTAGCGAGTACCCATGGCTCATTTTTCGCGGATGCGTTCTTCGATTTGTCATCGGGTATAACCATTGTGGTGAAATACCGTCCTTCTTTCTTGACATTCTTGGCCCATCTCACACGGAACATTGGCACCACCGTCTCTCCGCGGTAGTTGAGCTCCCATATCTCCTCGATCTTTCCGAAGTATTTTTCTTCCACATTAGTCTCGGCATCGCCATATGATAGCATAGTTACTCCTGAGTTTTGATTTTCGCTACTCATGTCCTTATCCTCGGTGGAGAATCTGTAACCGGAGATGTCGTACCCCTGATAGGTCCTTACGTTCTGCCCGGGGCCCTGTGATAAGATGTATATGAGTTTTTCATCTTCCGTAGAAAGCATTTTTCTCCGTGCTTCAATCAGTTGACTTTGCTTGAACCAACGCGTGAAGCCGGAGTTGTGCTCTTTGGTTACGTCTCCCATCTTCATCGGCCCACCCATTTCAATATAATTCTGATTGATTAAGCTTTTGTGCTCTTCCACGAAAGGCTCGATCAATTTTAAGTGTTGTAGCGCGACCCGGTGAGCCCTTTCAAAGTCGTCGCGTCGTTTTTGAATGCCGACATGGACGTCGCGGCAGCCCTCGCGGTGACCGACTCCGTTGAGCCTGCCAAGGTGCGTCCTGATGGACAAACCGACATCCTGATCGTCTTCGGTGCTTAGGTAATTGTCGCAGAAAGAGATGCACTCGTTGGTTAGAAATCCTTTGGCCATACTTGCGTCTGGACATGCCCTATTGCGAACGTATCGGCATCATGTAGTGCAGAAATGTCGGGCCGAGATGCCTGATGTCATCAACGACATGGAGAAGGAGATGCACACATATATCACAGAATGTCGGCGGGAAGTAAATCTCGAGCTCGCATAGTATCACTATGATCTTATCCTGTAGCATCTTGAGCTGCCTCACGCCGATCGATTTCCGGGTGATAACGTCGAAAAAGTTGCAAAGGCCAAACAACGTATCACGGACATGCTCGTCCATTATCCCTCGGATCGCAACGGGAAGTATCTGCGTCATGAGCACATGACAATCGTGAGATTTCATCCCGGTGAACCTCTTTTTCACTAAGTCCAGATATCTTCTAGGAGGCACCTGAGTATCCGTGAGGAACTTTGACTTCTAGGAGGCACCTTAAAAACTGCTCAAGCTCCGGCGGACTCAATGTGAAGCAGGCAGCGGGAAGCACCACGGTGTTCTTGTTAGCCTTTTTGCGGGGACGTTGAGTCCCTTCCGTCTTATCCTCATCGTCATCATCATCATCATCACTATCGGCGGGGACCTGTAGATTTTTCCTAATGCCAAAATGTTTTAGATCGTATCTTGCTTTCGGCCCATCCTTGGACTTTTCAGAATTGCAAATAGTGCCAAGCAGACTCTCAGTAACGTTCTTCGTAATGTGCATCACATCAATGCTATGAGGCGCGTGGAGGACCGGCCAGTACTCCAAGTCGTGGAAAACAGACCTCGCTTTCCATACACCCAGCAGCGGCTCTGGCTTGGGTCGCTTCTTTCCCGGCGAAGGGCACTCGTCCCAAATTTTCAGAAGCTCGTTGATTTCTTCGCTGCTCCTCGTGCGCGGGGCTCCATCGGGCTCGTCTTTACCATTGAACAACTCACCGCGTTTTCTCCACGGGTGATCCAGGCGAAGCCACCTTCGAGCCCCTGGGTACACGGTTTTCGAAGACCCAGGATCCCTTGGTAGCTGGAGATGCGGGGTCCCGTCCATGCACTTCACGCAGCCGCAGAATCCGTGGCCGACCTGGGCAGATACATACGCGTAACCAGGATAGTCTGTGACCGTCGTGAGCAACGCGGCTCTCATATGGAAATAATCTCTAGTGTACGCGTCCCACGTACGGGGTGGCGTCTTCCACAACGTGTCTAACTCGTCTTTCAGCAGCCCGAGATACAAATGCATGTCGACACCTGCTTGTTTTGGCCCCTGGATGAGAATACTTAAGTGTATGTACTTTTGCTTGGTGCACAGCCACGGGGGTAGGTTGTAAGGCCATACAAACACGGGCCAGCTGCTATGTGTGCTACTCTGGTTGCCGAACGGATTGAGTCCATCGGTGCTCATACCCAGCCTGACGTTCCTCGCTTCGCCCCCAAAACTCGGGAAAGCTATGGCCAATGCTTCCCACTGGGCAGCGTCTGCAGGATGTGTCATGATATAGCCCTTCTCCGGATCTTCTTCCGGCTTCTCCCTTTTCGCGTGCCATTGCATGAGCTTTGCTTCCTTAGGGTCCACGTAGTACCGTTGAAGACGGGGAGTGATAGGAAAGTACCATACCACTTTTCGAGGAATTTTCTTGTTGTTGGTTCCGCACTTGTATCGTCCGTGGCCGCACTTCGGACATGTGGTTGTGTCCTTGTACTCCCCCCGATAAATTACACAATCATTGATGCAGGCGTGAAATTTTTCGTGAGGTAGGTCAAGAGGGCACATGACTTTCTTAGCCTCGTTGATACTGCTTGGCAATGTGTTCCCCTCGGGAAGGCGATCGTGCCAGAATTTCAAGTTCTTGCTGAAGCTCGACTCGGTCCATTTGTTTTGCGTCTTCATCTTCAGAGCAGCAAGCGTTACATTCAACCGCGTATCCTCGGGGCGGCACCCAGGAAACAACGGAGTCACCCCGTCTATCTCCATTTGCGCCAGCTTGGCTTTCTCCCTAGCTGCAGCTATGTCGTTGCTCGTCTCCTTAAGCAGCAGATCCTGAACATGAGAGTCCCGCAAGGCCGAAATTAGCGGGGTCTCCGTGTTCACGCCTTCATCGTCATGTCGATCTTCTCCGCCGACATATCCTTCTTCATGATGATCTTCTTCGCCGTCATTTCCTTTGTCACCTCGCTCGCCCTCTTCTTCGTGCACAACTTTTGCTGCTGGCGGTGCCACGTGGTTGCAGTCGTCAAAGAAACCGCGTCCGAGAAGGTGCTCCTCCAATTGTCCGGAATCAGGGTCAATCCAGCGCACGAGTTTGCATGATCGACACGGACATCTTATCTGTCGCCTGTTGCACCGAATCATGTCGGCCTTCGCGTCTTTCTTGTATCTAGCGATTCGACCAGAGCTCATTTCTAGTACCATGGTTGCCTGCACAGACACATAGAGAGCAGAAAATTAGAACCACAACATGCATAGTCGCCGGAAAAATTCGGCATGACCTCTCCTATAAGTAGGACATATGGGGTGCAAAAGTTTGCCGAAATGGAAGTGAATCAACATTTCGGCAAACATCCATGCACCATGACCGCTCGCGCGCGCAACAATCGGTCCACCTGCGCATGCATGACAAGCATCCATACACATCGATCGATGGCCACACGAGACATGCACCTCCAACTATACTCACCTAGTAGATTCGATACCGAGACGCGAAAAGAGCGAGGAGAGGGAGGGACCGGAGTATAGATGGAGGTAATTAGGCCCCCCAGCAACAAGAAACTTCACCAACAATTATACATCGAAAAAATAGGTTCATCTACCAAAAAAGGAGAATTAAATGTGTAAAATTGGAGTGGAGAGAAGGGGGAGGCGAGTGAGCAACATCCACTTGGAATGAAATGAGTGGGGGGAGAGAGAGGGGGCTGCCATCTTTATGTGCACAGTGCACCTATTCTGTGGCGCACCTGTACAATATTCTGTGGCGCACGGCTGTGCTGCGCCACAAAAAAGACACCTTCTGTGGCGCATCAAGATACATGCGCCACAGAATATGGTTTTTCTGTGGCGCAGCACAGCAGTGCGCCACAGAAATAACATATTCTGTGGCGCACCAGGGAGCCTGCGCCATAAAAATAGGTGTACTGACAGCCAGAGCAATGATTGGGGTGGGCCCCACCAAATTTCTATGGCGCACCAGCAAGACATGCGCCACAGAATTAGAAATTTCTGTGGCGCACCTTGGCCATGCGCCACAAAATTTTATTTCTATGGCGCACGCCTTCTTGGTGCGCCACAGATGCTATTCCATAAAATGACCTTTCTCTACTAGTGTGCATCTGTCTATTTTTCCCGGAGTACACACTCTGGTCCCTCTCACGGCTGGGAAGCGGCGATGAGGCCTGATCCGTAGATCTAACCGCACGCGAGTGTACAACCTGAGAAGCGCCAGCACCCGGATTGGCTTTCCGGAACTCCTCGTTCTGCCTAGCAGCTTCTAGCACTAACTCATTGAGTATGTCCTGTTGCCTAATGCGCGCGTCGCCAGCGAGATGCGGCAACTCAGCAGCTGCAGCCTCTGCAACTCTAAGGGTTTTGGCGGGGGTACTGTACTTGGGCCTAGTAGTAGCGGTGTTTAAACTAGCAGCTTGGCTAGCGGTTTCACCAACTACCGCCATCTCAGCGCCTAAGTTGCGACGAGTAGCGCCTAGCTTGATAGGCTTCCTAACCACAGGGGTAAAACCGTGGGCCATGTTGTACTCATTCTGGTCAAGGTTAAGCTCAAACCTAACCTTTTCAAGCTCCAGCTGTTTCGCGAGCAGCGCTTGACGCTGCTGGTCGAGTTGCGCCCTCATGGTCATGAGCTCAAGCTCGGTGGGAGGCGACATGCCTATCCGCACGGCGGATGCCGGTATCGTCAATGTCGTGGAAGGAGGGATGTAACCCGGAAGGTTGTGGGGCGCATCATAGGGCTTGTGAGTCTTCTGGGCAGCACTTGGGCCAACAGGCTCCTCGAGGACTCCCGCGGTTGCGGCTGCGCCCTTCCCGGCATCGATAGCCGGCCTGTCATCATCACCTCCACGCTGTCCGCAGAGTAGTCGGTTGACTTTCCGCGGGCAGCGAGGACAGCAGGAGGATCCTCCGCGATGAGCACCACCTCTGGGTACTCGCGGATGACGGTGGTGGCGACGTAGACCAGATGCGTGCCGAAGGAGAGCACCGAGCCGCCTGCCGGCATGGGTCTGCCGCTGAAATCTCCGGTGTTGTCGGTGACAAAGTCGAAGGAGCCGAATCTGCGGACAAGGCCACAGACCATGCGCTCCCCAGTAGCAGAAATGAGTCCCGTCCGAACAAGGACTCCAGCCAGCGCCGCTGGTAGCCCCCCGGTGGGCGCCAACTGTCGTGGTGGTATCACGGCAGATGCCATAGGATGGCTAAAGGTTGGGGCCGATGGACGCTGGAGGTGATCGGGGAGCGATCACACGGCGGGTAGCCGCGTGTAGGATGTCACAAACACTGCAAACAACGGGATCTTACCCAGGTTCAGGGGCCCTCGTGTGGAGGTAACACCCCTACTCCTACCTTTCTCTTTTTACTAGATGACCCGTTGCGCCACTGGCGCAAATAACGGATTATTTCCGTAATTTCTCTCCATAAGAAAAAAATAAGTTAACTCAGAGATTACCACTTCATAATATTGAAAAGTTATATTTTTGTAATTAGCTATTAGGCCGAGCATATGATTTGGCGTTTTAGTCGGGCAGGGTGGCGGGACAATTGGGTGCATTCATGCTTTCCTCTGCTGTAATTTCTAAAGAGTAGAACCTCCGAAGTTGCAATTGGCTCAAACAATGGGTCTATGCAAGAATTTGTTTAATAATAGAAGAAATGCTATATGTAAGTATTTCATAAGATAAAATGACAATGGCTTAATTTAGTGTCACTGTCAAAAATTTCTATAACTACGAAATTCCCTATTAACTATTTTTGTAACACCTCTTCCTGGTCCAGCTATAAAATGTTGCCTCGCCTATATCACATTAGAAGTTATAATCCACATGAATTAGGAGATTGATCCATTAGTCAATCTACATAATTTAGTCGTGTTCGAAATTACTCGAGCTTTTAGCTTCCCTAAAACCTCTGCGAGCAAGCACCGAACATTCTAGCTCCGCATAGGCCAATGTAAGAAGCCAACAATTACCTACGTGGGTGAAAATTTATAGGCAAGAAATAAAGAACAAAATAGGTAGCCACCATACGCACAATCAATAAGTAGTAAAAAGTGCTACTCAAAACATAATAAAACAATCTTCTTGGACGGAGGGCTGATGTTTGGTTTCAACAAGACCTGACATCCGTAAGTGGAAATCATGGAACCTTTCTAAATCAATTTGCAGACTTAAGACACATTCAAATGGATTGGCCAGAAACTTTCCCCATGATATGGGTCTCACATGCACATGCTCCACACAAGTAAACATGACACTATAATCTCATGATGGAACCAAAAGATTTGCTAAACGTATATGACATTAGACATGAAACGTCGCATTATGTATGCAAAGAACAACAAGGTAAATGAATAAGGAACATAACACTTCAAAGGGATAAAAAAAAAGCAAATCAGAGTGCACCATTTCTTTAGTAGCTGAAGCTATGCTTCCCTTTCATTTAGCCAATTTATTTTGTATGCAGAGCGCCACATGTTATCAGTTCAGAAGAATTTCATTAGCCGTAATGATACACCTACATACATGAAGAGTTACGGAAACTCTACGTGCTAACCGGTCTCCTGCGTGGAATGGAAAATAGAAACAACTTGGTGAGATGGGGGAAGTAAAAATGTCCCCAAACATGGTCACAGGCGGCGGTGCAGCCGCGCCAACTCTTGGTTTGAGAAGGCCTCGCGGCGAGATCTTGGGCACAGGCGGCAGCACATCAAGTTGTTGGTCTGAGGCGACAGCGTCGTGGCAGCCTTCTTGACGCCAGTATAGCTACATGCCAGTATAGCTTCCACTGTGTCCCAAAGATGGCTGCCATTATAACCGACCTATCTCGTAAAACATGTTGTGTCGACCGTACAACTCCTCTTCTTGGGCACCAGCCGTCCTCATAGTCAAGCCCCTGGGTAGAGAAATAATAAAATTAATGACCAAGGAATAACATATTACTAACAGACAACAAAAGGATAGGAAGTAAATTAAAAAAAACACAAAACGATAGGAAGCAACCATAACTAGAAATTATGCCAAGAACCATTCATTTTGTTGGTTATTTCAAATTGGGAAAATAATGAGGCCTGATTTTCTACAGGAGCAAAGACACGATAACGGACATATTAAATATCAGAGGATGGGAGCACATAATCTTTATTCAAAGGCTTCATTCTCTTTCACTATAGTCAACAAACAACATGGTCTTTTAAATGTTTGGGGTATTATTTGTTCACCTACCAGAAGCTGAAACTTTAAACAGAGAGATTTTCGATAAACGATATATTAGTAAAGGAAGGACTACAGTGGAAAGATTCCCCAAACCTACGGATTTTTTGAAGAATCATTATGCCAATGAGAAGGGAAATAGAAAATAAACAAAAAGGAGCTCATGTGGAGAGATAGAACGGAGTATCAAGGAGAGATGTGCTCCGGTGGAGGTGGTGGGTGCCAGGTTCGGTGGCGCCATGGCCGCCGGTGAGGACGAACAACGATATGGCCTGCACCAGAGAGATGTTCTCCTTTAGTCTACCGATTGGCACAAGTATTGGAATTATGCCGGAATCTAACTCCATATATAAAAAGCATTGCAACTCCACCACCCCCGCATGTTGAGGTGGAAAAATGCATACATAGAAGTTTCCGTAAACAAAATCACTGGTAGGAAGAATTGCTATTGGAACAAAAGTGTTGAAGAGCTTAGTTTTCGTTTTGAGTTAGTTCATCCCAACAAGAGATCTTATGAAACCGAGAGAAACTAATGCATTAATTGATAAGACATATATCCCTTACATAATCCACGACGAGGGAAGATGAAATAAGTATTTATTATAGTGCCTAAAAAATCCACTCAGCTAGCCAGGATCCGCTCCTTCCGTCTTTCCTGAACTCGCCACAAGAACTTGCTTCACTTTCTCCACCCTGAGCTCCTCTTCCCCTCAGGTAGTCAGGATACTTCTATGTGGATTTTAAAACAATGCAGAGCTACTGACCTTAGGAGGTATATGTTTTTTTACTCAGCGTGTAAAAGGAATATGCAGAGGCAATAGAATACTGAAAGCTTGTAATCTTTACCAAAGTATGAAGTTCCACTATTTCTTTACATGGGAAATAATTTCAAAACTCAAAATTTTAACAAAAATCTTGAGCATTTGCATAGATAGGCAATGCGGCCTACTTGGATAAACAGACCAAAGTCCCAGAAAATAATATATAATGGACCAAAAAAACTCAAATGGGTACAAACTGCATTGTTCATTTAGCAAGTCGATGCTAGGTAATTATGTCGCAACAATGAAAGTGCAGTTTCTGTTACGTGAGACCGTTTAGGTTCAATGCAGTTTCATCCAGCGTATACAACGGCCACATGTAAAATCCACTGAAAATATAACCCAAGGATTAGCCTAGTCAGTGCTGAGTAATATCAAGGAGTCCAACAACCCATGCTAAAATTATAATTGTGCCTTGCATTCAAATGTAAATACTACTGGGCTTATATTGCATTCAAATGTAAACACATGACTAAGAACATCAGATAATATTTCTATACATAAAAATTAAGAATTCTTACGAATTCAGAACTTCAGATGTAAAAAAGATACGAAAAGAAAAAATTGGTGATCTCATCTCTTAACCAAAAGGCCCTTTATAGAGATCATTAATGAAAATTATTACAGGGGTATTGCTATTCATAATCTCATCTCTAAATCAAAACAGCCTCCATATTCATCACAAACACTGACACATCTCAAGATTTTAACCTAGAAACGAAGGAGAAGAGGTTCAGCTGTGGGTATTGACCTGCTCTTCGTGCTTGCCAGGACAGGCTGCTGCTCGGCCTGCCAGCAGGAGTAGCGTGCGGCTGTGGTGCTCACTCGGGATCCTGCCTCTCCTTTTACCACCGGAGTTGGTAGTGGAGCCTGGGACGCTCTTGTGGGCAGAGATAGTGGTGGAGCCGAGGAGTCTCCAATGAAGGTCGAGATACTCCCGTGCTCCCGCCGCTGCGCTTGTTAGCAAAGAGAGAGGAGGTTAGGCCGGAGAGGACATGTAGGGAGATAGTGGACATGCGACGTCTGTGCACACTGGCACGGGTAGCCACTGATCACCACCGGGATCGACGCGAGCGTCTTTGTCATTGCCTCTCTCTGATTGCCGTCTTGCGTCCATGCGACCGCATCACCACCTCCCGAGGTGGCACGGCGGCCAAATCGGCACCCACCACCGCAAGGTACACCTGCAAGCAAACAACAATATTAAGCAGTCTTCCATTGTTCAAGATAACACAATAGAAGAAATAATAGATTTTCCGGATGATATTAATTTGAAGCGTCGTTGGAATAGTTTTGGAGTATTATCACTGTACTAAATTTGTATGCCTTAAAAGATTGAAATGCACCGATATCCAAACAAAAAACAGAATCCAATGACAGACAGGATAATTTGGCTTTTCATAGAGCATTAACACCATGTCTTCTCTTTATTTAATAAAAAACCGGCTGTGTGCATCATTTTGATGCAGAGGCCGGGGCCCAGGCTCCCATTTCAAAAAAAAAAAACACCATGTCTTCTGCCAAAAGTGAGTCCATATTGTTTAAGCATGGTTTCAATTAGAAGGTGCATATGTTAGTGTCACAAATGATGAGATGAAGCACCAATAAACCACTTCCATGGTCCAACCGAATAAAAGGTTTGGGGCACACAAACCTAGTAAAACCAGAGCATTATCTATGTTTGTAGTTACTTTTCTAATAGCAAAAGTAGTTGCGACACCTGTACTACACATCACAAAAAGTCCCACTTTTGCAAAAAAAAAGGATTACCAATTCTACATTTTCCCACAAAGACCAGGACACTATGGCCCCTGTCGTCCGGGTCAGACTCTTTCTCCCTGACCTCCTGCTCTATTCAACTAGGGCACTATTTGCAGAAGTGTTGCATCCATGAATTTTCAACAGGAGTAAGTAAAGGGGAAGAGAGGGACCAGGAAACTATTGCTCTGTTTTCCCTCTCCATACGCATATTTATTATTAGCTCATAATAGTATATGGTACTGGGTACGCTAAATGACTAAATGACATCGCATTTTCTCTCGATATCTGTGTGCTGACTATCTGCGCTCCAGCCTCTAACTAAAACTATTTTTCTCTTGCAGCTGGTTCATGGGTGGCGCTAAGATACATGCAGGCAAACTAATTTTAATGGCAGCAATGATTTTTTTTGTTTAAGCCTAGACGTTGTTCATTCAATTTCCATGCTCATTTCGGTCTTGCTTAATTGCCTTCATAGATATGCTAGCCTAACATGGCCTCTGATCTTAAATGTAGCATTTCATTATTCAATTTCTCATATCCTAGTGCTTCAGAAAAGAAAATATTCAAGCCCGTCAGTTACCTACTTGTATGCACTATGCAGTACACTTTCAAGCATGTTGCTTTCTGAGGTATTGTACTTTATTTTAACTTGTCGCTACTATTCTCATATTTGGATTCCCAAAACTTATGTTTCATTAAAATGGTAGATACATGTCTACTGTATGCATCGGGTTAGGAACAAGAAGGCTATACATGGATAATCTCAGGTGCAAACATCTATCTCAATCCTATAATCAGACCCAACAAATGAAACTGGATCCATGACAGTAAGTGTTGAAGGAGGAAACAAAGGAGGATGGTACCTCCTCAGCTGTAGCTATCACCTCTCCTTATCTCTGAGGCAAATAGCGGAGAGTAAGCAAGTAGAGCAACAAAAAAGGGTACAACCATCTGCTAGCCTAATAACACTTTCAGTATGGTACAAACCACTATTCACGCCATTTATACTAAAGTTCCTGCCTCTCTTTAGAAAAGAAAGACACAACACCATCTCACATGTAGAGAAAGCTGGATCAGCAGATACATCACAAAAAAAAGTAGATACCGCGCCTGGTGACCATTACTAAAGACCTTAATTATATTCGCTGAATTTTCGGAACGATGAAAGTAAACTGGAGCAAGGAACTGATAACTATTTAATTTAAAACGTAGGCTTATCTTACTTTTCTTAGCACAAGGAGATGAGTTCCAGTCTACACAAGGAGCTCTTGTAATTAGTAGTTGTAGCTAGCAGTTTAAAACATTTATTCTACCTCCTTTTGTCCACCTATGAGATGATGAACTTACATGGCAAATTCATGTGTTATTCTGCCCTTTTTTGCCCAGATTTCTCTATGTAATGATGCAGGAAATTATGTTTATCTTATTGTGCCAAAATGGTGTCCAAATGAATATTTATAGGCTGTCAGGACTTTATACCAGATTTGTGCCAAAATGTTGTCCAAAATTGTTTTCAAGTTTCAGCATATATAAGTTTTACCACATATACTTAAATGTTGTCCACTTTCAGCCCACAATTTAATCTCAAATGATGTACACATGAATATTTATATGTTGTCTAAATTTATATCAGATTTGTGCCAAATGTTGTCCAAAGTCGCTGTCGAGTTTCAGCATATATGCTTTTAAATGTTGTCCACTTTCATCCCACAATTTAATCTTAAATGCCGTCCATTTTCTGCCAAAATGCAGTCCAAATTTTAGCTTAAATGATGCGCAAGATCCATTGCATAAACCAGCAGCATACAAGGACATAATGTCTCCGTTTGTTCTGTCAAATTTGAGGAATAAGCACATATAAACTGACAGCATATAAACTGAAATTTTGCTCCATATCAATCTCACAAACTGAAATTATTTTAGTTCTAGGCATGACATCAAGAAAAATGTCCAAATGGTCGCCAGAGCTGCCAGATTACTAACCATTTGAGAGTACAAATTCACTGTTCAAAACTAAATAAAGTAGCACACACATTCGGCAGATTTATATACCAATTCATACACCACATGCAAAATTTCAGACTATACCATTTTTTGAGGTGGCAGAGTACGAGCACGAGCCCAGCCACACATTATAATTCTATTTTGTATAGACAGAACACAAGAAGCATTTTCCAGTTGCAGACCATAGAGCTTATCAAGGAAATGTACATTTTGTTGTTCTTGTCATAGCAGACCTGAATTATTTGTGCTGAGAAACTGTTTTGTGAGGTCGGAACCCTGGTTTTGACCGTATAAATAATAATAATAAATGCACATATGTCGTCACTGTAAATGACCGAAGCTACAGAGAGTATGTTGGGCCTGGAAAATACCACCACACGTAATTTTTTCGTATATCATAAATACTTCGCAGCTACTACAGGCTATATTCATTATGTAGGCAAAACAGATCACAGAAAGTACCTTCCTACAACTGCCGTTGAGAAAATCGGGTCCACCATCTCACCCTTTATTTAAACCGAATAATCTCGAAAAAATAGCAAGCACATTTCTGAACTAATCCTAAATAACACAATGCTCTCAAGCTTCTTAATTTTCCACATCTGGAATTATTTTGGAGGGGGTTCTAAGTGCCAACTTAAAGCCAGATGTCCTATTAAATCATCAAGGCACACTACAGCTCAGAAAGAATAGGCCGAGTTAACCCGATTTCCGTAACTAAAACACATAAAAACAATCTAATATGAACATGGTTAAGAAAACAAACCTAGCCATATGTTAGTGAAGAGATCATTAACGGAGGAAGCCAGTTAGTGGCGACCAAATCAAGGCCTAAACACGACACCATCTCAAATTTTCCTTTAGTTATTTCTTATTTTAAATCTCACACAAACATAAGCTTGCATAATGTATCTCTCCTGAAGAGAAATGTTACCAAGACACTCTTATTGTTTAAATAAGTAAGCATATCATCATAATCGTCCATAAGCCTCTGAATGAGGACAAAGAGAATACCAAACAATTTTTTCAGGGATGACGAACAGCGTCCAGTGGAGGATATCATACATTTTGTCTACGGGACGCGAAGATGGGGTGTAATAGATACATAAATCATTAGCTGCTCTTTCACTAGTAGAAAACAGGGCATTGAGCCAAGCCCAATGGAACCGGATGTGATACAAACCGGTTCAGAAGGGTCTGTCCCTGGGCCCCACCCATGCAGCAAAATGCCCGCAAGGCCTTTAGGACCGGTTTGTAACACAAACCGGTCCTAAAGGCCTTGCGGGCCATTTGCTGCAGGGAGGGGGGCCCAGGGGCAGAACCTTTAGAACCGGGTTGTATCACAAACCGGTTCTACAGGTTTTCTCATTTTTTGCAGCTACTGCGGGTCCCGCTGTCATATCCTTTAGAACCGGTTTGTAACACAAACCGGTCCTAAAGCCCTCCCCTAAACCCTACATACCACCCCGAGCTCAACTCCATTTTTTCCAGCTCGAGCTCAACTCCATTTTTGCTCTCTTCTTCCTCTTGTGAGGTCTAATCCATCCCCATTTTCTCCACCATTTGTCAAGATTGTTGGTACCCATCGGTTCTACGGTTAGCATCAACGTTCCCTCTTCCGGCATTGCAGGTTTTGCTCGTTTTCTTGCTCATTTCATTTTTGTTGTGCTAGCTAGGTGTTTGATGAAATGCCTAGCTAAGCTAGAATTTGTTATTCATTTTGTTATGTATACAAATTGATGCAATTTGAGCTCAAAATTAATTATGATTTGTGCTTTTTTTAGTGTCGCGCGCCTTGTCCCCTTACTCACTACCGTCAATCGCCCCATCACCGACACAACCTTGGTGAGCCTATTGTTTTTATTCACCAAAACAAATTTTGATTTGTATGATTTACGTATTTACTTGTATATAATTTTCTAGAGCCATGGTTTTGATATCCGTCCCCGTTGGCCCTCGTCCAGTCTATGATTCGGATGTGGTATATTATCTTTTTTCACTACATATTTTCATTTCCTGATTATACGACAATTACTTACGCCGACCAACTTGACATAGATATTTTTATATAGGAGGTAGTGGAACCGGAAATGCCAGTCGACCCTATTGTTGAGAAGTTATGCTTAGTTGAACAAGAAAATATTGGCTTGAAAGAAAGATTGAAAAAAACTGAAGAAAGGTTGGAAAAAACTGAAAGAGAGAAGATGACCTTGGAAAAGGTTCTTGCCGGTGTCGTCGATAGTCACAAGAGTGAGATGGACGCAATGCGCCTGAAGATTAGAAAGATTAGGAAATATGCAATTAGTAAAGAGGCTTGGTATCATTATGTCGTCGGGTCAATTGTTACCTTTGTTGCGATTTTGATCGCATTTGTTGTTGTTTTTAAATGCATTAATTAGAGAGAGTTTTTATGGATGGTTTCAGTGTGTATTTTTCTGAGAACTATATATGTATATATGGTCACTATACGCTAGTTTGGTATTAACGTGTGATGAACTTTTTGTATTAATTAACTAATTTAGTCATGATGATTTAGCATAATGGTTGTTGATAAATTTATATAATGCAGATGAACCGGCAATGGATGTACAGTGATCGACGTCGTCCCGAATTCCTTAATGGCATGCATAGTTTTCTCAATGTGGCTGAGAAAAACAGGCAGAATGGATTTATTTTTTGTCCATGTAAAAAATGCCAGAATAAGAGGAATTTCCCTGTCTCAAGAACCATACACACCCACCTGTTGCAAGAAGGCTTCATGCCCAGTTATTTTTGTTGGACCAAGCACGGAGAAAGAGGGGTTATAATGGAAGACAATGAAGAAGAAGAGGATAATGATGAGTATCCTATGTTCGATGAACACGGTGATACTGAAATGGGGGAAGATGAGCCTGAACTTGAGGACATTGTTGATGAGTCTGATGATGATCTTCGTCAGGTCATTCGTGAAGAACAGATAAACTGCGCAAGTGAAAACGAGAGGTTGAAGTTGGAGCGCATGTTAGAAGACCACAAAAAATTGTTGTACCCAACTTGCGAAGATGGCCAGAAAAAACTGGGCACCACCCTTGAATTGCTGCAATGGAAGGCAGAGAATGGATTATCTGACAAGGGATTTGAAAACCTGCTGAAAATAATGAAGAAGATGCTTCCAAGAAATAACGTGCTGCCCTGCAGTACATACGAAGCAAAGAAGGTTGTCTGCCCTCTAGGATTGGAAGTGCATAAGATACATGCATGCATCAATGACTGCATCCTCTACCGCGGCCAGCACGAGAATTTAAATGCCTGCCCGGTATGCGGTGCATTTCGGTATAAGATCAGGCGAGATGACCCTGGTGATGTTGAGGGCGACGATCGCCCCAGGAAGAGGGTTCCTGCCAAGGTGATGTGGCATGCTCCTATAATACCACGGTTGAAACGTTTGTTCCGAAACAAAGAGCATGCCAAGTTGTTGCGATGGCACAAAGAAGACCGTAAGGAAGACGATATGCTGAGACACCCCGCTGATGGGTCGCAGTGGAGAAACATCGACGATAAGTACGAGAACTTTGCACGTGACGCAAGAAACTTAAGGTTTGGTCTGAGTACAGATGGCCTGAATCCATTTGGGGAGCAGAGTAGCAGTCATAGCACCTGGCCCGTGACTCTATGTATCTATAACCTTCCTCCTTGGTTATGCATGAAGCGTAAGTTCATTATGATGCCAGTGCTTATCCCAGGCCCGTCGCAACCCGGCAACAACATTGATGTGTACCTGAGGCCACTGGTTGATGAACTTTTAGAGTTGTGGGCTGACGAAGGTGTACGTGTGTGGGACGAGTACAAACAAGAGGAATTTGACCTACGAGGGTTGCTGTTTGTTACCATCAATGATTGGCCCGCTCTTAGTAACATCTCAGGACAGTCAAACAAGGGATACAGCGCATGCACACACTGTTTAGGCGAGACAGAAAGTATACATATAGGCAAGAATGTGTACCCGGGGCATCGTCGATTTCTTCCAGACAGGCATCCCGTAAGAAAGAAAGGAAAGCATTTCAAAGGCGAGGCAGATACACGGAGGAAGCCAACCCTCCCTAAAGGTACTGATATATATGACATGGTCAAAGATATAAAAGTAATCTTTGGAAAGGGTCCTGGCGCACAATCTGTTCCAAATGACGCCGACAACCACGTAGCCATGTGGAAGAAGAAATCTATATTCTGGGAACTACCCTATTGGAAATTCCTAGAGGTTCGCTCTGCGATCGACGTGATGCACGTGACGAAAAATATTTGCGTGAACCTGCTAAACTTATTGGGCGTGCATGGGAAGAAGTCAAGAGATACACCAAAAGCACGGCTGCACCACCAACGTATGCACGAACGAGACGACCTGATGAATCCAGAGAATTTCAAAGGTCCTGCCAGCTACGCTCTTACCAAGGAAGAGAAGGAGATCTTTTTCCAAGTCCTGAGTAGTATCAAGGTCCCGTCTGGCTACTCGTCGAACATAAAAGGAACACTAAACCTGGAAGAGAAAAAGTTCCAAAACCTTAAGTCTCATGACTGCCACGTGATCATGACCCAGTTACTTCCGATTGCATTGAGGGGGCTTCTGCCAGAAAACGTGCGAGTACCCATTGTGAAGCTATGTGCATTCCTCAACGCAATTTCTCAGAAGGCAATCGATCCAGCAACTCTACCAAGTTTACAGAAGGACGTGGTCCAATGTCTTGTCAGCTTCGAGTTGGTGTTCCCACCAACCTTTTTCAATATTATGACGCACCTCATAGTTCACCTAGTCCAAGAGATTTCCGTTCTCGGTCCTGTATTCTTACACAATATGTTCCCCTTTGAGAGGTTCATGGGAGTCTTGAAGAATTATGTTAGAAACCGTGCTAGACCAGAAGGAAGCATGGTCAAGGGCTATGGAACAGAGGAGGTCATTGAGTTTTGTGTTGACTTTATTCCTGACCTGAACCCGATCGGGGTTCCTCAGTCGCGCCATGAGGGGAGACTGCGTGGAAAAGGCACGCTAGGAAAGAAATCAACAACATGTATGGACGAGCAATCTTTCAGTCAAGCACACTACACAGTTCTAGTTAATTCCAGCTTGGCGGCTCCATATATCCAGGAACACACGGATATTTTACGCTCGGAATATCCGGAGCAACCTGAAGATTTCATTGCTAAAGAACACGCGAAGACTTTCGGAGGTTGGTTGCAAAGACGTCTGATTAATGACAACATTGTTGAAGATGAGCTATACTTGTTGGCCAAGCAACCATCTTCGACTGTATTGACCTTTAAAGGGTACGAGATAAATGGTAACATATTTTACACGGCAGAACAAGATAAAAAGAGCACCAACCAAAACAGTGGCGTCCGGTTTGATGCAAAAGACGACAACGGGCAAAGGGTCACATACTATGGTTACATAGAGCAGATATGTGAACTTGACTACGGACCTTCCTTTAAGGTCCCTTTGTTCTGGTGCAAAAGGTTCAACCTGTCAGGCGTGAAGGTAGACCCGAAGTACGGAATGACAACAGTGGATCAGAAGAATCTTGGGTACGACAATGATCAATTCGTCCTAGCCAATGATGTGGCTCAGGTTTTCTATGTGAAGGACATGTCTAGCAGACCGAGAAAAACAAAAGATAAAGAAACGAATACATCAGACGATGAGCCAAGGCGCCACATAGTTCTTTCAGGGAAAAGAAACATCGTGGGAGTCGAGGACAAGACAGACATGTCAGAAGATTACATTAAATTTGATGAAATTCCTCCCTTCAAAGTCAAAGATGATCCTAGCATTCAGTTAAATGATGAAGATGTTCCATGGTTACGGCGCAATCAGAAGAAAGGCAAGAAGAAAAATAGAAACGGATCGTCCCTTTAGTACCGGTTGGGGACACCAACCGGGACTAAATGGGTTAGGGTTTCGTTTGGACCAATCAGATAGAATCACACGGATCGTGTGTTTGTTTCAACCGCTTGTGAGTCGTTGGATCCGGGGTGTGTTTCTTTCCAGCTGTTGTGAGCCGTTCGATCAGGGCTACGGTGTGTTTCTTTCGAGCTGTTGTGAGCCGTTGGATGAGATGTTTCTTAACCGTTGGATCAAAACCCTAGCTCAACACTTTGTGAGCCAGAGGACCCTATATATAGCCCAGCTTCATACACCGTTCAGTTCATCTCCCAAATACAAAACATCCGGATTCGCCAGCATACGCCCCGCGGTGCATTTGGTATGCATATATGCACTCAGTAGCCATTGCGGGGTTGTATACTGGCGATACCGTTTGTTTTGTTCTACACCCTCCTTTAAGGTTTGATACATCATATACTCAGTTCATCGAGCAAATACAAAACATCCGGATTCGCCATCATACGTCCGGCCGTGCATTTGGTATGCATATATGCACCCAGTAGCCACGGTCGGGCTGTATGATGGCGATACCGTCTGTTTTGTTCCACACCCCCCTTAAGGTTTGATACATCATATACTCAGTTCATCGAGCAAATACAAAACATCCGGATTCGCCGTCATACGTCCAGCCGTGCATTTGGTATGCATATATGCACCCAGTAGCTAGCCACGGTTGGGCTGTATGACGGCGATACCGTTTGTTTTGTTCTACACCACCCTTTAAGGTTTGATACATCATATATTCAGTTCATCGAGCAAATACAAAACATCCGGATTCGCCATCATACGTCCAGCCGTGCATTTGGTATGCATATATGCACCCAGTAGCCACGGTTGGGCTGTATGATGGCGATACCGTTTGTTTTGTTCTACACCCCCCTTTGGAAACAGAAAGAAGAAGAAAAAGAAATGTGCGCCCCCCTGTACAGGCCTTTAGGACCGGTTGCCGTTAACAACCGGTGCTAAAGACCCTTTCGCACCGGTTGCCGTTAACAACCGGTTTGCCGTTAACAACCGGTGCTAAAGACCCTTTAGCACCGGTTGTTAACCGCAACCGGTACCAAGAAAGGCAAGAGTAAGATTGTGACGACCGGTTGTCACAGAGGCAGACAGAAGAAATCACGGTATGGCAGTCACGTATTCAACATCAACCAAGAAAGGCAAGCGTAAGATTGTGATGAAAGGTTGACAGAGGGAAATACTCGCGATATATGTATGTACTTTTTAAAAGTGAGAAACAAAGTACCAGCGGGCTAGTATACCAATCGCTAAATCAATCTACATGTATGGTATCTCGCTAAATCAATCTATATATATGTATCCACGATATATATGCTCGATGTATCACTTGCGCTCTCACTTCTCGTTGCCTTACTCATTACCCACCCTAACTTACCACAGGCGCATAGACTACAATATGCGCCTGGGGTAACATTACCGCAGGCGCATAGACAGAATATGCGCCTGGGCTAAGAGCTATACCACAGGCGCATGGTGTGCAATGTGCGCCTGGGGTAATTGATCAGATTACATTAAATTTGATGAAATTCCTCCCTTCAAAGTCAAAGATGATCCTAGCATTCAGTTAAATGATGAAGATGTTCCATGGTTACGGCGCAATCAGAAGAAAGACAAGAAGACAAATAGAAACGGATCGTCCCTTTAGTACCGGTTGGGGACACCAACCGGGACTAAATGGGTTAGGGTTTCGTTTGGACCAATCAGATAGAATCACACGGATCGTGTGTTTGTTTCAACCGCTTGTGAGTCGTTGGATCCGGGGTGTGTTTCTTTCCAGCTGTTGTGAGCCGTTCGATCAGGGCTACGGTGTGTTTCTTTCGAGCTGTTGTGAGCCGTTGGGATGTTTCTTAACCGTTGGATCAAAACCCTAGCTCAACACTTTGTGAGCCAGAGGACCCTATATATGCACCCAGTAGCCACTGTCGCGCCTCGAGCGCTTCTTCTCCATCCCTCTGCACCGTCGCGCTTCCACCATGCCTCCGAGGAGGAACAGCACCACCGGTTTCCGCGGCGTCCGAGCACGGCAGAACGGAATGTTCAGCGCAGATATCCGCTGGGGGGACGACCGCATCCCCCTCGGCACCTTTGCGACGGCGGCAGAGGCAGCCCGCGCCTGGGACGCGGCGGCCTGGCGCCTCAACCGCCCGCGGTCGCTTATGAACTTCAACGACTGCCACACAGTCTGGGAAGCAAAGGCCAGGGCGACGAAGCCACAGATCATCACTGCCGCCGACCACCTCCACCTCCGCCACCGCGCGTTTCAGGGCCTAGTCGACGCCAGGGAAGACCGCGTCGTCCGCGATTATTACCGGAACAACCCGGGGGAGGAGAGCGCCGACGAGGAGCTCTGGCAGACACGCGCGGGTCAGCGGGCGGAGCGCCGCCTTGAACGCCACCTCGCGTTAGATGCGGCTCGGGAGGCGAGGACGAGGGCGCTGCAAGAGCTTTGTCGGGCCGACCGCGCCGGCGAAGTCTGGGCCTCCGACGATCCGAGGTGGGGGCCTATCTCGGACATACCATCATGCACCTCCGATGATGACGAGGAGGTCACCGACGAGTTCGGCTACGATGATGACCCGGAGGAGGTCACCGACGAGTTCCCCGACGACGACGGCGAGGAGTAGTGTTCGTCTGTTTTCTCTTTTTAATAAAAGAATTTGTATTCCGGCGACACTGCGGCAATCGCTAAATCAATCTGTATGGTATCTCGCTAAATCAATCTATATATATGTATCCACGATATATATGCTCGATGTATCACTTGCGCTCTCACTTCTCGTTGCCTTACTCATTACCCACCCTAACTTACCACATGCGCATAAACATCAAAATGCGCCTAGGGTAACTTTACCGCAGGCGCACAGTCAGGAAATGCGCCTGGGATAAGAGATTTACCGCAGGCGCATTTTGTGTAAAGTGCGCCTGGGGTAAGTGATCACATATACAGAAACAGTAGTTTTTCTGTTTTGTTTTCTTGATGTGTTTTTGTTTGTCTGTTTTGAAATGTGTGTTTGACATAATATAGAAATAGTATAGCTAGGAATTAATATAGAAATAATATCCATTACATAATAATATATACATTACATGATAATATATCCATTACATACTAATATATCCATTACATGCATATATCGAACACAAGATGCGGTACACAAACAACATCTATGGATCCGTCGAGTAGAAGCGGAACAACTCGTAGGAGACGTATGCATCTATGGCTGCATACGTGATGTTGGTCCAGTCCAGTGGGTTCTTCTCCCACAACCAGTGATTCTTCGAGGGGAAATCAGTCTTCATGGTTCCGTAGCCCTCGTGGATGAAGTCACTTGCCATGCGAGCCATACCGGTCTTTGGCCCGTTCAAATGGATAAGACCCTGAATATCAATGTAGTGATCTTCAGGTATCACAATACCCAAGCGCATCAACTTCGGACGGTCTTGCGTGTTGTCAACGCTGCAAAAGTCATACCCCTTGTTGACAAGAAAATCAACAAGTGCCGGAGAATGCTTTGAACTACTGCAACAACAAAAATTGGATACGTGTACGTGTTAGATATATGGCAACACATGTATTCTTCACATGCAACAAACAAATCGAAGATGCAAGATTGTACGTGTGCGTTACCTTGACCATTGGAAGACCAAAACGGCCTCCTTGAACGCAATCTGGATGACTGCAACATTCCGTTTATCCGCCGTATACTCTAAATCAAGCCCGAAAAACCGGTGTTCTTCGGGAGAGGAGAAATACAGATTGGTCAAATACCCAAGAGCACCGGGGAGCTCCTCGCAGTTGTTGGTGTAGAACACGTCGAGACTTTTGCCGCATGGTGTGGGCACATCATATCTCTTAGAAACTTCAGCCATGGTGCTTAGTAGAGGAAGATCAAGAGAGGAAGAAGAAGAGACAGAGGAAGAAGAGAAGAAACAGAGACTCGCGATCGGGCCGGTGCGCACTGTAGCAATAAAACCGCCGCGCGCGGGAGGCGAGCAGTTTGTATTAAGACCTTTAGCACCGGTTGCTAACACAAACCGGTGCTAAAGGCCTGTAGTGGGCGCGCAGTCTGGGTGTGGCCCCAACTACAGGCCTTTAGCACCGGTTTGTGTTAGCAACCGGTGCTAAAGACCCTTTAGCACCGGTTGTTAACACAAACCGGTGCTAAAGGCCTGTAGTGGGGATATATCTCCATCACTTGTGAAATTTTGGCCTCATTTCTTTCGCGCGTCTTCTCCTCTACCTACGGCGAAGCCCTGCTCCGCCTCGTCGCCGTCCGTCCGCCTCGTCGCCGTACGCCTCGCCTCGGTCCGCCGCGCCTCCGTCGGCCTCACCTCCGTCCGCCGCGCCTCCGGCCGCTCTCTGTCTCCGTCGCCGTCGATCCCCCGCGCGGCCCCGCGTCCGTCGCGCCTCCGCGGTCGCCGTCCGCCTCCGTCGCGCCGTCGCGCCGTCCGCGTCCGTCCGCCTCCGTCGCGCCTCCGTCTCGCCTCCGCCTCCGCCGCCCCGCCTCTCGCCCCTCGATCGCCGTCGATCGCCGGCCTAGCTAGGTAATTTATTTCGGTTTTTTTCAATTTTGTTTTACTGTTAGAATTTTTAGAGTTAGTGTTAGTGTTTAGTGTTAGAAATTTTTAGATTTAGTGTTAGATTGTTTTTAGAGTTAGTGTTAGTGTTAGAAATTTTTAGATTTAGTGTTAGATTTTTTTAGAGTTATTAGTGTTAGTGTTAGAATTTAATTAGTGTTAGAAATTTTTAGAGTTAGTGTTAGATTTTTTTAGTGCTTTATTTTGTTTTTACAATTTTGTTTAGTGTTAAAATTTTTCTGTTAGAATGTTGTGTTAGAAAATTTCACTAAGTTAGTGTTAGAAAATTTCAGAAAGTTAGAATAACTATATAATTTCAGTAAGTTAAAATTTTTCACTAAGTTACCATATTGTTCCTGTTTAACTTTCATCTTATTTCTGTTATATTTCTCAATTTACTATTTTTTACTAAGTTAGAAACACTAAGATATTTTACTTAATTATGGAATATTTACTTAGTCCGGGCAGGTTTTTAGTTCATGTCTTTGTTGGACCCGCCGGGGGATGTCCGGGACTGGGCCCCGCCAGGCTGGCATTGGGAGCTCCTTAGTACCGGGGCACGCGGCTTGGTGAGAAATCCGGGTGACGTGGTCGACCCGGATATTCTTTGGTGGCCATCGCGTGGGCCACGCTCGGTGCGGAGAGAGCCGGCCCCTGAGGAGGTGGTACAACAGCGTATCAGGGAGGAGGACGAGCACGTCCGTCGCTACATGTACTTGCTCGATAGGCAGTATAGGCAGTATAGCAGCAGTTGGTCGATTATTAGGAGGGTTCCTTACCACGTGAGCTATGACCCTATGAGGGTTCCTTATCTATGGATGCGTAGCACCCGTGACTCAGCACCCCGCGGCTTAGGACCCGGTCGGAGTTAATTATTTTGAGAGATGTCACGAGACTATGTATAAGTGATATTATTCGATCGTGATGTATTAGGGTTAAAAAAATCAACCCGAGCTATGTAACTCTTGGTGTGTCCAGAACTATTATTTCATTAATATGTCCAGAACTATTATTTTATTACTGTCCGATGAAATAATTTCGCCAAGTGCCCGATGAAAATTTCGCTAAGTGTTCTTCATTTTATAAATTTTACTAGCAGGTGTTGAGCTATGGATCCCCAAGAACCTGCACATGATCCGCACGCCGATAAACTCGCGGGAATGGGTGAGGCGGAGAAGGAAAGATTAATGTGCGAGATGATTTATAATAATGCAACGGCCATATATCGTGATGACGACGATGGACAAGCGTTTAGCAATCAATTTTTGAACGACTCCGGCGACGGAGATCAGAATATAGAAGATGTAGTAGATGATGACGACGACAACGTCGAGGATGAAGAAGTGCCCTCCAGAACAAACTCTGCCAATGTATATCTCAAGTCACTGTTCACGCAACAATTAATTTGTATTGCACTTACTAACGAATCATTATTTTCCCGTTTAGGCGCCCTCCGGAACAGCTAGCGCAAGTACTGAGACAAAGTCCAAACGAGGCCCGGCCGCAAGGTTGAAAGATACCGCAAGGTTCTCGATTGATACAGTTGCTGCTGATGGCAAACCACTGCAGCCCCCAGAAACTTATCGCAAATTCGTAAATCAGTGCGGAGTTGTTGTAAGAGACCTGGTCCCGATCAACTTAATAGAATGGAATAAGCCGAAGACCGGGGCCAACGTTGGAGCTAGTTATGTCGATGAAAGATTGAAAAAAATTCTTTGCGAAACGCTATGGCAAAATTTCAGCGTAGCGGAAGATAAGAAGAAGAAAGTCGAGAAGTGGGCTTTGAAGAAGATGGCCACACAATTCCAGAGGTGGAAGAAAGAACTGTGGAAGAAATATCAGAAAGAAGATCCAGTTTTCACTGGTAACCTAGTGAAGATAAGAGACGCTTGGGATGATTTTAAGGCGTACAAGAAATCAGGTGTCTTTGCATCCCGATCGGCCACAAATTCGGAGAATGCGAAGAACAAGAAATATCACCATATTTTGGGGTCAGGTGGCTACATGACTGCCCTGCCTAGGTGGCGAAGCTATGAAGCTGCGCTTGTGAAAAGAGGTATCATTCCACAGACACATGACTGGCCCGATAGGTCCAAGTTCTGGTTGTTCGCGCATGGGGCAACGTTGGACGCTGAGACTGGGATGATTGTTGCTCAGGGACCATGGTCGGAAAAAATAACAACAGTCGTAGCAGAACTAGAGAAGGCAATAGAAGCTGTTCGAAAAGGAACTTTTGTTCCCGATAGAGAGAACGACGAGCTGACGAAGGCACTCGGGAACCCCGAAAAGTGGGGACGAACACGAGGCTTTGGAGCGGATACCCCGTGGAGCCAAGGGTTTGCAGCGGACATTGCCACTTACAGAAGCCGTGATAGAAGCAAGAAAAAGACGAGTGAACGGATATCGACATTAGAACAAAAGGTGGATTTTCTCTTGAAGAAAGGGGGACACCCTCTACCTGACACTGAAGAGGAGGTAGAACATCGTCCTGCACCTGATCAGCTGCAAATAGAAGACGATCATGCCGTCCCATCTCAGCATAGAAGCAGCGTGGGTTCCACGCACCTGCAGCTAGAAGACGGTCGTGCAGTCGAACCGTCGGCGCCTCACTATCCCGTGGATGATATCACGGAGAAGACAAACTGTGAGATACATATGCCAATGGGGAACATATCCTTCAGGGTGGCGTCAGGCTATGCTTTACCGAATCAACCTGGAGCAACCTACCATGGTGGTCAGATTCCAGCATCCCATGCTCGTGTCGGGTTGTCAACAATTACGCCGGGATGCCATTCAATTGAGCTGAGTATTCCTGGAGGTGAAGGCGAGAAGACACTGGGAGAAATGGAGCTTGGTATCATCTTGTGGAATAAGAAACACATCGTGTTCCCTAACTCGGCGCCAAGGCCACCGACTCCTCCAGGTACGAATGCACCATACCTCCATCAATTACTGAATGTTGCACCACATGTTATCTTATTTTTAATAGTTTTTTCACTTTCGTACAGAGAATGCACGACCTCCAAGTCCACCCCCCAACGAACCTCCAAGTCCACCCCACAACGAAGATTGGCCGGAGCCCGAGGCCGAGGGTCCATCGCCCGTGCACTCCCGTGAGCCGACGGATGCGCCCACTACGGGTACGACAAAGCGGAAGCTGCAGTTCAGAAGAAACGGGACTCCTCCCAAGAAGAGACCAAGGAAATCCAAGAAAGTCAAGAGTCCCCGAAGTTACCAGGCTTGATGACTGAGGAGGAACTAACCAATGCAGTGGCATCCAAAACCAAGGCATGGTTCGCACAGTTTCCCCATAAGCCCCCTCCAGACGTCTGGAAGCAAACTCTGAAGGACATCCCAAAGTGGAAAATTGAGCGGACCATCGACAACTTATATTATCCTGCACCGCCTCCACCGCCGCCCCTTTCAGACTATGAACGGTATATTGAAAAGAAGCACACCGCACAGATGAAGCAGGCGGAGCAGACGAAATGCGGGAAACAAGTTCCCCAGCTCGGACAACAAGAAGCACAGTCAGTTGGCCCGCTCAAGGTCTTATCTGACGCGGCTTCAGTGTCCTGTCCACGCATGGGCGACGTGGGTTACGCTATTGCTGATGTGGTATATAAATACAAGCCCGGGCACCCTCTGGTCGAAGATCCTACTGCTCTAACAACCCAACTGCGGAGTTTACATGATTGGTACTTGGAGGCCGCAAGGCAGGAGAGAGACTGTATCATGGCTCAAATTCAGGATCAACACTACTTCGGAGATTACGGTGTGGAGCTTGGGTTCGATGATTTCTTCCAGATGTACAATCAACGTGCCCTCGACAAGTCTATCCTCAGCTGCTACTGTTTGTAAGTGATTTATTTGTGTAATTTAATTATTTAGTTAAGCTCGCGTTCGTTGCCCGTATAATTATCACTGACGACATTCTTTTTGTACGCTACTATGCAGAATGAAGATTCGTGAATGCAGACTGGCAGGAATCTGGGACTTTGGGTTCATTGACCCGTATTCGTATCATCAAACCACAGTAGAAACGTTCAACAAGACTACACCGGATGATTTGCTAAGGTTTTTGAAGCGACAAAATACCAAAAAAGAAATACTTTGGCCCTACGGATTCAGGTGAGTGTTACTGTCTTGTAGACATTCCATTTTGCTTACCTGATGTTAAGTGTAATTGATGAGTATGCATGACTGCGTGTGTACAAGTGCGCAGCGGCCACTTCATATTGTTCATCATTAGAATCGATAGAGGACAAGTTGAAGTCTGGGACTCGTTAAACTGGGGCGCTGACAGATGGAAGAGCGCGCGTCAGATGCTTCAAAAGTATATATATATCAGCCTCTTTCGTTCATCGGCCTCTTTTTCGTTCATTCCCTGATATCATGTAAGTAATAATTAACTCTTCTATTCATTTTTCTTTTGTCGCCCAGGTTTTGGCAAATGTTCATCAAGGAAGAACCCGGTACATGGGCAGACAAGCTCAACTTTCAGATTAACACAGTAAGTAGTACTACGTACCCTGATTTAAATACCATTACCATTCTCTTGATTATTATTAATTTGACTGAATTATGTTTCTCGTATATAGAAAGTCCCGCAACAACCACAGGGAACTGATTATTGTGGATACTACGTTTGCGAGTTCATTCACAGGAGGATCAATGAGAAATCCCGTACTACCAGAACTCTAGAGGTACGTAACCGGATCTTCACAACTTTATTTATGTTGCCATTAATTATGTTTAGTTTTGTTCATAACTTAATTGTTTTCATCTACTTCTTTTCAAGATGGCACGAAAGCGGGCGCAGCTCAAACCAATCGACCGTTGCAAGGCTATTGCAGAGGAATTGGCAGGATTTCTTCTCACGCAAGTCATAGCAGAAGACGGAGAATTTTTCCATCCTATGAACCAATTATAGCCAGCTCCCTTCTCTATGCAAGTATACAACTATTCAAAACGAACCTCAGATTATGTAATTATCGGTCGATTACTTCGTGTTACATGTATATATATATGTACTACTATTTGGTGCATCAACATTTAACCGCAAACAGAAACGGAAACCCTGAAAATACGGAACACGCCCTAAACCCTAAACCCTAAATACGGAATTGGAAACCCTGAAAAGAAAAAAGAAAAAAAAAAGAGAAAAAAAAACTTTAGGACCGGTTGGTATTACCAACCGGTTCTAAAGGTCCTCCGCCTGCGCGCTCTCTTCGGCGCCC
Source organism: Alopecurus myosuroides (assembly GCA_028641055.1). Classification (NCBI taxonomy): domain Eukaryota; kingdom Viridiplantae; phylum Streptophyta; class Magnoliopsida; order Poales; family Poaceae; genus Alopecurus; species Alopecurus myosuroides. The sequence goes on along the minus strand of CM054059.1, from coordinate 149,045,141 downwards.
ACGTGGAGGCCTTTAGAACCGGTTGGTGACTGACCGGTTCTAAAGAGGGGGGGCTTTAGTCCCGGATACGTAGCACCGGTTTTGTATCCGAGTCCAAAGGCCCTTACAAACCGGTGCTACTGGCCTGTTCTCCACCGGTGTTTGTTCTGAAATGACATACATATATTTACACTGTATAAGAGCAAGAAAAAAATACATTATTTAATATTTGTATAAGTGTATCCCTTCCAACCCAGCTTTTACCTCAAACATATCTCAGTTTTTTCCTTCGAGTATAAATGCAGACCTTCTGCTTTAACTGAGCACAGAGAAAGTCACAACATAAATAGTCAATCACTCTTCCAGTATACATGGCTAGATAGTTTAAACAAAGAATAGTAGAAGATGTACAAAATTATAAGAACACGTTAATTTATTAAGAGCTCTTGGCATGATCTATCCATTATTAAAAAATAAATTGAAAATAAAATATATCCAGATTAAACATTTAAGATGGTATAAGTTCAAAGCACTGTAAAAAAACCGAAATCCAACCATAGAAGAGTCTTAGTCCCTACACACTGAACATCACCAAAAATGTCACTAATCAATTCCCTATACTAAACAACCAGCCATGTATATCACTGTGACCAATTCATAAGTCAGGACATGGAGTCAAGTTCCATGAGCTAATAACAATAAAAGATGCGCCCAACACCCTAGAAATGCAAGGTAGGATTGACCAATCTGATGTTAACCTAAGCATGAAATTCCACTATTGCTTTAAATTTAAAATACATGGGAACATAATTTCAGAACTCAAGAGTTCAAAAAAAATCTTGAGCATTTACATAGATAGGCAATGTGATCAACTTGGATAAATAGACCAAAGTCCCCAGAAAATAATATATAATGGACCAATGGAAACTCAAATGAGGACAAACCGCATTGTTCATTTAGCAAGTCAATGGTATGTAATTATGTAGCAACAACGAAAATGCAGTTTCTATTACCTGGGATCATTGAGGTTCAATGCAGTTTCCTCCAGCGTATACAATGGCCACATGTAAATCCCTGAAAAGTTAACCCGAGGATTAGCCTGGTCAGGACTGTCAAGGAGTCCAACAACCCATGCTAAAATTATAAATTTGCCTTGCATTCAAATGTAAATAACTAAATAGTACTAAGCTTAGATTGCATTCGAAATTAAACACATGAATAAGAACATCAAATAATTTTATACTTGTACACATAACAATTAAGACTTGCTACGAACTCAGAAATTCGGGTGTAAAAATATAATGAACACAAAATTTGGTTATCTCATATCAATCCCAGAATCACTGAAAAGCAAATGTAGACCATGATACACATCATTTCCCACAAAACATAGACAATTGATTATGACTTCACAAGGAAGAAAATCTTGCTTACGTGATTGTTATTATCCCGTTTTCCTTGTCCGCTTCGATGCGAATACGAAGTCCAGGGCCATACCTAAGAAGATCGGATTCAGTGACGCTGAGATAGGCGCAACTCGTCAAGTGCATCGCTTGCATTACTGCAAGTACAAGGAAAATAACAAAGAACAAATTTGGTTTGAGCGACCAGACTGTAATGTCACAATAGTAAAAAAAAATGATGGCCAAACCGAAGTTGACGCAATTTCATGACGAACAAACCATGGTTCAGAGATAACTACTGCTATTTAATAAATTGGACAACTTAGGTTATGGCATGTTTTCTACCAGACCAATTCTTGAAGAAACACTTCATTGTTGCTATACAAGCTGTGCACAATCAAATGCATGAGCAATTCTTTAAGAAACACTTCCTCCATGGCCATCCTCCTCAAATCATTGGCTGAGCAAACAACACAAAAATAAGAGATGAATCACGGTACGGGAAAGAGAGGGAACCGTGACTTACCAAAAACAGAGGAGGAGCTCGTGCTGCTGGCTAACACGCTGGTACAGGTCGAGCTCATGTGTGGCTGCGTCCGCGCCGTCGTGGATGGGGATGCGCTGACGACCGACGTTGTTGTCGTGCCCTTCTGTCATCCTCATGGCCTCCACCCACCACCATCCCCCTCCTCCTCCACACGGCCGCTGCCGTCGTTGCCGCCACGTTGCACAACGCCATGGATAGACGCGTGGCTGCAGACACGTTGGACATGGCGCCCCATGGAGAAGGCTCGCAAAGCGCATCTCGAGGCGGCGCACCCCACCTGCAAGCGAGGAGCCGGAGACCAACCGCGGTCGGGCGCTCATCTGGGAAGGGCGACCGGCTCCTCCAGATGCGCCGCACATCGGGGAGGGCGACCTGCTGCTGCCGCTGCCTGGCGCCGTCGGGCCTCGGGGCGAGGAGACAGAGGAGGAGGAGGAGCAGCACGAGGCCCGCGGCGGCGGTGGCAGTGCAGGGCGAGGTAGGGGAGGGGAGGAGACGAGGCGGAAGGGGCGGATGGAGGTTTGGGGGCGCGCGGGTCAGAGCCTCGATCTAGGTTTTCATCTCACGAGAACCAGCAGCATCTGGATGCCTCGCATACGGCCAAGTCTACCCCGCGAGGAGCCAATCCAGCGCGGACACATGGCACCTCCAGGATGCTGCGCGCGAGGGAAGAGCGCAGCGTGGACGCACGGCGAAGACACACAACAAAGGAGTAATGTGTGTTCACCGAGTAGCCACAGTACAAATCAGGCCTTCAGCCGAGTAGCCACTCTAGCTCTCTAGTTCTCTCTATGTGAAGCAAATGTCAAGTGTTCAGGCGAAGTGAGCGAACCTCTCACAGGAGGAGGCAGGGCACCTTATATACTGGTGCCCAGCCGAATAGAAAAAGACTATAAGGTACGACTGATGGGACAGGCACACTGCAGAACAGAGCAAGCCTCCGGCTTCTCGCTAACGCGGGTGCGGGAAGTCGTCGCGCCGTTCGGGGATGGGACCTGTCCACATTCTTAGTGAGATAGGGTAGGCCCCTAGCCCTGTCCTGTCCCCTCCATCAGTGACAGGACTTGACAGGCGCCTACCGCACTGTAGCCACGCCGTAGCGCGGATAATCACGCGCTCTGTAAGTTGAACCGCACGCCGTACAGACGCAGGATACGCGGGATCCTTTGTCAGAACGGCTCCATTGACTTCTGGCCTGAGTAGGAAAGCACTCCCTCTACTCGGACCAACTCCTCTACTCGGAGGAACATAACTTCCTTGATTTCTCCTCTTGGCCATTGGTGGGTACGGCCGGATAGCATACTACCGGGTAGCAAGTACCGGGTAGCCAGCTACTCAGTCAAATAGCACCTTTGACCTTGACTTTAGCACTTGCCTTACCCCTACTCGGGGGTAACCCCCGACATTAGTCCCCGAAACTGGTAGAGTCTTGCGAACTTGTTCACTGGGCCCTGCCAGCTTAAAAACCAAAATGTCTTCTTGAATGAGTAACGCCGAGTTGCCAATTTGAACCAGAAACTCCTTCTCGAATCTCTTCAACTGTGCCTATGGGACCACCTTCCGGGTAGCTGAGTAGGGCCTTTTCTCTCCTGAGCTGCCGAGTAAAATGACTTAGTGAAATTTCGAACTCACTCCCCGACAATGATGGGACCATTCAAAACTGCAATAGGTGGACTCACATATCTACTCGTTGCAGTGGATAGGTATACCAAGTGGGTGGAGGCAAAACCCATCAAAAAGCTTGAACGGTGTAACTGCTAGGAATTTCATCATTGACGTAGTCATGAGATACGGAGTTCCACACAGCATAATTACCGACAGCAGAACAAATTTCTCTATTCGAGAGCTGGCAAAATATTGCCGACAAACGAGAATACGCCTAGATCTTGCATCTGTGGCACACCAGCAATCCAATGGGCAGGTTGAAAGAATGAATAGCTCAATCCTGCAGGGAATACACCCAAGACTCAAATCTCCTCTTCATAGAGAAACTGGAGCATGGGTAGAAGAGTTACCTTCCGTGGTTTGGATTATTCAAACGACGCCAAACAGATCAACATGGAAAACCATGTTTTTTCTGGTTTATGGTGCAGAAGCAGTGCTTCCAACGGACATGCTCCATAATATCCCAAGAGTGCATGCTTTCGACGACTCAGATGCCGAAAGTGCACGACAGGATGTCGTCGATCTTCTAGAAGACGAACGAGAACTTGTACTTCAAAGATCCGTCATCTATCAGCAAGCATTACGACTCTACCATAGTCAGAAAATCAGGCATCATTCTTTCAAAGAAGGTGACTTAGTGCTAAGATTGGTGCAGGAAAGAAAGCACAAGTTAGCCCTAGTTTGGGAAGGACCATTTGTTATTATCAAAGCTATGAAAAATGGATCATACTATCTTGTAGATATTGGGGATATGGAGGATGATCCCAAAAGGCCGAATCGCAAAAGAAAGAGAAAGATAGATGTCGAACTAGGAGAGACCAAAAGGCCCTGGAGTATCCAGAAGTTACGTCCCTTCTACACTTAGTTCAATTTCTATGTAAACATCTTTGATATCATGAAATAATGTTGTCGGAATTCATACATCTATGTTTTTACATGTTTATTATAGTACAAAGCATAAATCCGGCTTATCTATTTCCCAATGATCTTTCAAAATACAAATGCTAACCCGAATTGTGCCTCCGTGCTCGGAGTTAAAAACCTGAATGATTGTCAGCCTAAGGAGGTTTAAGGAAACTCAGATTGTGCCTGCGTGCCTGAGTTTCAGAAAAAATTCCATACTTTTTTCTCTAAGTATTATCTGATTGTTTTTATGTTAGGTCACTAGAACTAGTAAGTAAAAATGCCTTTAGTATGATCCATGTTTCCGAGTCTCGATTGATTGGTTATACCCAGTCACTTGGCATGAAGATTAGATACTATCGAGCCATTTCAAACACTAAGGACAGTTAAGACACATAAAACAGAGTGTCGGGGGGTTACCCCCGAGTAGGGGTAAAGCAAGTACTAAAGGCAAGATCAAAGGAGAGGTTTGGCTGAGTAGCTGGCTACCCGGTACTCGCTACCCGGTCGACTGCTATCCGGCCGTAACTGCCAATGGCCAGGAGGAAGAATCAGGGAAGTTACATTCTTCCGAGTAGAGGATGTGGTCTAAGTAGAGGAAGTGAGTTCCTACTCGGGCCAGAAGTCAAAGGAGTCGTTCTGACACATGATCCCGCGTATCCTGGGTCCGTACTGGCGCACTGTTCATCTGCAGAGCGCGTGCTTATCCGCGCCAGGGTGTCAGCAGGGCGGCGCAGGTTAGGGGGCCTACACTGTGGCTGTGACAGTGGTAACAGGACACGGACTTGGTTTTGCACAACGACTTTGTACACAAGACAAACTAGGAAGCCAAAGCTGTCAGCGAGAAGCCGGAAGGGTGCAGTGTGCACACTATGTCGACACTTGTCTGTACTTTCCGTCTTGGATGTATTCGGCTGGGCACCAGTATATAAGGTGCCCTGCCCCCTCATGTGCGAGGGTCGCTGCCTTGGAGAGAACACTTAGCATACACATCACTTAGAGAGAAGAGCGGCTACTCGGCTGTAGGCCAGTTTGTACTGTGGCTACTCGGTAGAACATACATAAAGAGAGAGAAAGGCAGGAGTAGGGGTTTTACCTCCACGCGAGGGCCCTGAACCTGGGTAGATCTCGTTGTTTGCATTGCTTGATTCACCCCACACGCGGCTACTCGCTGCGTGATCCCTCCCCGAGCACCTCCAGCGTCCATCGACCCCAAACAATTAGCCATCCTATGGCATCTTCCGTGATACCACCATGACAGTTGGCGCCCACCGTGGGGCAACCAGTGGCGCTGGCTGGACGGGATCCATTTCTGCTACTAGGGAGTGCGTGGTCCGTGGCCTTGTCCACAGATTCGGCTCCTTCGACTTCGTCACCGACAACGCCGGCGATTTTGGCGGCAGGGCCATACCGGAGGGTGGTTCGGTGCTTTCCTTCGGCTTGCATCTCTTCTACGTCGCCACCATCATCGTCCGCGAGTACCCCGAGCAGGTGCACGTCGCGGAAGATCCCCCTGCTGTCATCGCTGCCCGCGGAAAGCCAACTGGTTGTTCTGAGGACAGCGCGGAAGTGCTGATGACCGGCCCGGCTAGCGCTTCCGGGAAGGGCGCGGCCGCAACCGCGGCAGTCGTTGAGGAGCTTGCTAGCCCGAGCGAGCTCCCGAGAACGCACAAGCCCTACGACGCGCCTCACAACATCCCGGGTTACGTCCCTCCTTCCACAACATCGACGATACCGGCATCCGCCGTGCGTGTGGGCATGCCGCCTCCCACTGAGCTCGAACTCATGACCATGAAGGCGCAGCTCGACCAGCAGCGCCAGGCGCTGCTTGCCGAGCAGGTGGAGTTGGAAAAGGTTAGGCTCGAGTTTAACCTGGACCAGAACGAGTACAACAGGGCTCACGGCTTTACGCCGGTGGTTAGGAGACCTGTCAAGGCAGACACCACTCGTCGCAACCTAGGCACCGAGATGGCAGCGGTTGGTGAGACTGCTGGCCACGCTGATAGCCAAAACACCGCGACCACCAGGCCCAAATACAGCACCCCCGCCAAAACCCTTGGAGCTGCTGAGGCCGTAGCTGCTGAGTTGCCGCATCTCGCTGGCGATGCGCGCGTTAGGCAGCAGGAGAGGCTCAATGAGCTAGTGCTAGAGGCAGCTAGGCAGAACGAGGAGTTCCGGAAAGCCAATCCGGGTGCTGGAGCTTCTCAGGTGGTGCATTCGCACGCGGTCAGATCTAACGATCAGGCCTCATCGCTGCATCCCAGTCGTGAGAGGGACCGGAGTGGCTACCCTGGCAGAGATAGGCAGATGCAGGTGTACGACCCGGCTGTCGCCGCGAAACAGCACGTTGTGTCGCGACAGTCCGGTCAAAAACACAACACTGCAGGAGCAGGCTATCAAGCCCATAAAGCTCACAGCAAGGAGCGCAGCGGAGACAACGCTGGGCCTTCTCGGCATCCTGGTGCTAAGCCTACTCGGCAGAGGACACAGCAGCCAGCTGCAGCACAGCCGCATGCGGCTGCGCCAGCAGCCAACCCAGTGGTGCAGCCTGCTGTTGTGCAGGAGAACAGGTATGATGATGGTTACTCGGCGATGGGGTTTGCCGGCTATGCTGACCCAAGGAACATAGCTGACCGTCTGGGTGAGCCCATGTTGGAGCCCAGTGATGCCAGGTTCAAGCTGGACCGGATCAACTTGTCCGTGCAACTCGAGAACAGGGGGCCGCCTGGCCCAGAATGCTTTGGTCCCCGCATCATGAACGGGCCATCCGTGAAGCAATTCCAGCTCGCCAGAGGTACCAAGTGCTACAACGGCAGCACCAAGCCGGAAGATTGGCTCAATGACTATGTCACAGCCATGCATATCGCAAACGGCAACCGGAGATGGGTTGTGCGGTACGTTCCGCAAATGCTTGAGGGCCCAGCTCGGACTTGGCTCAACAACCTGCCCAAAAACAGTATCAATTGCTGGCTGGACTTCTCGGAGGCCTTCATCAGCAACTTCACCAGCACCTACAAGAGGCCGAATAGGCCGCAGCAGTTGTCTGCTTGCAAGAAGCGGGAGGACGAAACAGACCGCGAGTACCTTACTCGGTGGAGCACCTTGAGGAACACCTGCGAAGGTGTGAATGAGGCCCAGGCCATCACTTGGTTTGCGCAGGGTTGCAGGCATGGCAGCATGTTGTGGCAGAGGCTGCAGAGAGAGATGCCGAGTACTCTCGCTGAGACCATCAAGATTGCGGATCAGTATGCACTCGGCGACCCAACTCAGCCCTTGATGGACTCCGCTGAGCCGAGAAGAAACTACAACAGCAACAAGCGCAATGAGTTCCGTAACAAGCGCAAAGGTGACCGGATTGATACTCGATATGATCCTGAGGAGGTGAATGCTGTCGCTACTGGAGCTGGGAATAGCCAGAGGCAAAAATCTGCTGGAACCCAGTACGGGCAGAACCAGAATCAGGGCCAAGGCATCAAAAAGCCGTACAATGCTCCCCAGCAGGGTAGCGGCAACTCGGGTCATGTTCAGAACTTTGTCTTCAAGGACATGAAGGATGGCCCATGCAGCTTTCATACTCGGCATCACGCAAGACCTGCCAACCACACTACTCGGCAGTGCAGCTGGTGGGATGAAATCAAGAACGAGGGCCTGCCTCCTCCTCCTCCTCTGCCAGCTGCGAATGCCAATGTGCAGTCTGCTCGCGCACCCGCTGCCCGCCCTCTAGCATTCCCGAGAAGAGAGAACGTCAACCAGGTGGCTTTAGGAGCCAACCGCTACTTCAACAACGACGGCTACCGAAACAACAACAACAACGACCGCAACCGCAACAACAACAGAGGTAACAACAACAATGGCAACAATGGCGATGGAGGCCGCAATCAGTACCAGGAGCATCACGAGAGCTATATGATCTTCACCTCTGAGCCCGTCGACAAGCAATCTCAACACAGGCGTGCCATGGAGGTCAATGCCGTGATCCCCGTTGTTCCTCACTACCTACACTGGTGCAACCAAGAGATCACGTGGTCCAGAGCTGATCATCCAACGGTGATGCCCAACCCGGGTAGCTACGCCTTGGTGCTGGATCCCACCTTCTTGGGTACTCAGAAGAACGTCAGGTTCAGCAAGGTGCTGATTGACAACGGCAGCAGCATCAACATCGTGTACAGAGACACGCTCGAGAAGCTCGGAATGGCCGATAACATGCTGCTACCCAGCAGAACCACTTTCCACGGTATTGTGCCAAGAGTCTCTTGTTCTCCAATGGGCCGCGTGTGGATAGATGTTCTATTCGGCACCACAGGGAGAACTGCCGCACAGAGAGCCTGCAGTTCGAGGTAGTTGATCACCAGAGCCCCTACCACGCCCTACTCAGCAGGCCTGCTCTCAGCAAGTTCATGGCCTCTACTCATGCTGCATATTTGAAGATGAAGATCCCTGGTCCCAATGGCGTGATCACCATCTCGGGTGATTACAAGAAATCTATGGAATGTGCCTCTGCTGGTTCTCAGTTGGCGGAGTCCATGGTGATTGCCACCGAGAAGAAGAAGATGTATGAGGTGGTGGCTATGGCGCAGTCCGCGCAAGGTGGCGCGCCTGGCATGCCGAGTTCCCAGTATGGAACGGCGTTCCAGGCATCCCAGGAGACGAAGAAGATTCAGGTCGACCCTGAGTTCCCCGACCGTGTTGCCATCATTGGCTCAGGGTTGGAGGAGAAATAGGAAAGCGAGCTCATCCACTTCCTCCGTGAGAATCGGGACGTGTTTGCCTGGTCCAATGAGGATTTACCACGTGTCCCGAGGGAGTTGGTTGAGCACTCGCTACATGTGCGCCCTGACGCCAAACGAGTGAAGCAGGCTATGCGCCGCTTCGGAGATGAGAGAAGAAGGCCATCGGTGATCAGATCACCAAGCTGCTGATAAGCAATCTCATCATGGAGGTGTTGCATCCGGATTGGCTAGCCAACCCGGTCATGGTTGAGAAGAAGGAAGACCCCAAGGCCGCTACCGCGTGGCGCATGTGCGTCGACTACACCGACTTGAACAAGGCCTGCCCCAAGGATCCCTTTCCGCTACCCCGCATCGATCAGGTGATCGATTCCACTGCTGGTTGTGAGCTTTTGTCTTTCATAGATGCCTACTCTGGTTTTCATCAGATAGCTCTCAACCCTGCTGATCAAATAAAGACTGCTTTCATTACCCCGTATGGGGCTTATTGCTATCGTGTCATGTGCTTTGGGTTGCGGAATGCAGGCGCTACTTACCAGAGATGCATGCAAAAATGCTTGCATGATCAACTCGGAAAGAATGTGCAGGTGTACGTAGATGACATTGTCATCAAAACGAATAAAACACATACTCTGCTTAGTGACCTCGAGGAAACTTTTGCCAACTTGCGCAAGTACAAGATGAAGCTGAACCCGAGTAAATGCACCTTTGGCGTCCCGGCTGGCAAGCTGCTCGGCTTCTTGGTATCCAGTCGGGGCATTGAGGCCAATCCTTCAAAGATAAAAGCTATTGAGAGCATGTCTTTGCCGAGATCCCTGAAGGATGTACAAAAATTCACTGGTTGCTTGGCATCTCTGAGTCGTTTCTTGGGCAGAATGGTTGAGAAGGCCCTGCCTCTGTATCAATTGATGAAGAAAAGCGACAAGTTTGTCTGGACACCGCAAGCCGATGTGGCATTCAATGAGCTAAAAGCGATGCTGGGTAGCGCTCCCATCTTGGCTAGTCCGCTACCCAAAGAGCCAATGCTGCTATACATTGCTGCTACCAATCGGGTAGTCAGTGTGGTGATTGTGGTGGAACGAGAAGAGGAAGGCAAGAGTGTGCAGCAGCCAGTATATTATCTGAGTGAGGTGCTGTCCAGCTCCAAGCAGAACTACCCGCACTAACAGAAGATGACTTACGGCGTGTACCTGGGCGCCAAGAAGCTGAAGCACTATTTCCAAGAGCATCCCATCACCGTGGTGAGTTCAGCTCCCATCTCGGATATCATGGGCAACAAGGGAGCAAGTGGCAGAGTAGCCAAGTGGTCAATCGAGCTGGCCACGTACGCTCCCGCGTATGCGAGAAGAGAAGCCATCAAGTCTCAGATTCTGGCGGAATTTCTGGTGGATTGGGCCGAGGTGTTGTATGAGCCTCCTACTCCGGTATCTAACTACTAGAAGATGCACTTTGATGGCTCCAAAGTGAAGGAAGGCCTTGGCGCTGGCGTGGTGCTTACGTCACCCAAGCGAGATCAACTCAAGTATGTGCTACAAATCCACTTCAAGGCATCCAACAACGTAGCAGAGTACGAGGCCGTAGTACACGGTTTGAAGGTAGCAAAGGAAGTTGGAGTGCAGCGCATCATATGCTATGGCGACTCGGATCTGGTTGTGCAGCAAGTTTCTGGTACTTGGGATGCTCTGGATGCCAACATGGCGTCATACCGCTTCTTGGTGCAAACTATGACGGGATTCTTTGAAGGATGCGAGTTCCAACACATCCATCGAGCAGAGAACGAGGCAGCTGATGAGCTGTCCAAGTTGGGGTCTTCTCGGCAGTACATTCCGGCTGGGATTGCCTTGGAGCATTTGAGAAAGCCATCCATCAAGCCATCCCCCAACTCGGAATCTATATTCGTTCCCTCTCTTCCAAACGAACAAGCTGTTCCCATGGAGATTGACTGGGAAGGTGCTAAAGAGAACCCGGGGACTGCAGTCTCCATCTCGGGGACTGGCGCCTGCAACCCGGGGACTGCCCCTCCTTACTCGGGGACTGCCTGTCACGACCCCGGACCCAGAGGTATACATACTGTTATGTGCTCCTAGCCATGGACTCACAAGGGCTTCAGGGTTACCAGCCCCGGCCGCAACAAACAACGGCAGGCAGACCGGATTCATCGGCACGTAGTCCGGATCCCCGGTCTACTACTCCTTGTATCCATGCTAGTCATAACCAACTATGCATATCAAAGTGTCCACGAATCGAATGAAACTGAAGGAAACGGGACCAAAGCTATACAGAGATGCTATGTGTCCAGAAAGTGCAACAACAATCGAGGGTTACTGGGGTTACCTCGCCCCAGGCCGATCACATCGACAGGCGGCTCGGACATGGATCATCGGCTCCACAACCCCTCGACTGCGACAACTATGCAGGCATAGCCAAAACTGTATAACAATGAGCTCGAAACCAACAACCGATCAAAGCAGTACTCTAAACATGAAGCTTTATTAAACAGGTGTTACTAGAGTATAGTTTACAAGCAGAGGTCACACGACCCAACATTACATCAGACAACGGAAAGCAAAATATGTTGCTAATCAACAAGAACCAAAAAGGCCTAAGAGGCCGCAACATAAGGCGACGTCCCAGCCCATAGATTCCAGGCTGCTACCTGGGAACCCCAAACTACTCGTAGATGTCCACGTTGAATCACCACCGATGTGAGATCTTCTCCTGAACCAAAATTAAGCAAACCTGAGTACGGGAGGTACTCAACAAGACTTAGTTAACCTATTATATATCTGCTATTTCGAAAAGGGTTTCATGAAGGCTGATTTGCGTAAAGCAATCTTTGTTTTGCAAGTTTAGGAAGGAATAGCACGTCTCATGGAGTGTTTTGAAAACAGATGAGAAAGCTACTCAACTACTGATATCATCATCTTTTTAATCCACCAAATCATTTCAGCACCTCGTGCTTCAAAGATCACCTCCTCCAGTTGTTCCACACTGTCTCATGCTACAAGGTAACCCCTCTCGGCATCTCCGAGGAGGCATCCTTCATTCGTTATCAACAAGTTTTAAGCATTCCGTTTATGTTGTCTATGATCACAGAATCCGTCACCAAGTCGTCTTTAACCGCAGACACGGCTTTTCGAAAAGATTTAACCCTGCAGGGGTGTACAACTTTACCCACACGTACCAACCGACTCTTAGTGCCACTAGATTAGCACTAGCCCGGGAAGTGCCGACAGAGGGTGGTCGATTCCCGGCCTTTACCTTGTCGAACTATATCCATGAGTCAACCCAAACAGGGCCACCCCGTCAACAGGGAGTTGGCCACCTCCTGACGGCACCTGTTCTGTGAGTCGGGAACAAGATCCGTGTACGTCCATCACTTGTCCCGGTCACGACCTAATTTTCTCCAAAACATTTTCCGACTCACACGCAGATGGAAAGCTCAAACTACGTGGCTCATGGATAAGGTTAAACAAGTTAGTCAGCCGGGCGGGGTTCATCGGCCCACGTGTGGCTGTACGCTCAGTCTTGGCTCGAAGGCGAGAACTCGCTCCTAGGGGCATGAACAGGACAAAACGCCACAACCCATTGTGGCCTCACATCCATGCCGTGATTAGTCAAGTTATCAAAGGTAACTCAAATCATAAACACCTGACATGGTAGATTCACGCATTGACCGGAATCATCAACTAGGCATGGCTAAGCAAGACTCACAAGGTTTAGCGGAGCGCGCACAAACAAACCTATAGCTGCTAGGTGCAGTGGATCAGGATATCTAGGTTATGCAATATATAGGAGAACTCTATCTACTGACATCAAATAGTTTGGAACCGAATGCAAAGTACGAGATTGAAATCACTTTGAGATCATATATGAGCAGATAAGAGGTTATGCTTGCCTTGGTTATAAGAAAACCAGATAAAGATCTTCTGGAATAAGTGCTTGACTTGTCGGTTAAGATCAAGTATTCGCCATTGGAGTTGTTGGCCTTCTCTTCGGAGCCACGTTCTACCGAGGGGGAACAAACACCAAAAAGAAGAATAACAATCAACATGGCATAAATGCAATGCACAATATGTATGCATGAGCAAGTTAATGCACTGAAATAAAGTCCTAGACAGGTTCAATGGGTTGCTAGGGTTCGTATGTTAGTTATGCAGTTTTTCTGAAATTAGACCGAAATAGACCCCGGAGGGGGTTTCGGGCGATTCTTGAAGTGAGTATCATTTTAGTTGCTCAAATTGGTTTGGAAACATCATAAACAAGTTGCATTTATCATTTTGAGCAATTTGGTATATAACTTTTAATTTTCTAATTTTATTGAATAAAAACTTATTTTTTCTATTTTAAATGATTAAACAGCATTAAATAAAGGTCATTTTTTCAACTTTCTCAAACATATATGAAATTGATATAGTTGGGTAGAGAATAATTTTCTGAACATTTCCATGCTTTTATTTAATTTTTCTGATTAATAAAACATTAGTTATTGAATTTACCAAAGTAACCATTTTCTGTAATTAATAAACAATTCTGGAAATATAAAACAGGGTTATGACGTCAGGCTTACGTCATTGTGACATCATCGAAACCCAAATCGGCTCAGATCCTAACCAATCGCTCGAACGAGTGAGCAATCCGGCAAACAAACTATACCACCGGGAAGAGGAGGCCAAGGTGAGCAATATGGTGGTGGCGCCACCCGAAATGGGTCGCCGGAAGCTCGCCGGCGACGAGGATGTGCGACGTCCGACGGCGGAGCTCGGCGTCACGGCGAACCAGAGGGGTAGGGGCGAAGGGGAGGGCATGGGGGTGCTCACCACGATGAGGTGGAGAGGATGGCGTGGTTGGGAGGGTGCGGCGGCGCCGGAATCGGCGGCGACGAGCGAGGGACGGCGGCGGCCGTGGAGGTTGACGACGGCGCGATCAGGCCTCTCCCGGCCGTCCCTGGATCCACACGACCTGGAGGATGCAGAGGAGAGCGAGGGTAAGGCGAGGGCGTGCTCGGCATGGTCCGAGACGGCCCAGAACAGCGGCGGAGTGCTCGCCGGAAAAAGCTAGGGTTTCGACCTTCCATATACTCGCAGAGAGAGAGGGAGCGGGAGCAGAGGACTGAGGGAGGGCAACAGAGGAAGTCGGGTGCTCTCCTAGTGTGGTTATCCTCTCGGAAAGACAAAGCATGAGGTGGAATCGGCGTCGGTGCTGCCTCCACGCACCTGCTCCTACTGGCAGGAGGTTGAAGATGAAGGAAACTTACGAAAACCCCCTCCGGTTTTTGGAAATAGCAGCAAGGTCCTTTTTCCTTTTAAAAACAGAACAAAAACCATTTATTTGAGGGCCTTTTTGCAAAGTAAAAATTTGGCAAAAATAGGTTTTGGAAACCTTATGAAATTTCCAATCTCACCATGTATTTGCTTTCCAAAATTGAAATAATTTTTAGAACAAAATTTTGGGAACCAAAATGAGTACTTTCTATGAGATTTCATAAACCATTTAAATTCCAAATTTAAATTGGTTAAAACATAATTTGAATTTTGTGGTTTCATGCATGTATGATATGAACTCAACACCACAACACTTTGGTAGCAAAAATTGGGGTGTTACAAATCTACCCCCCTTACAAGAATCTCGTCCCGAGATTCCCGAAGGAGAAGAAAGAAGGAACACCGGTTTTGAACGAACTTCTTGAACCTTACGGTTCTCTTGTTGAAGAGGTTGATCCGTAGCATCTTGAAGTATTGAACGGATACACCTTAGGTAAGAGGGAAACTCTTCGGAAAAGATCTTCATGAAGATCGAGTATCTCTTAGCTAACTCAAGACAAAGATGTTCACAAAGAACTATTGAGTTAACAGGCATGAAACACATCAAGATAACGGAGGGAAAAAAAGATTGTTTCAAGTTTGCGGACGAGTGATTTTCGAAAGGATTTAAAATATGAACTTTGCACAAGACTTTAAATCCTTTTGGAAAAGATAGGTTGACATCGAGATTTCTTCAAACAGAATACCAAGATCGTGAGGATGGTCTTGGATACCACAAGGTAATATTCGTAGAAGAAGGGAAAACACGAGAAAACACCGTAACTCGTGCGTCCGAGAATTTTGATACGGGATCATGTTCACTCTTCGGAGTGGACACAGAAGATAACAGAACTTTCAACCATTCCATAACTGTTTTTTTGAAATCCTTGTCAAGGATCGAGAAGTTACTTCACGACAGAAGATGAGTAACCAGAAGAAGTTGTACCACCGTAATTAGGGAGGAATTCTTGGTCACATCGTAAGGATGGGTAACCAACGAGGATTAAAACACCGGAAGAAAATAGGGAATCTCTTTCCTGTTGCGGCTTAGACGTAGCAATACATCTTCCACATGGTTAAGACCCCATGGCTGAGGTAACTGACAAATTCACACAATGTGTGAGATGAACAGAAATTCAAGTACAAAAAACTTGAGAAGGGAACTGATCAACGGCGGTTACGAAACACCAAGAGATGTTCTCCTAATGAACTTGTTTCCACTGAAACAAAGGTTTTGGAGGTTCAACGGAGAGATATTGGAAAGATCAACTTCCAGGTTATCCTGGATTTTATAGACACCGACAGCAGCTTCTGACAAGCCTTATGTAGGTCAGCAAGTGGAAGTAAAACTCCGTTTGAAAGAACGGTGAGGAAAACTTGTTAGATTAAGTCAGACAAGAATTCTCACGGGGAGTGGTTGTTCTTACGGACTCAAAGGAATCTGACATTAGATCTTTCGGCTAATTGTGTCAACCACAACATCAACCATGCCGGATTTTTGAGAGGACCTAAGTTAATACCCTTGAGGGAACACCAACCATCGTTGCTGCTTGATATTCAGCTCTGGTTAGTGGAAGGATGATTCAGAATCAGCACATCTGATCACAGAGGTTACACCGGTTACCAACGGAATACACTTATTGGATTCTCAAGATATGGACTACGATGCCACGCTCAAAAAGGTAAGCGAGGTTGTAGAACTCATGTATTAGCAACTTGCGAAAGACGATTGCACCTACGTGGTCTACTTTTAGAAGAACACCTCGGAGTCCTTGTTGGGGAGATGATACAAGGATAACGAAGTTCTTAAACTTCTTCGGATAGATGGAGGTAACAACCTACCATCTCAAGAGTAGTCCACACCTGCATGACCAACTGGGGATTATTCCCGAAGGAACAAGAAAACTCTACTCGAATCCATGGCGACAACTTTTACCATAAGCACACGAACCCGAGAAAGTCACTTCAAACATCCAGAACACAATCTTCGTAGTGAAACAAAGATGGTTCTCGAGAGTTTCCAAAATTAATGCCAAGTGTTCAACATGAACCTCTTGCAACTTGGGTAAATAGGAATGTCATCGATGGGCTCGACAACACACTTATCAAACACTCCAAGGAGAAGGGTTTATATAGTACATGAACAAGGCAAAATATTGCTCAGACCAGAGGACATGAAGGTGTACTTGGGCAAAACACCATGAGTGAAAACACCGTCAAGATAGTCCTTAGAGCTGGACTTGATCTGTTGATAGCCCAAATCAAATCAAGGTTAGAGTGATAGCATGTCCACTACGTAGATACTATCCTGCTTCAACATGAGGAGAACTAGACATCCCTTAACAGAGGATCAAGTTAGGCAGAGCTTTTGCCTTTCAACTCTCCAAGTTGTTGTTTAAGCTCAACCTACTTGTCCAGGATATCCAGCATAGCTTTCTCGGAGAAAGGAGTAGTTCAAACTACCCTTTAATTAGACATCACGGTCAGGTGACAACCTGGCGATACTTCTAGAAAGACAACCAGAATATCACAACCTACCTGTATGTCTCGAAGTTTGGAAGGAAACTTGCTTTTCAGAGCAACCGATATGATCATGAGAGCTTCGGTATGAACCTAACTCTTTGACCAGAAATGTGCACCGGAGTGAACGGATTTGGTAACACGACCAACTTCAAACAGAGACCGAGTGACCAATAGCGCTAAGAAGGATACAGATGTTTTCTTAGATTTCCGAAGCAATAAGAATTGCTAGGAATACCTGATACACACATCAATGCACATACCCAACATTCTTGAGAGTTCAAGACTGGAAGAAAGGGAAGTGAAGATGTGTACGAGCATCACTTCATCAACAAGGCCATGAAATTCAACACAGCCTCTGGATATACAAGAGTGTGATACTCGAAAGTGAAACAGAACAGAAGCTGATGAAACTTCTTTATTCTGCGGAATACAAAACTTTGACCTGTTCCTAGGGATGAACGAAGTTCTGGAGTTTGTTTCTCCTGACATCCCAAGGTGGAATGTTTTGGCAGAAAGCAAGAGCGAATGCATTGGAGGAATCCAACACACATATGCAACCTGTATTTCAAACAGTAGATGAGGTTTGGAAGCAAGCAGAGAATAGGAACGTGCTCTTGGAAAATCCTGAGATCACGTTGGATGCACGGGTTAATACTCATGTGTAGAACCCATGCCAAAAGGTTGGTATAGCTGAACCAAAACAAAGATATGAGAATCATAAAGAACACTTTTGTTGTGATCCCTTTTTGGTTCCAAAGGAAAGCCTACGGCTATGAGAGTTGGAATTTCCTAACCATCCTGAGTAAAACAGATTCCTCAGGATTCAACGAAACAGAACTTGGGTTAAAGGTCAGCATCCTGTACTGATAGAGTGAGCATCACATGGTTGTAAAACCACACAATTCAACCCACGGCAATTCAGCACATTCCGGGACCTTCGGTTCAAGTCCAAGGTTAGAAACCAAGAGAAAGGAGTAACTACTCTCTTAGTGCCTTAAAGTACACTATGAATAGCAATCACGAGTATCTTTCAAAAGACAACGATAGCTCCGGAAGAATTTGAGCAAAGGATAACGGATACATTCGAGATGGAAAGCGGATCTCGAGGTTCAGGATTTTGAGACTTAAGAACAGGAGTATGTGGAACCCACACAACTCTGAGAGATTATGGATGGAAGGGAATCTCCCAGTTGAAACAAGGGATAACGGAACATGGAACACACACGACTCTGGAAACTCATAACTAGGTCAACTTGGGTAAAAGACGTCCTTGCCAGAGAAGGCACCTAGGTTTTGAGAAATCAGAACCTTTTCAAATCAAAACAGGTAAGAAGACCCAGAGTTAGAGCGATACCAGATAAGGAGTAAAAAGAATCCTAGGAAGGGTTTTTCACAATCCATTTGGGGTTTCAAATAGTTTTCACAAACTCTAGACTCGACATCGACCAAGCAGTAAGGTTTTCCTACAGGCAGTCCTGCTCTGATACCATGACTTGTCACGACCCCGGACCCAGAGGTATACATACTGTTATGTGCTCCTAGCCATGGACTCACAAGGGCTTCAGGGTTACCAGCCCCGGCCGCAACAAACAACGGCAGGCAGACCGGATTCATCGGCACGTAGTCCGGATCCCCGGTCTACTACTCCTTGTATCCATGCTAGTCATAACCAACTATGCATATCAAAGTGTCCACGAATCGAATGAAACTGAAGGAAACGGGACCAAAGCTATACAGAGATGCTATGTGTCCAGAAAGTGCAACAACAATCGAGGGTTACTGGGGTTACCTCGCCCCAGGCCGATCACATCGACAGGCGGCTCGGACATGGATCATCGGCTCCACAACCCCTCGACTGCGACAACTATGCAGGCATAGCCAAAACTGTATAACAATGAGCTCGAAACCAACAACCGATCAAAGCAGTACTCTAAACATGAAGCTTTATTAAACAGGTGTTACTAGAGTATAGTTTACAAGCAGAGGTCACACGACCCAACATTACATCAGACAACGGAAAGCAAAATATGTTGCTAATCAACAAGAACCAAAAAGGCCTAAGAGGCCGCAACATAAGGCGACGTCCCAGCCCATAGATTCCAGGCTGCTACCTGGGAACCCCAAACTACTCGTAGATGTCCACGTTGAATCACCACCGATGTGAGATCTTCTCCTGAACCAAAATTAAGCAAACCTGAGTACGGGAGGTACTCAACAAGACTTAGTTAACCTATTATATATCTGCTATTTCGAAAAGGGTTTCATGAAGGCTGATTTGCGTAAAGCAATCTTTGTTTTGCAAGTTTAGGAAGGAATAGCACGTCTCATGGAGTGTTTTGAAAACAGATGAGAAAGCTACTCAACTACTGATATCATCATCTTTTTAATCCACCAAATCATTTCAGCACCTCGTGCTTCAAAGATCACCTCCTCCAGTTGTTCCACACTGTCTCATGCTACAAGGTAACCCCTCTCGGCATCTCCGAGGAGGCATCCTTCATTCGTTATCAACAAGTTTTAAGCATTCCGTTTATGTTGTCTATGATCACAGAATCCGTCACCAAGTCGTCTTTAACCGCAGACACGACTTTTCGAAAAGATTTAACCCTGCAGGGGTGTACAACTTTACCCACACGTACCAACCGACTCTTAGTGCCACTAGATTAGCACTAGCCCGGGAAGTGCCGACAGAGGGTGGTCGATTCCCGGCCTTTACCTTGTCGAACTATATCCATGAGTCAACCCAAACAGGGCCACCCCGTCAACAGGGAGTTGGCCACCTCCTGACGGCACCTGTTCTGTGAGTCGGGAACAAGATCCGTGTACGTCCATCACTTGTCCCGGTCACGACCTAATTTTCTCCAAAACATTTTCCGACTCACACGCAGATGGAAAGCTCAAACTACGTGGCTCATGGATAAGGTTAAACAAGTTAGTCAGCCGGGCGGGGTTCATCGGCCCACGTGTGGCTGTACGCTCAGTCTTGGCTCGAAGGCGAGAACTCGCTCCTAGGGGCATGAACAGGACAAAACGCCACAACCCATTGTGGCCTCACATCCATGCCGTGATTAGTCAAGTTATCAAAGGTAACTCAAATCATAAACACCTGACATGGTAGATTCACGCATTGACCGGAATCATCAACTAGGCATGGCTAAGCAAGACTCACAAGGTTTAGCGGAGCGCGCACAAACAAACCTATAGCTGCTAGGTGCAGTGGATCAGGATATCTAGGTTATGCAATATATAGGAGAACTCTATCTACTGACATCAAATAGTTTGGAACCGAATGCAAAGTACGAGATTGAAATCACTTTGAGATCATATATGAGCAGATAAGAGGTTATGCTTGCCTTGGTTATAAGAAAACCAGATAAAGATCTTCTGGAATAAGTGCTTGACTTGTCGGTTAAGATCAAGTATTCGCCATTGGAGTTGTTGGCCTTCTCTTCGGAGCCACGTTCTACCGAGGGGGAACAAACACCAAAAAGAAGAATAACAATCAACATGGCATAAATGCAATGCACAATATGTATGCATGAGCAAGTTAATGCACTGAAATAAAGTCCTAGACAGGTTCAATGGGTTGCTAGGGTTCGTATGTTAGTTATGCAGTTTTTCTGAAATTAGACCGAAATAGACCCCGGAGGGGGTTTCGGGCGATTCTTGAAGTGAGTATCATTTTAGTTGCTCAAATTGGTTTGGAAACATCATAAACAAGTTGCATTTATCATTTTGAGCAATTTGGTATATAACTTTTAATTTTCTAATTTTATTGAATAAAAACTTATTTTTTCTATTTTAAATGATTAAACAGCATTAAATAAAGGTCATTTTTTCAACTTTCTCAAACATATATGAAATTGATATAGTTGGGTAGAGAATAATTTTCTGAACATTTCCATGCTTTTATTTAATTTTTCTGATTAATAAAACATTAGTTATTGAATTTACCAAAGTAACCATTTTCTGTAATTAATAAACAATTCTGGAAATATAAAACAGGGTTATGACGTCAGGCTTACGTCATTGTGACATCATCGAAACCCAAATCGGCTCAGATCCTAACCAATCGCTCGAACGAGTGAGCAATCCGGCAAACAAACTATACCACCGGGAAGAGGAGGCCAAGGTGAGCAATATGGTGGTGGCGCCACCCGAAATGGGTCGCCGGAAGCTCGCCGGCGACGAGGATGTGCGACGTCCGACGGCGGAGCTCGGCGTCACGGCGAACCAGAGGGGTAGGGGCGAAGGGGAGGGCATGGGGGTGCTCACCACGATGAGGTGGAGAGGATGGCGTGGTTGGGAGGGTGCGGCGGCGCCGGAATCGGCGGCGACGAGCGAGGGACGGCGGCGGCCGTGGAGGTTGACGACGGCGCGATCAGGCCTCTCCCGGCCGTCCCTGGATCCACACGACCTGGAGGATGCAGAGGAGAGCGAGGGTAAGGCGAGGGCGTGCTCGGCATGGTCCGAGACGGCCCAGAACAGCGGCGGAGTGCTCGCCGGAAAAAGCTAGGGTTTCGACCTTCCATATACTCGCAGAGAGAGAGGGAGCGGGAGCAGAGGACTGAGGGAGGGCAACAGAGGAAGTCGGGTGCTCTCCTAGTGTGGTTATCCTCTCGGAAAGACAAAGCATGAGGTGGAATCGGCGTCGGTGCTGCCTCCACGCACCTGCTCCTACTGGCAGGAGGTTGAAGATGAAGGAAACTTACGAAAACCCCCTCCGGTTTTTGGAAATAGCAGCAAGGTCCTTTTTCCTTTTAAAAACAGAACAAAAACCATTTATTTGAGGGCCTTTTTGCAAAGTAAAAATTTGGCAAAAATAGGTTTTGGAAACCTTATGAAATTTCCAATCTCACCATGTATTTGCTTTCCAAAATTGAAATAATTTTTAGAACAAAATTTTGGGAACCAAAATGAGTACTTTCTATGAGATTTCATAAACCATTTAAATTCCAAATTTAAATTGGTTAAAACATAATTTGAATTTTGTGGTTTCATGCATGTATGATATGAACTCAACACCACAACACTTTGGTAGCAAAAATTGGGGTGTTACACTGCCCCTCTCAACTCGGGGACTGTCGCATTCATTGAGGAAGTCCTTGCAAACCGTTCGGGGCTTCAGAGAATCAACCCCAACTCTGAAGAAGATGCAATGGCGGCCGTACCAATGGAATTGGATGAACCAGTGTTTCCCACGCGGGAGACACTGTCGGGGGTTACCCCCGAGTAGGGGGTAAAGCAAGTACTAAAGGCAAGATCAAAGGAGAAGTTTGGCTGAGTGGCTGGCTACCCGGTACTCGCTACCCGGTTGACTGCTATCCGGTCGTATCTGCTAATGACCAGAAGGAAGAATCTGGGAAGTTGCATTCTTCCGAGTAGAGGATGTGGTCTGAGTAGAGGAGGTGAGTTCCTATTCGGGCCAGAAGTCAAAGGAGCCGTTCTGACACAGGATCCCGCGTATCCTGGGTCCGTACTGGTGCACTGTTCATCTGCAGAGTGCGTGCTTATCCGCGCCAGGGTGTCAGCAGGGCGGCGCAGGTTAGGGGGCCTACCCTGTGGCCATGATAGTGGTGAACAGGACATGGACTTGGTTTTGCACAACGACTTTGTACACAAGACAAACTAGGAAGCCAAAGCTGTCAGCGAGAAGCCGGAAGTGTGCAGTGTGCACACTATGTCGACACTTGTCAGTACTTTGCATCTTGGATGTATTCGGCTGGGCACCGGTATATAAGGTGCCCTGCCCCCTCCTGTGCGAGGGTCGTTGCCTTGGAGAGAACACTTAGCATTGACATCACCTAGAGAGAAGAGCGGCTACTCGGCTGTAGGCCCGTTTGTACTGTGGCTACTCGGTAGAACATACATAAAGAAAGAGAAAGGCAGGAGTAGGGGTTTTACCTCCACACGAGGGCCCTGAACCTGGGTAGATCTTGTTGTTTGCAGAGCTTGATTCACCTCACACGCGGCTACTCGCTGCGTGATCCCTCCCCGAGCACCTCCAGCGTCCATCGACCCCAAACAATTAGCCATCCTATGGCATCCGCCGTGATACCACCACGACAGTTGGCGCCCACCGTGGGGCAACCAGCGGCGCTGGCTGGAGTTCACGTTCGGACGGGATCCATTTCTGCTACTGGGGAGCGCGTGGTCTGTGGCCTTGTCCATAGATTCGGCTCCTTCGACTTCGTCACCGACAACGCCGGCGATTTCGGCGGCAGGGCCATGGCGGAGGGCGGCTCAGTGCTCTCCTTCGGCTCGCATCTCGTCTACGTCGCCACCATCATCTTCCGCGAGTACCCCGAGCAGGTGCACGTCGCGGAAGATCCCCCCGCTGTCATCGCCGCCCGCGGAAAGCCAACTGGATGTTCTGCGGACAGCGTGGAAGTGCTGATGGCCGGACCGGCTATCGCTGCCGGGAAGGGCGCAGCCGCAACCGCGGCAGTCGTTGAGGAGCTTGCTAGCCCGAGCGAGCTCCCGAGAACGCACAAGCCCTATGACGCGCCTCACAACATCCCGGGTTACGTCCCTCCTTCCACGACATCGACGATACCGGCATCCGCCGTGCGGGTGGGCATGCCGCCTCCCACTGAGCTCGAGCTCATGACCATGAAGGCGCAGCTCGACCAGCAGCGCTAGGCACTGCTCGCGGAGCAGATGGAGTTGGAAAAGGTTTGGCTCGAGCTTAACCTGGACCAGAACGAATACAACAGGGCTCACGGCTTTACGCCGGTGGTTAGGAGGCCTGTCAAGGCAGGCACCACTCGTCGCAACCTAGGCACCGAGATGGCAGCTGTTGGTGAGACCGCTGGCCACGCTGATAGCCAAAACACCGCTACCACTAGGCCCAAATACAGCACCCCCGCCAAAACCCTTAGAGCTGTTGAGGATGTAGCTGCTGAGTTACCGCATCTCGCTGGTGACGCGCGCGTTAGGCAGCAGGAAAGGCTCAATGAGCTAGTGCTAGAGGCTGGTAGGCAGAACGAGGAGTTCCGGAAAGCCAATCCGGGTGCTGGAGCTTCTCAGGTGGTGCATTCGCATGCGGTCAGATCTAACGATCAGGCCTCATCGCCGCATCCCAGTCGTGAGAGGGACCGGAGTGGCTACTCTAGCAGAGACAGGCAGATGCAGGTGTACGACCCGGCTGTCGCTGCAAAACAGCACGTTGTGCCGCGACAGTCCGGTCAAAAACACAACACTGCAGGAGCAGGCTATCAAGCCCATAAAGCTCACAGCAAGGAGCGCAGCGGAGACAACGCAGGGCCTTCTCGGCATCCTGGTGCTCAGCCTACTCGGCAGAGGACGCAGCAACCAGTTGCAGCACAGCCACGTGCGGTGGTGCCAGTAGCCAACCCGGTGGAGCTACCTGCAGCTATGCAGGTGGACAGACACGATGATGGATACTCGGCGATGGGGCTGGCAGGCTATGTTGACCCAAGGAACATAGCTGACCGTCTGGGCGAGCGCATGTTGGAGCCCAGTGATGCCAGGTTCAAGCTGGACCGGACCAACTTGTCCGCGCAACTCGAGAACACGGGGCCGCCTGGCCTAGAATTCTTTGGTCCCCGCATCATGAACGAGCCATCCGTGAAGCAATTCCAGCTTGCCAGAGGTACCAAGTGCTACAACGGCAGCACCAAGCCGGAAGATTGGCTCAATGACTATGTCACAGCCGTGCATATCGCAAACGGCAACCGGAGATGGGCTGTGCGGTACATTCCGCAAATTCTTGAGGGCCCAGCTCGGACTTGGCTCAACAACAATATCAATTGCTGGCTGGACTTCTCGGAGGCCTTCATCAGCAACTTCACCAGCACCTACAAGAGGCCGAATAGGCCGCAGCTGTTGTCTGCTTGCAAGCAGCGGGAGGACGAAACAGACCGCGAGTACCTTACTCGGTGGAGCACCTTGAGGAACACCTGCGAAGGTGTGAATGAAGCCCAGGCCATCACTTGGTTTCCGCAGGGTTGCAGGCATGGCAGCATGTTGTGGCAGAGGCTGCAGAGAGAGATGCCGAGTACTCTCGCTCAGACCATCAAGATTGCAGATCAGTATGCACTCGGCGACCCAACTCAGCCCTTGATGGACTCCGCTGAGCCGAGAAGAAACTACAACATCAACAAGCGCAATGAGTTCCGTAACAAGCGCAGAGGTGACCGGATTGATACTCGGTATGAGCCTGAGGAGGTGAATGTTGTTGCTACCGGAGCTGGGAGTAGCCAGAGGCAAAAATCTGCTGGAGCCCAGTACGGGCAAAACCAGAATCAGGGCCAAGGCATCAAAAAGCCGTACAATGCTCCCCAGCAGGGTAGCGGCAACTCGGGTCATGTTCAGAACTTTGTCTTCAAGGACATGAGGGATGGCCCATGCAGCTTCCATACTCGGCATCCCGCGAGACCTGGCAACCACACTACTCGGCAGTGCAGCTGGTGGGATGATCAAGAACGAGGGCCTTCCTCCTCCTCCTCCTCTGCCAGATGCGAATGCCAATGTGCAGCCTCCTCGCGCACCCGCTGCCCGGCCTCCAGCATTCCCGAGAAGAGAGAACGTCAACCAGGTGGCTTTAGGAGCCAACCGCTACTTCAACAACGACGGCTATCGAAATAACAACAACAACGACCGCAACCGCAACAACAACAGAGGTAACAACAACAATGGCAACAATGTCGATGGAGGCCGCAATCAGTACCAGGAGCATCATGAAAGCTATATGATCTTCACCTCTGAGCCCGTCGACAAGCAATCTCAACACAGGCATGCCATGGAGGTGAATGATGTGATCCCTGCTGTTCCTCACTACCTGCATTGGTGCAACCAAGAAATCACGTGGTCCAGAGCTGATCATCCAAAGGTGATGCCCACACTAGTAGGAAACAGGCTATGGCCACCAGGTTACCGCTGGCCAACAAGAATACCTGTGCGCCAGTGATACTTACCGCTGGCGAACGCGCCCCCCTGTTGGCCAGCGCTAAGTTAGCTACCGCTGGCGAACACGGCACTTCGTTCGCCAGCGGTACCAGTGGGCGTCGGGGCTGCGCGCGGCTACGGGCGGCAGCAAATACCGCTGGCGAACATGGCACTTTGTTCGCCAGCGGTATGGTTACTTAGCGCTGGCGAACAGCGAGCTGGTTCGCCAGCGGTATGGTTACTGCTGGGCAACACTTTTGTTCGCCAGCGCTAACTATACCGCTGGCCAACCACTATTTTTGTTGGCCAGCGGTAAGTTTTGAAAAAAAATCCCTCCACACACCACCACACCCCCCCCCCCCCGTGGACCGCCTTTTTTACTTTTCTACATCACAAACGAAAATGATAAAACGTTCAAAAAATAAATTCCTTGGATATGTGGGTAGAGTGCACTGTCTAGTTGATATAGAAAATTTGAAATACTCCATTTGACCTTTTATGCAAAATTCAAAAATAAATCGTAAAACGGCCATAACTTTTGCATACGACGTCGAAAAAACGCGTTCAATATATCAAAAGAAGCGTGAGCAAATTCCAGATCCAACCTAGGCACCGAGATGGCAGCTGTTGGTGAGACCGCTGGCCACGCTGATAGCCAAAACACCGCTACCACTAGGCCCAAATACAGCACCCCCGCCAAAACCCTTAGAGCTGTTGAGGATGTAGCTGCTGAGTTACCGCATCTCGCTGGTGACGCGCGCGTTAGGCAGTAGGAAAGGCTCAATGAGCTAGTGCTAGAGGCTGCTAGGCAGAACGAGGAGTTCCGGAAAGCCAATCCGGGTGCTGGAGCTTCTCAGGTGGTGCATTCGCATGCGGTCAGATCTAACGATCAGGCCTCATCGCCGCATCCCAGTCGTGAGAGGGACCGGAGTGGCTACTCTAGCAGAGACAGGCAGATGCAGGTGTACGACCCGGCTGTCGCCGCAAAACAGCACGTTGTGCCGCGACAGTCCGGTCAAAAACACAACACTGCAGGAGCAGGCTATCAAGCCCATAAAGCTCACAGCAAGGAGCGCAGCGGAGACAACGCAGGGCCTTCTCGGCATCCTGGTGCTCAGCCTACTCGGCAGAGGACGCAGCAACCAGTTGCAGCACAGCCACGTGCGGTGGTGCCAGTAGCCAACCCGGTGGAGCTACCTGCAGCTATGCAGGTGGACAGACACGATGATGGATACTCGGCGATGGGGCTGGCAGGCTATGTTGACCAAAGGAACATAGCTGACCGTCTGGGCGAGCGCATGTTGGAGCCCAGTGATGTCAGGTTCAAGCTGGACCGGATCAACTTGTCCGCGCAACTCGAGAACACGGGGCCGCCTGGCCTAGAATTCTTTGGTCCCCGCATCATGAACGAGCCATCCGTGAAGCAATTCCAGCTTGCCAGAGGTACCAAGTGCTACAACGGCGGCACCAAGCCGGAAGATTGGCTCAATGACTATGTCACAGCCGTGCATATCGCAAACGGCAACCGGAGATGGGCTGTGCGGTACATTCCGCAAATGCTTGAGGGCCCAGCTCGGACTTGGCTCAACAACCTGCCCAAGAACAATATCAATTGCTGGCTGGACTTCTCGGAGGCCTTCATCAGCAACTTCACCAGCACCTACAAGAGACCGAATAGGCCGCAGCTGTTGTCTGCTTGCAAGCAGCGGGAGGACGAAACAGACCGCGAGTACCTTACTCGGTGGAGAACCTTGAGGAACACCTGCGAAGGTGTGAATGAAGCCCAGGCCATCACTTGGTTTCCGCAGGGTTGCAGGCATGGCAGCATGTTGTGGCAGAGGCTGCAGAGAGAGATGCCGAGTACTCTCGCTGAGACCATCAAGATTGCGGATCAGTATGCACTCGGCGACCCAACTCAGCCCTTGATGGACTCCGCTGAGCCGAGAAGAAACTACAACAGCAACAAGCGCAATGAGTTCCGTAACAAGCGCAGAGGTGACCGGATTGATACTCGGTATGAGCCTGAGGAGGTGAATGTTGTTGCTACCGGAGCTGGGAGTAGCCAGAGGCAAAAATCTGCTGGAGCCCAGTACGGGCAAAACCAGAATCAGGGCCAAGGCATCAAAAAGCCGTACAATGCTCCCCAGCAGGGTAGCGTCAACTCGGGTCATATTCAGAACTTTGTCTTCAAGGACATGAGGGATGGCCCATGCAGCTTCCATACTCGGCATCCCGCGAGACCTGGCAACCACACTACTCGGCAGTGCAGCTGGTGGGATGATCAAGAACGAGGGCCTTCCTCCTCCTCCTCCTCTGCCAGCTGCGAATGCCAATGTGCAGCCTCCTCGCGCACCCGCTGCCCGGCCTCCAGCATTCCTGAGAAGAGAGAACGTCAACCAGGTGGCTTTAGGAGCCAACCGCTACTTCAACAACGACGGCTATCGAAATAACAACAACAACGACCGCAACCGCAACAACAACAGAGGTAACAACAACAATGGCAACAATGTCGATGGAGGCCGCAATCAGTACCAGGAGCATCACGAAAGCTATATGATCTTCACCTCTGAGCCCGTCGACAAGCAATCTCAACACAGGCGTGCCATGGAGGTGAATGATGTGATCCCTGCTGTTCCTCACTACCTGCATTGGTGCAACCAAGAAATCACGTGGTCCAGAGCTGATCATCCAAAGGTGATGCCCACACTAGTAGGAAATAGGCTATAGCCACCAGGTTACCGCTGGCCAACAAGAATACCTGTGCGCCAGTGATACTTACCGCTGGCGAACGCGCCCCCCTGTTGGCCAGCGCTAAGTTAGCTACCGCTGGCGAACATGGCACTTCGTTCTCCAGCGGTACCAGTGGGCGTCGGGGCTGCGCGCGGCAGCAAATACCGCTGGCGAACATGGTACTTTGTTCGCCAGCGGTATGGTTACTTAGCGCTGGCGAACAGCGAGCTGGTTCGCCAGCGGTATGGTTACTGCTGGGCAACACTTTTGTTCGCCAGCGCTAACTATACCGCTGTCCAACCACTATTTTTGTTGGCCAGCGGTAAGTTTTGAAAAAAATCCCTCCACACAACACCACACCCACACCCCCCCCCCCCCCCCGTGGACCGCCTTTTTTACTTTTCTACATCACAAACGAAAATGATAAAACGTTCAAAAAATAAATTCCTTGGATATGTGGGTAGAGTGCACTGTCTAGTTGATATAGAAAATTTGAAATACTCCATTTGACCTTTTATGCAAAATTCAAAAATAAATCGTAAAACGGCCATAACTTTTGCATACGACGTCGAAAAAACGCGTTCAATATATCAAAAGAAGCGTGAGCAAATTCCAGATCCAACCTAGGCACCGAGATGGCAGCTGTTGGTGAGACCGCTGGCCACGCTGATAGCCAAAACACCGCTACCACTAGGCCCAAATACAGCACCCCCGCCAAAACCCTTAGAGCTGTTGAGGATGTAGCGGCTGAGTTACCGCATCTCGCTGGTGACGCGCGCGTTAGGCAGCAGGAAAGGCTCAATGAGCTAGTGCTAGAGGCTGCTAGGCAGAACGAGGAGTTCCGGAAAGCCAATCCGGGTGCTGGAGCTTCTCAGGTGGTGCATTCGCATGCGGTCAGATCTAACGATCAGGCCTCATCGCCGCATCCCAGTCGTGAGAGGGACCGGAGTGGCTACTCTAGCAGAGACAGGCAGATGCAGGTGTACGACCCGGCTGTCGCCGCAAAACAGCACGTTGTGCCGCGACAGTCCGGTCAAAAACACAACACTGCAGGAGCAGGCTATCAAGCCCATAAAGCTCACAGCAAGGAGCGCAGCGGAGACAACACAGGGCCTTCTCGGCATCCTGGTGCTCAGCCTACTCGGCAGAGGACGCAGCAACCAGTTGCAGCACAGCCACGTGCGGTGGTGCCAGTAGCCAACCCGGTGGAGCTACCTGCAGCTATGCAGGTGGACAGACACGATGATGGATACTCGGCGATGGGGCTGGTAGGCTATGTTGACCCAAGGAACATAGCTGACCGTCTGGGCGAGCGCATGTTGGAGCCCAGTGATGCCAGGTTCAAGCTGGACCGGATCAACTTGTCCGCGCAACTCGAGAACACGGGGCCGCCTGGCCTAGAATTCTTTGGTCCCCGCATCATGAACGAGCCATCCGTGAAGCAATTCCAGCTTGCCAGAGGTACCAAGTGCTACAACGGCAGCACCAAGCCGGAAGATTGGCTCAATGACTATGTCACAGGCGTGCATATCGCAAACGGCAACCGGAGATGGGCTGTGCGGTACATTCCGCAAATGCTTGAGGGCCCAGCTCGGACTTGGCTCAACAACCTGCCCAAGAACAATATCAATTGCTGTCTGGACTTCTCGGAGGCCTTCATCAGCAACTTCACCAGCACCTACAAGAGGCCGAATAGGCCGCAGCTGTTGTCTGCTTGCAAGCAGCGGGAGGACGAAACAGACCGCGAGTACCTTACTCGGTGGAGCACCTTGAGGAACACCTGCGAAGGTGTGAATGAATCCCAGGCCATCACTTGGTTTCCGCAGGGTTGCAGGCATGGCAGCATGTTGTGGCAGAGGCTGTAGAGAGAGATGCCGAGTACTTCGCTGAGACCATCAAGATTGCGGATCAGTATGCACTCGGCGACCCAACTCAGCCCTTGATGGACTCCGCTGAGCCGAGAAGAAACTACAACAGCAACAAGCACAATGAGTTCCGTAACAAGCGCAGAGGTGACCGGATTGATACTCGGTATGAGCCTGAGGAGGTGAATGCTGTTGCTACCGGAGCTGGGAGTAGCCAGAGGCAAAAATCTGCTGGAGCCCAGTACGGGCAAAACCAGAATCAGGGCCAAGGAATCAAAAAGCCGTACAATGCTCCCCAGCAGGGTAGCGGCAACTCGGGTCATGTTCAGAACTTTGTCTTCAAGGACATGAGGGATGGCCCATGCAACTTCCATACTCGGCATCCCGCGAGACCTGGCAACCACACTACTCGGCAGTGCAGCTGGTGGGATGATCAAGAACGAGGGCCTTCCTCCTCCTCCTCCTCTGCCAGCTGCGAATGCCAATGTGCAGCCTCCTCGTGCACCCGCTGCCCGGCCTCCAGCATTCCCGAGAAGAGAGAACGTCAACCAGGTGGCTTTAGGAGCCAACCGCTACTTCAACAACGACGGCTATCGAAATAACAACAACAACGACCGCAACCGCAACAACAACAGAGGTAACAACAACAATGGCAACAATGTCGATGGAGGCCGCAATCAGTACAAGGAGCATCACGAAAGCTATATGATCTTCACCTCTGAGCCCGTCGACAAGCAATCTCAACACAGGCGTGCCATGGAGGTGAATGATGTGATCCCTGCTGTTCCTCACTATCTGCATTGGTGCAACCAAGAAATCACGTGGTCCAGAGCTGATCATCCAAAGGTGATGCCCACACTAGTAGGAAACAGGCTATAGCCACCAGGTTACCGCTGGCCAACAAGAATACCTGTGCGCCAGTGATACTTACCACTGGCGAACGCGCCCCCTGTTGGCCAGCGCTAAGTTAGCTACCGCTGGCGAACATGGCACTTCGTTCGCCAGCGGTACCAGTGGGCGTCGGGGCTGCGCGCGGCTACGGGCGGCAGCAAATACCGCTGGCGAACATGGCACTTTGTTCGCCAGCGGTATGGTTACTTAGCGCTGGCGAACAGCGAGCTGGTTCGCCAGCGGTATGGTTACTGCTGGGCAACACTTTTGTTCGCCAGCGCTAACTATACCGCTGGCCAACCACTATTTTTGTTGGCCAGCGGTAAGTTTTGAAAAAAATCCCTCCACACACCACCACACCCCCCCCCCCCCCGTGGACCGCCTTTTTTACTTTTCTACATCACAAACGAAAATGATAAAACGTTCAAAAAATAAATTCCTTGGATATGTGGGTAGAGTGCACTGTCTAGTTGATATAGAAAATTTGAAATACTCCATTTGACCTTTTATGCAAAATTCAAAAATAAATCGTAAAACGGCCATAACTTTTGCATACGACGTCGAAAAAACGCGTTCAATATATCAAAAGAAGCGTGAGCAAATTCCAGATCCAACCTAGGCACCGAGATGGCAGCTGTTGGTGAGACCGCGGGCCACGCTGATAGCCAAAACACCGCTACCACTAGGCCCAAATACAGCACCCCCGCCAAAACCCTTAGAGCTGTTGAGGATGTAGCTGCTGAGTTACCGCATCTCGCTGGTGACGCGTGCGTTAGGCAGCAGGAAAGGCTCAATGAGCTAGTGCTAGAGGCTGCTAGGCAGAACGAGGAGTTTCGGAAAGCCAATCCGGGTGCTGGAGCTTCTCAGGTGGTGCATTCGCACGCGGTCAGATCTAACGATCAGGCCTCATCGCCGCATCGCAGTCGTGAGAGGGACCGGAGTGGCTACTCTAGCAGAGACAGGCAGATGCAGGTGTACGACCCGGCTGTCGCCGCAAAACAGCACGTTGTGCCGCGACAGTCCGGTCAAAAACACAACACTGCAGGAGCAGGCTATCAAGCCCATAAAGCTCACAGCAAGGAGCGCAGCGGAGACAACGCAGGGCCTTCTCGGCATCCTGGTGCTCAGCCTACTCGGCAGAGGACGCAGCAACCAGTTGCAGCACAGCCACGTGCGGTGGTGCCAGTAGCCAACCCGGTGGAGCTACCTGCAGCTATGCAGGTGGACAGACACGATGATGGATACTCGGCGATGGGGCTGGCAGGCTATGTTGACCCAAGGAACATAGCTGACCGTCTGGGCGAGCGCATGTTGGAGCCCAGTGATGCCAGGTTCAAGCTGGACCGGATCAACTTGTCCGCGCAACTCGAGAACACGGGGCTGCCTGGCGTAGAATTCTTTGGTCCCCGCATCATGAACGAGCCATCCGTGAAGCAATTCCAGCTTGCCAGAGGTACCAAGTGCTACAACGGCAGCACCAAGCCGGAAGATTGGCTCAATGACTATGTCACAGCCGTGCATATCGCAAACGGCAACCGGAGATGGGCTGTGCGGTACATTCCGCAAATGCTTGAGGGCCCAGCTCGGACTTGGCTCAACAACCTGCCCAAGAACAATATCAATTGCTGGCTGGACTTCTCGGAGGCCTTCATCAGCAACTTCACCAGCACCTACAAGAGGCCGAATAGGCCGCAGCTGTTGTCTGCTTGCAAGCAGCGGGAGGACGAAACAGACCGCGAGTACCTTACTCGGTGGAGCACCTTGAGGAACACCTGCGAAGGTGTGAATGAAGCCCAGGCCATCACTTGGTTTCCGCAGGGTTGCAGGCATGGCAGCATGTTGTGGCAGAGGCTGCAGAGAGAGATGCCGAGTACTCTCGCTCAGACCATCAAGATTGCGGATCAGTATGCACTCGGCGACCCAACTCAGCCCTTGATGGACTCCGCTGAGCCGAGAAGAAACTACAACAGCAACAAGCGCAATGAGTTCCGTAACAAGCGCAGAGGTGACCGGATTGATACTCGGTATGAGCCTGAGGAGGTGAATGATGTTGCTACCGGAGCTGGGAGTAGCCAGAGGCAAAAATCTGCTGGAGCCCAGTACGGGCAAAACCAGAATCAGGGCCAAGGCATCAAAAAGCCGTACAATGCTCCCCAGCAGGGTAGCGGCAACTCGGGTCATGTTCAGAACTTTGTCTTCAAGGACATGAGGGATGGCCCATGCAGCTTCCATACTCGGCATCCCGCGAGACCTGGCAACCACACTACTCGGCAGTGCAGCTGGTGGGATGATCAAGAACGAGGGCCTTCCTCCTCCTCCTCCTCTGCCAGCTGCGAATGCCAATGTGCAGCCTCCTCGCGCACCCGCTGCCCGGCCTCCAGCATTCCCGAGAAGAGAGAACGTCAACCAGGTGGCTTTAGGAGCCAACCGCTACTTCAACAACGACGGCTATCGAAATAACAACAACAACGACCGCAACCGCAACAACAACAGAGGTAACAACAACAATGGCAACAATGTCGATGGAGGCCGCAATCAGTACCAGGAGCATCACGAAAGCTATATGATCTTCACCTCTGAGCCCGTCGACAAGCAATCTCAACACAGGCGTGCCATGGAGGTGAATGATGTGATCCCTGCTGTTCCTCACTACCTGCATTGGTGCAACCAAGAAATCACGTGGTCCAGAGCTGATCATCCAAAGGTGATGCCCACACTAGTAGGAAACAGGCTATAGCCACCAGGTTACCGCTGGCCAACAAGAATACCTGTGCGCCAGTGATACTTACGGCTGGCGAACGCGCCCCCCTGTTGGCCAGCGCTAAGTTAGCTACCGCTGGCGAACATGGCACTTCGTTCGCCAGCGGTACCAGTGGGCGTCGGGGCTGCGCGCGGCTACGGGCGGTAGCAAATACCGCTAGCGAACATGGCACTTTGTTCGCCAGCGGTATAGTTACTTAGCGCTGGCGAACAGCGAGCTGGTTCGCCAGCGGTATGGTTACTGCTGGGCAACACTTTTGTTCGCCAGCGCTAACTATACCGCTGGCCAACCACTATTTTTGTTGGCCAGCGGTAAGTTTTGAAAAAAATCCCTCCACACACCACCACACCACCCCCCCCCCCCCGTGGACCGCCTTTTTTACTTTTCTACATCACAAACGAAAATGATAAAACGTTCAAAAAATAAATTCCTTGGATATGTGGGTAGAGTGCACTGTCTAGTTGATATAGAAAATTTGAAATACTCCATTTGACCTTTTATGCAAAATTCAAAAATAAATCGTAAAACGGCCATAACTTTTGCATACGACGTCGAAAAAACGCGTTCAATATATCAAAAGAAGCGTGAGCAAATTCCAGATCCAACCTAGGCACCGAGATGGCAGCTGTTGGTGAGACCGCTGGCCACGCTGATAGCCAAAACACCGCTACCACTAGGCCCAAATACAGCACCCCCGCCAAAACCCTTAGAGCTGTTGAGGATGTAGCTGCTGAGTTACCACATCTCGCTGGTGACGCGCGCGTTAGGCAGCAGGAAAGGCTCAATGAGCTAGTGCTAGAGGCTGCTAGGCAGAACGAGGAGTTCCGGAAAGCCAATCCGGGTGCTGGAGCTTCTCAGGTGGTGCATTCGCATGCGGTCAGATCTAACGATCAGGCCTCATCGCCGCATCCCAGTCGTGAGAGGGACCGGAGTGGCTACTCTAGCAGAGACAGGCAGATGCAGGTGTACGACCCGGCTGTCGCCGCAAAACAGCACGTTGTGCCAGAAACACAACACTGCAGGAGCAGGCTATCAAGCCCATAAAGCTCACAGCAAGGAGCGCAGCGGAGACAACGCAGGGCCTTCTCGGCATCCTGGTGCTCAGCCTACTCGGCAGAGGACGCAGCAACCAGTTGCAGCACAGCCACGTGCGGTGGTGCCAGTAGCCAACCCGGTGGAGCTACCTGCAGCTATGCAGGTGGACAGACACGATGATGGATACTCGGCGATGGGGCTGGCAGGCTATGTTGACCCAAGGAACATAGCTGACCGTCTGGGCGAGCGCATGTTGGAGCCCAGTGATGCCAGGTTCAAGCTGGACCGGATCAACTTGTCCGCGCAACTCGAGAACACGGGGCCGCCTGGCCTAGAATTCTTTGGTCCCCGCATCATGAACGAGCCATCCGTGAAGCAATTCCAGCTTGCCAGAGGTACCAAGTGCTACAACGGCAGCACCAAGCCGGAAGATTGGCTCAATGACTATGTCACAGCCGTGCATATCGCAAACGGCAACCGGAGATGGGCTGTGCGGTACATTCCGCAAATGCTTGAGGGCCCAGCTCGGACTTGGCTCAACAACCTGCCCAAGAACAATATCAATTGCTGGCTAGACTTCTCGGAGGCCTTCATCAGCAACTTCACCAGCACCTACAAGAGGCCGAATAGGCCGCAGCTGTTGTCTGCTTGCAAGCAGCGGGAGGACGAAACAGACCGCGAGTACCTTACTCGGTGGAGCACCTTGAGGAACACCTGCGAAGGTGTGAATGAAGCCCAGGCCATCACTTGGTTTCCGCAGGGTTGCAGGCATGGCAGCATGTTGTGGCAGAGGCTGCAGAGAGAGATGCCGAGTACTCTCGCTGAGACCATCAAGATTGCGGATCAGTATGCACTCGGCGACCCAACTCAGCCCTTGATGGACTCCGCTGAGCCGAGAAGAAACTACAACAGCAACAAGCGCAATGAGTTCCGTAACAAGCGCAGAGGTGACCGGATTGATACTCGGTATGAGCCTGAGGAGGTGAATGCTGTTGCTACCGGAGCTGGGAGTAGCCAGAGGCAAAAATCTGCTGGAGCCCAGTACGGGCAAAACCAGAATCAGGGCCAAGGCATCAAAAAGCCGTACAATGCTCCCCAGCATGGTAGCGGCAACTCGGGTCATGTTCAGAACTTTGTCTTCAAGGACATGAGGGATGGCCCATGCAGCTTCCATACTCGGCATCCCGCGAGACCTGGCAACCACACTACTCGGCAGTGCAGCTGGTGGGATGATCAAGAAGGAGGGCCTTCCTCCTCCTCCTCCTCTGCCAGCTGCGAATGCCAATGTGCAGCCTCCTCGCGCACCCGCTGCCCGGCCTCCAGCATTCCCGAGAAGAGAGAACGTCAACCAGGTGGCTTTAGGAGCCAACCGCTACTTCAACAACGACGGCTATCGAAATAACAACAACAACGACCGCAACCGCAACAACAACAGAGGTAACAACAACAATGGCAACAATGTCGATGGAGGCCGCAATCAGTACCAGGAGCATCACGAAAGCTATATGATCTTCACCTCTGAGCCCGTCGACAAGCAATCTCAACACAGGCGTGCCATGGAGGTGAATGATGTGATCCCTGCTGTTCCTCACTACCTGCATTGGTGCAACCAAGAAATCACGTGGTCCAGAGCTGATCATCCAAAGGTGATGCCCACACTAGTAGGAAACAGGCTATAGCCACCAGGTTACCGCTGGCCAACAAGAATACCTGTGCGCCAGTGATACTTACCGCTGGCGAACGCGCCCCCCTGGTGGCCAGCGCTAAGTTAGCTACCGCTGGCGAACATGGCACTTCGTTCGCCAGTGGTACCAGTGGGCGTCGGGGCTGCGCGCGGCTACGGGCGGCAGCAAATACCGCTGGCGAACATGGCACTTTGTTCGCCAGCGGTATGGTTACTTAGCGCTGGCGAACAGCGAGCTGGTTCGCCAGCGGTATGGTTACTGCTGGGCAACACTTTTGTTCGCCAGCGCTAACTATACCGCTGGCCAACCACTATTTTTGTTGGCCAGCGGTAAGTTTTGAAAAAAATCCCTCCACACACCACCACACCCCCCCCCCCCCCCCGTGGACCGCCTTTTTTACTTTTCTACATCACAAACGAAAATGATAAAACGTTCAAAAAATAAATTCCTTGGATATGTGGGTAGAGTGCACTGTCTAGTTGATATAGAAAATTTGAAATACTCCATTTGACCTTTTATGCAAAATTCAAAAATAAATCGTAAAACGGCCATAACTTTTGCATACGACGTCGAAAAAACGCGTTCAATATATCAAAAGAAGCGTGAGCAAATTCCAGATCCAACCTAGGCACCGAGATGGCAGCTGTTGGTGAGACCGCTGGCCACACTGATAGCCAAAACACCGCTACCACTAGGCCCAAATACAGCACCCCCGCCAAAACCCTTAGAGCTGTTGAGGATGTAGCTGCTGAGTTACCGCAAATCGCTGGTGACGCGCGCGTTAGGCAGCAGGAAAGGCTCAATGAGCTAGTGCTAGAGGCTGCTAGGCAGAACGAGGAGTTCCGGAAAGCCAATCCGGGTGCTGGAGCTTCTCAGGTGGTGCATTCGCATGCGGTCAGATCTAACGATCAGGCCTCATCGCCGCATCCCAGTCGTGAGAGGGACCGGAGTGGCTACTCTAGCAGAGACAGGCAGATGCAGGTGTACGACCCAGCTGTCGCCGCAAAACAGCACGTTGTGCCGCGACAGTCCGGTCAAAAACACAACACTGCAGGAGCAGGCTATCAAGCCCATAAAGCTCACAGCAAGGAGCGCAGCGGAGACAACGCAGGGCCTTCTCGGCATCCTGGTGCTCAGCCTACTCGGCAGAGGACGCAGCAACCAGTTGCAGCATAGCCACGTGGGGTGGTGCCAGTAGCCAACCCGGTGGAGCTACCTGCAGCTATGCAGGTGGACAGACACGATTATGGATACTCGGCGATGGGGCTGGCAGGCTATGTTGACCCAAGGAACATAGCTGACCGTCTGGGCGAGCGCATGTTGGAGCCCAGTGATGCCAGGTTCAAGCTGGACCGGATCAACTTGTCCGCGCAACTCGAGAACACGGGGCCGCCTGGCCTAGAATTCTTTGGTCCCCGCATCATGAACGAGCCATCCGTGAAGCAATTCCAGCTTGCCAGAGGTACCAAGTGCTACAACGGCAGCACCAAGCCGGAAGATTGGCTCAATGACTATGTCACAGCCGTGCATATCGCAAACGGCAACCGGAGATGGGCTGTGCGGTACATTCCGCAAATGCTTGAGGGCCCAGCTCGGACTTGGCTCAACAACCTGCCCAAGAACAATATCAATTGCTGGCTGGACTTCTCGGAGGCCTTCATCAGCAACTTCACCAGCACCTACAAGAGGCCGAATAGGCCGCAGCTGTTGTCTGCTTGCAAGCAGCGGGAGGACGAAACAGACCGCGAGTACCTTACTCGGTGGAGCACCTTGAGGAACACCTGCGAAGGTGTGAATGAAGCCCATGCCATCACTTGGTTTCCGCAGGGTTGCAGGCATGGCAGCATGTTGTGGCAGAGGCTGCAGAGAGAGATGCCGAGTACTCTCGCTGAGACCATCAAGATTGCGGATCAGTATGCACTCGGCGACCCAACTCAGCCCTTGATGGACTCCGCTGAGCCGAGAAGAAACTACAACAGCAACAAGCGCAATGAGTTCCGTAACAAGCGCAGAGGTGACCGGATTGATACTCGGTATGAGCCTGAGGAGGTGAATGTTGTTGCTACCGGAGCTGCGAGTAGCCAGAGGCAAAAATCTGCTGGAGCCCAGTACGGGCAAAACCAGAATCAGGGCCAAGGCATCAAAAAGCCGTACAATGCTCCCCAGCAGGGTAGCGGCAACTCGGGTCATGTTCAGAACTTTGTCTTCAAGGACATGAGGGATGGCCCATGCAGCTTCCATACTCGGCATCCCGCGAGACCTGGCAACCACACTACTCCGCAGTGCAGCTGGTGGGATGATCAAGAACGAGGGCCTTCCTCCTCCTCCTCCTCTGCCAGCTGCGAATGCCAATGTGCAGCCTCCTCGCGCACCCGCTGCCCGGCCTCCAGCATTCCCGAGAAGAGAGAACGTCAACCAGGTGGCTTTAGGAGCCAACCGCTACTTCAACAACGACGGCTATCGAAATAACAACAACAACGACCGCAACCGCAACAACAACAGAGGTAACAACAACAATGGCAACAATGTCGATGGAGGCCGCAATCAGTACCAGGAGCATCACGAAAGCTATATGATCTTCACCTCTGAGCCCGTCGACAAGCAATCTAAACACAGGCGTGCCATGGAGGTGAATGATGTGATCCCTGCTGTTCCTCACTACCTGCATTGGTGCAACCAAGAAATCACGTGGTCCAGAGCTGATCATCCAAAGGTGATGTCCACACTAGTAGGAAACAGGCTATAGCCACCAGGTTACCGCTGGCCAACAAGAATACCTGTGCGCCAGTGATACTTACCGCTGGCGAACGCGCCCCCCTGTTGGCCAGCGCTAAGTTAGCTACCGCTGGCAAACATGGCACTTCGTTCGCCAGCGGTACCAGTGGGCGTCGGGGCTGCGCGCGGCTACGGGCGGCAGCAAATACCGCTGGCGAACATGGCACTTTGTTCGCCAGCGGTATGGTTACTTAGCGCTGGCGAACAGCGAGCTGGTTCGCCAGCGGTATGGTTACTGCTGGGCAACACTTTTGTTCGCCAGCGCTAACTATACCGCTGGCCAACCACTATTTTTGTTGGCCAGCGGTATGTTTTGAAAAAAATCCCTCCACACACCACCACCCCCCCCCCCCCCCCCCCCGTGGACCGCCTTTTTTACTTTTCTACATCACAAACGAAAATGATAAAACGTTCAAAAAATAAATTCCTTGGATATGTGGGTAGAGTGCACTGTCTAGTTGATATAGAAAATTTGAAATACTCCATTTGACCTTTTATGCAAAATTCAAAAATAAATCGTAAAACGGCCATAACTTTTGCATACGACGTCGAAAAAACGCGTTCAGTATATCAAAAGAAGCGTGAGCAAATTCCAGATCCAACCTAGGCACCGAGATGGCAGCTGTTGGTGAGACCGCTGGCCACGCTGATAGCCAAAACACCGCTACCACTAGGCCCAAATACAGCACCCCCGCCAAAACCCTTAGAGCTGTTGAGGATGTAGCTGCTGAGTTACCGCATCTCGCTGGTGACGCGCGCGTTAGGCAACAGGAAAGGCTCAATGAGCTAGTGCTAGAGGCTGGTAGGCAGAACGAGGAGTTCCGGAAAGCCAATCCGGGTGCTGGAGCTTCTCAGGTGGTGCATTCGCATGCGGTCAGATCTAACGATCAGGCCTCATCGCCGCATCCCAGTCGTGAGAGGGACCGGAGTGGCTACTCTAGCAGAGACAGGCAGATGCAGGTGTACGACCCGGCTGTCGCCGCAAAACAGCACGTTGTGCCGCGACAGTCCGGTCAAAAACACAACACTGCAGGAGCAGGCTATCAAGCCCATAAAGCTCACAGCAAGGAGCGCAGCGGAGACAACGCAGGGCCTTCTCGGCATCCTGGTGCTCAGCCTACTCGGCAGAGGACGCAGC
Organism: Alopecurus myosuroides; assembly: GCA_028641055.1. NCBI lineage: Eukaryota > Viridiplantae > Streptophyta > Magnoliopsida > Poales > Poaceae > Alopecurus > Alopecurus myosuroides. The sequence goes on along the minus strand of CM054059.1, from coordinate 149,004,304 downwards.
AACCAGTTGCAGCACAGCCACGTGCGGTGGTGCCAGTAGCCAACCCGGTGGAGCTACCTGCAGCTATGCAGGTGGACAGACACGATGATGGATACTCGGCGATGGGGCCTGCAGGCTATGTTGACCCAAGGAACATAGCTGACCGTCTGGGCGAGCGCATGTTGGAGCCCAGTGATGCCAGGTTCAAGCTGGACCGGATCAACTTGTCCGCGCAACTCGAGAACACGGGGCCGCCTGGCCTAGAATTCTTTGGTCCCCGCATCATGAACGAGCCATCCGTGAAGCAATTCCAGCTTGCCAGAGGTACCAAGTGCTACAACGGCAGCACCAAGCCGGAAGATTGGCTCAATGACTATTTCACAGCCGTGCATATCGCAAACGGCAACCGGAGATGGGCTATGCGGTACATTCCGCAAATGCTTGAGGGCCCAGCTCGGACTTGGCTCAACAACCTGCCCAAGAACAATATCAATTGCTGGCTGGACTTCTCGGAGGCCTTCATCAGCAACTTCACCAGCACCTACAAGAGGCCGAATAGGCCGCAGCTGTTGTCTGCTTGCAAGCAGCGGGAGGACGAAACAGACCGCGAGTACCTTACTCGGTGGAGCACCTTGAGGAACACCTGCGAAGGTGTGAATGAAGCCCAGGCCATCACTTGGTTTCCGCAGGGTTGCAGGCATGGCAGCATGTTGTGGCAGAGGCTGCAGAGAGAGATGCCGAGTACTCTCGCGGAGACCATCAAGATTGCGGATCAGTATGCACTCGGCGACCCAACTCAGCCCTTGATGGACTCCGCTGAGCCGAGAAGAAACTACAACAGCAACAAGCGCAATGAGTTCCGTAACAAGCGCAGAGGTGACCGGATTGATACTCGGTATGAGCCTGAGGAGGTGAATGTTGTTGCTACCGGAGCTGGGAGTAGCCAGAGGCAAAAATCTGCTGGAGCCCAGTACGGGCAAAACCAGAATCAGGGCCAAGGCATCAAAAAGCCGTACAATGCTCCCCAGCAGGGTAGCGGCAACTCGGGTCATGTTCAGAACTTTGTCTTCAAGGACATGAGGGATGGCCCATGCAGCTTCCATACTCGGCATCCCGCGAGACCTGGCAACCACACTACTCGGCAGTGCAGCTGGTGGGATGATCAAGAACGAGGGCCTTCCTCCTCCTCCTCCTCTGCCAGCTGCGAATGCCAATGTGCAGCCTCCTCGCGCACCCGCTGCCCGGCCTCCAGCATTCCCGAGAAGAGAGAACGTCAACCAGGTGGCTTTAGGAGCCAACCGCTACTTCAACAACGACGGCTATCGAAATAACAACAACAACGACCGCAACCGCAACAACAACAGAGGTAACAACAACAATGGCAACAATGTCGATGGAGGCCGCAATCAGTACCAGGAGCATCACGAAAGCTATATGATCTTCACCTCTGAGCCCGTCGACAAGCAATCTCAACACAGGCGTGCCATGGAGGTGAATGATGTGATCCCTGCTGTTCCTCACTACCTGCATTGGTGCAACCAAGAAATCACGTGGTCCAGAGCTGATCATCCAAAGGTGATGCCCACACTAGTAGGAAACAGGCTATAGCCACCAGGTTACCGCTGGCCAACAAGAATACCTGTGCGCCAGTGATACTTACCGCTGGCGAACGCGCCCCCATGTTGGCCAGCGCTAAGTTAGCTACCGCTGGCGAACATGGCACTTCGTTCGACAGTGGTACCAGTGGGCGTCGGGGCTGCGCGCGGCAGCAAATACCGTTGGCGAACATGGCACTTTGTTCGCCAGCGGTATGGTTACTTAGCGCTGGCGAACAGCGAGCTGGTTCGCCAGCGGTATGGTTACTGCTGGGCAACACTTTTGTTCGCCAGCGCTAACTATACCGCTGGCCAACCACTATTTTTGTTGGCCAGCGGTAAGTTTTGAAAAAAATCCCTCCACACACCACTACCCCCCCCCCCCCCCCCCGTGGACCGCCTTTTTTACTTTTCTACATCACAAACGAAAATGATAAAACGTTCAAAAAATAAATTCCTTGGATATGTGGGTAGAGTGCACTGTCTAGTTGATATAGAAAATTTGAAATACTCCAGTTGACCTTTTATGCAAAATTCAAAAATAAATCGTAAAACGGCCATAACTTTTGCATACGACATCGAAAAAACGCGTTCAATATATCAAAAGAAGCGTGAGCAAATTCCAGATCCAACCTAGGCACCGAGATGGCAGCTGTTGGTGAGACCGCTGGCCACGCTGATAGCCAAAACACCGCTACCACTAGGCCCAAATACAGCACCCCCGCCAAAACCCTTAGAGCTGTTGAGGATGTAGCTGCTGAGTTACCGCATCTCGCTGGTGACGCGCGCGTTAGGCAGCAGGAAAGGCTCAATGAGCTAGTGCTAGAGGCTGGTAGGCAGAACGAGGAGTTCCGGAAAGCCAATCCGGGTGCTGGAGCTTCTCAGGTGGTGCATTCGCATGCGGTCAGATCTAACGATCAGGCCTCATCGCCGCATCCCAGTCGTGAGAGGGACCGGAGTGGCTACTCTAGCAGAGACAGGCAGATGCAGGTGTACGACCCGGCTGTCGCCGCAAAACAGCACGTTGTGCCGCGACAGTCCGGTCAAAAACACAACACTGCAGGAGCAGGCTATCAAGCCCATAAAGCTCACAGCAAGGAGCGCAGCGGAGACAACGCAGGGCCTTCTCGGCATCCTGGTGCTCAGCCTACTCGGCAGAGGACGCAGCAACCAGTTGCAGCACAGCCACGTGCGGTGGTGCCAGTAGCCAACCCGGTGGAGCTACCTGCAGCTATGCAGGTGGACAGACACGATGATGGATACTCGGCGATGGGGCAGGCAGGCTATGTTGACCCAAGGAACATAGCTGACCGTCTGGGCGAGCGCATGTTGGAGCCCAGTGATGCCAGGTTCAAGCTGGACCGGATCAACTTGTCCGCGCAACTCGAGAACATGGGGCCGCCTGGCCTAGAATTCTTTGGTCCCCGCATCATGAACGAGCCATCCGTGAAGCAATTCCAGCTTGCCAGAGGTACCAAGTGCTACAACGGCAGCACCAAGCCGGAAGATTGGCTCAATGACTATGTCACAGCCGTGCATATCGCAAACGGCAACCGGAGATGGGCTATGCGGTACATTCCGCAAATGCTTGAGGGCCCAGCTCGGACTTGGCTCAACAACCTGCCCAAGAACAATATCAATTGCTGGCTGGACTTCTCGGAGGCCTTCATCAGCAACTTCACCAGCACCTACAAGAGGCCGAATAGGCCGCAGCTGTTGTCTGCTTGCAAGCAGCGGGAGGACGAAACAGACCGCGAGTACCTTACTCGGTGGAGCACCTTGAGGAACACCTGCGAAGGTGTGAATGAAGCCCAGGCCATCACTTGGTTTCCGCAGGGTTGCAGGCATGGCAGCATGTTGTGGCAGAGGCTGCAGAGAGAGATGCCGAGTACTCTCGCTGAGACCATCAAGATTGCGGATCAGTATGCACTCGGCGACCCAACTCATCCCTTGATGGACTCCGCTGAGCCGAGAAGAAACTACAACAGCAACAAGCGCAATGAGTTCCGTAACAAGCGCAGAGGTGACCGGATTGATACTCGGTATGAGCCTGAGGAGGTGAATGCTGTTGCTACCGGAGCTGGGAGTAGCCAGAGGCAAAAATCTGCTGGAGCCCAGTACGGGCAAAACCAGAATCAGGGCCAAGGCATCAAAAAGCCGTACAATGCTCCCCAGCAGGGTAGCGGCAACTCGGGTCATGTTCAGAACTTTGTCCTCAAGGACATGAGGGATGGCCCATGCAGCTTCCATACTCGGCATCCCGCGAGACCTGGCAACCACACTACTCGGCAGTGCAGCTGGTGGGATGATCAAGAACGAGGGCCTTCCTCCTCCTCCTCCTCTGCCAGCTGCGAATGCCAATGTGCAGCCTCCTCGCGCACCCGCTGCCCGGCCTCCAGCATTCCCGAGAAGAGAGAACGTCAACCAGGTGGCTTTAGGAGCCAACCGCTACTTCAACAACGACGGCTATCGAAATAACAACAACAACGACCGCAACCGCAACAACAACAGAGGTAACAACAACAATGGCAACAATGTCGATGGAGGCCGCAATCAGTACCAGGAGCATCACGAAAGCTATATGATCTTCACCTCTGAGCCCGTCGACAAGCAATCTCAACACAGGCGTGCCATGGAGGTGAATGATGTGATCCCTGCTGTTCCTCACTACCTGCATTGGTGCAACCAAGAAATCACATGGTCCAGAGCTGATCATCCAAAGGTGATGCCCACACTAGTAGGAAACAGGCTATAGCCACCAGGTTACCGCTGGCCAACAAGAATACCTGTGCGCCAGTGATACTTACCGTTGGCGAACGCGCCCCCTTGTTGGCCAGCGCTAAGTTAGCTACCGCTGGCGAACATGGCACTTCGTTCGCCAGCGGTACCAGTGGGCGTCGGGGCTGCGCGCGGCTACGGGCGGCAGCAAATACCGCTGGCGAACATGGCACTTTGTTCGCCAGCGGTATGGTTACTGCTGGGCAACACTTTTGTTCGCCAGCGCTAACTATACCGCTGGCCAACCACTATTTTTGTTGGCTAGCGGTAAGTTTTGAAAAAAATCCCTCCACACACCACCACCACCCCCACCCCCCCGTGGACCGCCTTTTTTACTTTTCTACATCACAAACGAAAATGATAAAACGTTCAAAAAATAAATTCCTTGGATATGTGGGTAGAGTGCACTGTCTAGTTGATATAGAAAATTTGAAATACTCCATTTGACCTTTTATGCAAAATTCAAAAATAAATCGTAAAACGACCATAACTTTTGCATACGACGTCGAAAAAACGCGTTCAATATATCAAAAGAAGCATGAGCAAATTCCAGATCCAACCTAGGCACCGAGATGGCAGCTGTTGGTGAGACCGCTGGCCACGCTGATAGCCAAAACACCGCTACCACTAGGCCCAAATACAGCACCCCCGCCAAAACCCTTAGAGATGTTGAGGATGTAGCTGCTGAGTTACCGCATCTCGCTGGTGACGCGCGCGTTAGGCAGCAGGAAAGGCTCAATGAGCTAGTGCTAGAGGCTGGTAGGCAGAACGAGGAGTTCCGGAAAGCCAATCCGGGTGCTGGAGCTTCTCAGGTGGTGCATTCGCATGCGGTCAGATCTAACGATCAGGCCTCATCGCCGCATCCCAGTCGTGAGAGGGACCGGAGTGGCTACTCTAGCAGAGACAGGCAGATGCAGGTGTACGACCCGGCTGTCGCCGCAAAACAGCACGTTGTGCCGCGACAGTCCGGTCAAAAACACAACACTGCAGGAGCAGGCTATCAAGCCCATAAAGCTCACAGCAAGGAGCGCAGCGGAGACAACGCAGGGCCTTCTCGGCATCCTGGTGCTCAGCCTACTCGGCAGAGGACGCAGCAACCAGTTGCAGCACAGCCACGTGCGGTGGTGCCAGTAGCCAACCCGGTGGAGCTACCTGCAGCTATGCAGGTGGACAGACACGATGATGGATACTCGGCGATGGGGCTGGCAGGCTATGTTGACCCAAGGAACATAGCTGACCGTCCGGGCGAATTCGAAAATACTCCATTTGACCTTTTATGCAAAATTCAAAAATAAATCGTAAAACGGCCATAACTTTTGCATACGACGTCGAAAAAACGCGTTCAATATATCAAAAGAAGCGTGAGCAAATTCCAGATCCAACCTAGGCACCGAGATGGCAGCTGTTGGTGAGACCGCTGGCCACGCTGATAGCCAAAACACCGCTACCACTAGGCCCAAATACAGCACCCCCGCCAAAACCCTTAGAGCTGTTGAGGATGTAGCTGCTGAGTTACCGCATCTCGCTGGTGACGCGCGCGTTAGGCAGCAGGAAAGGCTCAATGAGCTAGTGCTAGAGGCTGGTAGGCAGAACGAGGAGTTCCGGAAAGCCAATCCGGGTGCTGGAGCTTCTCAGGTGGTGCATTCGCATGCGGTCAGATCTAACGATCAGGCCTCATCGCCGCATCCCAGTCGTGAGAGGGACCGGAGTGGCTACTCTAGCAGAGACAGGCAGATGCAGGTGTACGACCCGGCTGTCGCCGCAAAACAGCACGTTGTGCCGCGACAGTCCGGTCAAAAACACAACACTGCAGGAGCAGGCTATCAAGCCCATAAAGCTCACAGCAAGGAGCGCAGCGGAGACAACGCAGGGCCTTCTCGGCATCCTGGTGCTCAGCCTACTCGGCAGAGGACGCAGCAACCAGATGCAGCACAGCCACGTGCGGTGGTGCCAGTAGCCAACCCGGTGGAGCTACCTGCAGCTATGCAGGTGGACAGACACAATGATGGATACTCGGCGATGGGGCTGGCAGGCTATGTTGACCCAAGGAACATAGCTGACCGTCCGGGCGAATTCGAAAATACTCCATTTGACCTTTTATGCAAAATTCAAAAATAAATCGTAAAACGGCCATAACTTTTGCATACGACGTCGAAAAAACGCGTTCAATATATCAAAAGAAGCGTGAGCAAATTCCAGATCCAACCTAGGCACCGAGATGGCAGCTGTTGGTGAGACCGCTGGCCACGCTGATAGCCAAAACACCGCTACCACTAGGCCCAAATACAGCACCCCCGCCAAAACCCTTAGAGCTGTTGAGGATGTAGCTGCTGAGTTACCGCATCTCGCTGGTGACGCGCGCGTTAGGCAGCAGGAAAGGCTCAATGAGCTAGCGCTAGAGGCTGGTAGGCAGAACGAGGAGTTCCGGAAAGCCAATCCGGGTGCTGGAGCTTCTCAGGTGGTGCATTCGCATGCGGTCAGATCTAACGATCAGGCCTCATCGCCGCATCCCAGTCGTGAGAGGGACCGGAGTGGCTACTCTAGCAGAGACAGGCAGATGCAGGTGTACGACCCGGCTGTCGCCGCAAAACAGCACGTTGTGCCGCGACAGTCCGGTCAAAAACACAACACTGCAGGAGCAGGCTATCAAGCCCATAAAGCTCACAGCAAGGAGCGCAGCGGAGACAAACGCAGGGCCTTCTCGGCATCCTGGTGCTCAGCCTACTCGGCAGAGGACGCAGCAACCAGTTGCAGCACAGCCACGTGCGGTGGTGCCAGTAGCCAACCCGGTGGAGCTACCTGCAGCTATGCAGGTGGACAGACACGATGATGGATACTCGGCGATGGGGCTGGCAGGCTATGTTGACCCAAGGAACATAGCTGACTGTCCGGGCGAATTCGAAAATACTCCATTTGACCTTTTATGCAAAATTCAAAAATAAATCGTAAAACGGCCATAACTTTTGCATACGACGTCGAAAAAACGCGTTCAATATATCAAAAGAAGCGTGAGCAAATTCCAGATCCAACCTAGGCACCGAGATGGCAGCTGTTGGTGAGACCGCTGGCCACGCTGATAGCCAAAACACCGCTACCACTAGGCCCAAATACAGCACCCCCGCCAAAACCCTTAGAGCTGTTGAGGATGTAGCTGCTGAGTTACCGCATCTCACTGGTGACGCGCGCGTTAGGCAGCACGAAAGGCTCAATGAGCTAGTGCTAGAGGCTGGTAGGCAGAACGAGGAGTTCCGGAAAGCCAATCCGGGTGCTGGAGCTTCTCAGGTGGTGCATTCGCATGCGGTCAGATCTAACGATCAGGCCTCATCGCCGCATCCCAGTCGTAAGAGGGACCGGAGTGGCTACTCTAGCAGAGACAGGCAGACGCAGGTGTACGACCCGGCTGTCGCCGCAAAACAGCACGTTGTGCCGCGACAGTCCGGTCAAAAACACAACACTGCAAGAGCAGGCTATCAAGCCCATAAAGCTCACAGCAAGGAGCGCAGCGGAGACAACACAGGGCCTTCTCGGCATCCTGGTGCTCAGCCTACTCGGCAGAGGACGCAGCAACCAGTTGCAGCACAGCCACGTGCGGTGGTGCCAGTAGCCAACCCGGTGGAGCTACCTGCAGCTATGCAGGTGGACAGACACGATGATGGATACTCGGCGATGGGGCTGGCAGGCTATGTTGACCCAAGGAACATAGCTGACCGTCCGGGCGAATTCGAAAATACTCCATTTGACCTTTTATGCAAAATTCAAAAATAAATCGTAAAACGGCCATAACTTTTGCATACGACGTCGAAAAAACGCGTTCAATATATCAAAAGAAGCGTGAGCAAATTCCAGATCCAACCTAGGCACCGAGATGGCAGCTGTTGGTGAGACCGCTGGCCACGCTGATAGCAAAAACACCGCTACCACTAGGCCCAAATACAGCACCCCTGCCAAAACCCTTAGAGCTGTTGAGGATGTAGCTGCTGAGTTACCGCATCTCGCTGGTGACGCGCGCGTTAGGCAGCAGGAAAGGCTCAATGAGCTAGTGCTAGAGGCTGGTAGGCAGAACGAGGAGTTCCGGAAAGCCAATCCGGGTGCTGGAGCTTCTCAGGTGGTGCATTCGCATGCGGTCAGATCTAACGATCAGGCCTCATCGCCGCATCCTAGTCGTGAGAGGGACAGGAGTGGCTACTCTAGCAGAGACAGGCAGATGCAGGTGTACGACCCGGCTGTCGCCGCAAAACAGCACGTTGTGCCGCGACAGTCCGGTCAAAAACACAACACTGCAGGAGCAGGCTATCAAGCCCATAAAGCTCACAGCAAGGAGCGCAGCGGAGACAACGCAGGGCCTTCTCGGCATCCTGGTGCTCAGCCTACTCGGCAGAGGACGCAGCAACCAGTTGCAGCACAGCCACGTGCGGTGGTGCCAGTAGCCAACCCGGTGGAGCTACCTGCAGCTATGCAGGTGGACAGACACGATGATGGATACTCGGCGATGGGGCTGGCAGGCTATGTTGACCCAAGGAACATAGCTGACCGTCCGGGCGAATTCGAAAATACTCTATTTGACCTTTTATGCAAAATTCAAAAATAAATCGTAAAACGGCCATAACTTTTGCATACGACGTCGAAAAAAACGCGTTCAATATATCAAAAGAAGCGTGAGCAAATTCCAGATCCAACCTAGGCACCGAGATGGCAGCTGTTGGTGAGACCGCTGGCCACGCTGATAGCCAAAACACCGCTACCACTAGGCCCAAATACAGCACCCCCGCCAAAACCCTTAGAGCTGTTGAGGATGTAGCTGCTGAGTTACCGCATCTCGCTGGTGACGCGCGCGTTAGGCAGCAGGAAAGGCTCAATGAGCTAGTGCTAGAGGCTGGTAGGCAGAACGAGGAGTTCCGGAAAGCCAATCCGGGTGCTGGAGCTTCTCAGGTGGTGCATTCGCATGCGGTCAGATCTAACGATCAGGCCTCATCGCCGCATCCCAGTCGTGAGAGGGACCGGAGTGGCTACTCTAGCAGAGACAGGCAGATGCAGGTGTACGACCCGGCTGTCGCCGCAAAACAGCACGTTGTGCCGCGACAGTCCGGTCAAAAACACAACACTGCAGGAGCAGGCTATCAAGCCCATAAAGCTCACAGCAAGGAGCGCAGCGGAGACAACGCAGGGCCTTCTCGGCATCCTGGTGCTCAGCCTACTCGGCAGAGGACGCAGCAACCAGTTGCAGCACAGCCACGTGCGGTGGTGCCAGTAGCCAACCCGGTGGAGCTACCTGCAGCTATGCAGGTGGACAGACACGATGATGGATACTCGGCGATGGGGCTGGCAGGCTATGTTGACCCAAGGAACATAGCTGACCGTCCGGGCGAATTCGAAAATACTCCATTTGACCTTTTATGCAAAATTCAAAAATAAATCGTAAAACGGCCATAACTTTTGCATACGACGTCGAAAAAACGCGTTCAATATATCAAAAGAAGCGTGAGCAAATTCCAGATCCAACCTAGGCACCGAGATGGCAGCTGTTGGTGAGACCGCTGGCCACGCTGATAGCCAAAACACCGCTACCACTAGGCCCAAATACAGCACCCCCGCCAAAACCCTTAGAGCTGTTGAGGATGTAGCTGCTGAGTTACCGCATCTCGCTGGTGACGCGCGCGTTAGGCAGCAGGAAAGGCTCAATGAGCTAGTGCTAGAGGCTGGTAGGCAGAACGAGGAGTTCCGGAAAGCCAATCCGGGTGCTGGAGCTTCTCAGGTGGTGCATTCGCATGCGGTCAGATCTAACGATCAGGCCTCATCGCCGCATCCCAGTCGTGAGAGGGACCGGAGTGGCTACTCTAGCAGAGACAGGCAGATGCAGGTGTACGACCCGGCTGTCGCCGCAAAACAGCACGTTGTGCCGCGACAGTCCGGTCAAAAACACAACACTGCAGGAGCAGGCTATCAAGCCCATAAAGCTCACAGCAAGGAGCGCAGCGGAGACAACGCAGGGCCTTCTCGGCATCCTGGTGCTCAGCCTACTCGGCAGAGGACGCAGCAACCAGTTGCAGCACAGCCACGTGCGGTGGTGCCAGTAGCCAACCCGGTGGAGCTACCTGCAGCTATGCAGGTGGACAGACACGATGATGGATACTCGGCGATGGGGCTGGCAGGCTATGTTGACCCAAGGAACATAGCTGACCGTCCGGGCGAATTCGAAAATACTCCATTTGACCTTTTATGCAAAATTCAAAAATAAATCGTAAAACGGCCATAACTTTTGCATACGACGTCGAAAAAAACGCGTTCAATATATCAAAAGAAGCGTGAGCAAATTCCAGATCCAACCTAGGCACCGAGATGGCAGCTGTTGGTGAGACCGCTGGCCACGCTGATAGCCAAAACACCGCTACCACTAGGCCCAAATACAGCACCCCCGCCAAAACCCTTAGAGCTGTTGAGGATGTAGCTGCTGAGTTACCGCATCTCGCTGGTGACGCGCGCGTTAGGCAGCAGGAAAGGCTCAATGAGCTAGTGCTAGAGGCTGGTAGGCAGAACGAGGAGTTCCGGAAAGCCAATCCGGGTGCTGGAGCTTCTCAGGTGGTGCATTCGCATGCGGTCAGATCTAACGATCAGGCCTCATCGCCGCATCCCAGTCGTGAGAGGGACCGGAGTGGCTACTCTAGCAGAGACAGGCAGATGCAGGTGTACGACCCGGCTGTCGCCGCAAAACAGCACGTTGTGCCGCGACAGTCCGGTCAAAAACACAACACTGCAGGAGCAGGCTATCAAGCCCATAAAGCTCACAGCAAGGAGCGCAGCGGAGACAACGCAGGGCCTTCTCGGCATCCTGGTGCTCAGCCTACTCGGCAGAGGACGCAGCAACCAGTTGCAGCACAGCCACGTGCGGTGGTGCCAGTAGCCAACCCGGTGGAGCTACCTGCAGCTATGCAGGTGGACAGACACGATGATGGATACTCGGCGATGGGGCTGGCAGGCTATGTTGACCCAAGGAACATAGCTGACCGTCCGGGCGAATTCGAAAATACTCCATTTGACCTTTTATGCAAAATTCAAAAATAAATCGTAAAACGGCCATAACTTTTGCATACGACGTCGAAAAAACGCGTTCAATATATCAAAAGAAGCGTGAGCAAATTCCAGATCCAACCTAGGCACCGAGATGGCAGCTGTTGGTGAGACCGCTGGCCACGCTGATAGCCAAAACACCGCTACCACTAGGCCCAAATACAGCACCCCCGCCAAAACCCTTAGAGCTGTTGAGGATGTAGCTGCTGAGTTACCGCATCTCGCTGGTGACGCGCGCGTTAGGCAGCAGGAAAGGCTCAATGAGCTAGTGCTAGAGGCTGGTAGGCAGAACGAGGAGTTCCGGAAAGCCAATCCGGGTGCTGGAGCTTCTCAGGTGGTGCATTCGCATGCGGTCAGATCTAACGATCAGGCCTCATCGCCGCATCCCAGTCGTGAGAGGGACCGGAGTGGCTACTCTAGCAGAGACAGGCAGATGCAGGTGTACGACCCGGCTGTCGCCGCAAAACAGCACGTTGTGCCGCGACAGTCCGGTCAAAAACACAACACTGCAGGAGCAGGCTATCAAGCCCATAAAGCTCACAGCAAGGAGCGCAGCGGAGACAACGCAGGGCCTTCTCGGCATCCTGGTGCTCAGCCTACTCGGCAGAGGACGCAGCAACCAGTTGCAGCACAGCCACGTGCGGTGGTGCCAGTAGCCAACCCGGTGGAGCTACCTGCAGCTATGCAGGTGGACAGACACGATGATGGATACTCGACGATGGGGCTGGCAGGCTATGTTGACCCAAGGAACATAGCTGACCGTCCGGGCGAATTCGAAAATACTCCATTTGACCTTTTATGCAAAATTCAAAAATAAATCGTAAAACGGCCATAACTTTTGCATACGACGTCGAAAAAAACGCGTTCAATATATCAAAAGAAGCGTGAGCAAATTCCAGATCCAACCTAGGCACCGAGATGGCAGCTGTTGGTGAGACCGCTGGCCACGCTGATAGCCAAAACACCGCTACCACTAGGCCCAAATACAGCACCCCCGCCAAAACCCTTAGAGCTGTTGAGGATGTAGCTGCTGAGTTACCGCATCTCGCTGGTGACGCGTGCGTTAGGCAGCAGGAAAGGCTCAATGAGCTAGTGCTAGAGGCTGGTAGGCAGAACGAGGAGTTCCGGAAAGCCAATCTGGGTGCTGGAGCTTCTCAGGTGGTGCATTCGCATGCGGTCAGATCTAACGATCAGGCCTCATCGCCGCATCCCAGTCGTGAGAGGGACCGGAGTGGCTACTCTAGCAGAGACAGGCAGATGCAGGTGTACGACCCGGCTGTCGCCGCAAAACAGCACGTTGTGCCGCGACAGTCCGGTCAAAAACACAACACTGCAGGAGCAGGCTATCAAGCCCATAAAGCTCACAGCAAGGAGCGCAGCGGAGACAACGCAGGGCCTTCTCGGCATCCTGGTGCTCAGCCTACTCGGCAGAGGACGCAGCAACCAGTTGCAGCACAGCCACGTGCGGTGGTGCCAGTAGCCAACCCGGTGGAGCTACCTGCAGCTATGCAGGTGGACAGACACGATGATGGATACTCGGCGATGGGGCTGGCAGGCTATGTTGACCCAAGGAACATAGCTGACCGTCCGGGCGAATTCGAAAATACTCCATTTGACCTTTTATGCAAAATTCAAAAATAAATCGTAAAACGGCCATAACTTTTGCATACGACGTCGAAAAAACGCGTTCAATATATCAAAAGAAGCGTGAGCAAATTCCAGATCCAACCTAGGCACCGAGATGGCAGCTGTTGGTGAGACCGCTGGCCACGCTGATAGCCAAAACACCGCTACCACTAGGCCCAAATACAGCACCCCCGCCAAAACCCTTAGAGCTGTTGAGGATGTAGCTGCTGAGTTACCGCATCTCGCTGGTGACGCGCGCGTTAGGCAGCAGGAAAGGCTCAATGAGCTAGTGCTAGAGGCTGGTAGGCAGAACGAGGAGTTCCGGAAAGCCAATCCGGGTGCTGGAGCTTCTCAGGTGGTGCATTCGCATGCGGTCAGATCTAACGATCAGGCCTCATCGCCGCATCCCAGTCGTGAGAGGGACCGGAGTGGCTACTCTAGCAGAGACAGGCAGATGCAGGTGTACGACCCGGCTGTCGCCGCAAAACAGCACGTTGTGCCGCGACAGTCCGGTCAAAAACACAACACTGCAGGAGCAGGCTATCAAGCCCATAAAGCTCACAGCAAGGAGCGCAGCGGAGACAACGCAGGGCCTTCTCGGCATCCTGGTGCTCAGCCTACTCGGCAGAGGACGCAGCAACCAGTTGCAGCACAGCCACGTGCGGTGGTGCCAGTAGCCAACCCGGTGGAGCTACCTGCAGCTATGCAGGTGGACAGACACGATGATGGATACTCGACGATGGGGCTGGCAGGCTATGTTGACCCAAGGAACATAGCTGACCGTCCGGGCGAATTCGAAAATACTCCATTTGACCTTTTATGCAAAATTCAAAAATAAATCGTAAAACGGCCATAACTTTTGCATACGACGTCGAAAAAACGCGTTCAATATATCAAAAGAAGCGTGAGCAAATTCCAGATCCAACCTAGGCACCGAGATGGCAGCTGTTGGTGAGACCGCTGGCCACGCTGATAGCCAAAACACCGCTACCACTAGGCCCAAATACAGCACCCCCGCCAAAACCCTTAGAGCTGTTGAGGATGTAGCTGCTGAGTTACCGCATGTCGCTGGTGACGCGCGCGTTAGGCAGCAGGAAAGGCTCAATGAGCTAGTGCTAGAGGCTGGTAGGCAGAACGAGGAGTTCCGGAAAGCCAATCCGGGTGCTGGAGCTTCTCAGGTGGTGCATTCGCATGCGGTCAGATCTAACGATCAGGCCTCATCGCCGCATCCCAGTCGTGAGAGGGACCGGAGTGGCTACTCTAGCAGAGACAGGCAGATGCAGGTGTACGACCCGGCTGTCGCCGCAAAACAGCACGTTGTGCCGCGACAGTCCGGTCAAAAACACAACACTGCAGGAGCAGGCTATCAAGCCCATAAAGCTCACAGCAAGGAGCGCAGCGGAGACAACGCAGGGCCTTCTCGGCATCCTGGTGCTCAGCCTACTCGTCAGAGGACGCAGCAACCAGTTGCAGCACAGCCACGTGCGGTGGTGCCAGTAGCCAACCCGGTGGGGCTACCTGCAGCTATGCAGGTGGACAGACACGATGATGGATACTCGGCGATGGGGCTGGCAGGCTATGTTGACCCAAGGAACATAGCTGACCGTCCGGGCGAATTCGAAAATACTCCATTTGACCTTTTATGCAAAATTCAAAAATAAATCGTAAAACGGCCATAACTTTTGCATACGACGTCGAAAAAAACGCGTTCAATATATCAAAAGAAGCGTGAGCAAATTCCAGATCCAACCTAGGCACCGAGATGGCAGCTGTTGGTGAGACCGCTGGCCACGCTGATAGCCAAAACACCGCTACCACTAGGCCCAAATACAGCACCCCCGCCAAAACCCTTAGAGCTGTTGAGGATGTAGCTGCTGAGTTACCGCATCTCGCTGGTGAAGCGCGCGTTAGGCAGCAGGAAAGGCTCAATGAGCTAGTGCTAGAGGCTGGTAGGCAGAACGAGGAGTTCCGGAAAGCCAATCCGGGTGCTGGAGCTTCTCAGGTGGTGCATTCGCATGCGGTCAGATCTAACGATCAGGCCTCATCGCCGCATCCCAGTCGTGAGAGGGACCGGAGTGGCTACTCTAGCAGAGACAGGCAGATGCAGGTGTACGACCCGGCTGTCGCCGCAAAACAGCACGTTGTGCCGCGACAGTCCGGTCAAAAACACAACACTGCAGGAGCAGGCTATCAAGCCCATAAAGCTCACAGCAAGGAGCGCAGCGGAGACAACGCAGGGCCTTCTCGGCATCCTGGTGCTCAGCCTACTCGGCAGAGGACGCAGCAACCAGTTGCAGCACAGCCACGTGCGGTGGTGCCAGTAGCCAACCCGGTGGAGCTACCTGCAGCTATGCAGGTGGACAGACACGATGATGGATACTCGGCGATGGGGCTGGCAGGCTATGTTGACCCAAGGAACATAGCTGACCGTCCGGGCGAATTCGAAAATACTCCATTTGACCTTTTATGCAAAATTCAAAAATAAATCGTAAAACGGCCATAACTTTTGCATACGACGTCGAAAAAACGCGTTCAATATATCAAAAGAAGCGTGAGCAAATTCCAGATCCAACCTAGGCACCGAGATGGCAGCTGTTGGTGAGACCGCTGGCCACGCTGATAGCCAAAACACCGCTACCACTAGGCCCAAATACAGCACCCCCGCCAAAACCCTTAGAGCTGTTGAGGATGTAGCTGCTGAGTTACCGCATCTCGCTGGTGACGCGCGCGTTAGGCAGCAGGAAAGGCTCAATGAGCTAGTGCTAGAGGCTGGTAGGCAGAACGAGGAGTTCCGGAAAGCCAATCCGGGTGCTGGAGCTTCTCAGGTGGTGCATTCGCATGCGGTCAGATCTAACGATCAGGCCTCATCGCCGCATCCCAGTCGTGAGAGGGACCGGAGTGGCTACTCTAGCAGAGACAGGCAGATGCAGGTGTACGACCCGGCTGTCGCCGCAAAACAGCACGTTGTGCCGCGACAGTCCGGTCAAAAACACAACACTGCAGGAGCAGGCTATCAAGCCCATAAAGCTCACAGCAAGGAGCGCAGCGGAGACAACGCAGGGCCTTCTCGGCATCCTGGTGCTCAGCCTACTCGGCAGAGGACGCAGCAACCAGTTGCAGCACAGCCACGTGCGGTGGTGCCAGTAGCCAACCCGGTGGAGCTACCTGCAGCTATGCAGGTGGACAGACACGATGATGGATACTCGGCGATGGGGCTGGCAGGCTATGTTGACCCAAGGAACATAGCTGACCGTCCGGGCGAATTCGAAAATACTCCATTTGACCTTTTATGCAAAATTCAAAAATAAATCGTAAAACGGCCATAACTTTTGCATACGACGTCGAAAAAACGCGTTCAATATATCAAAAGAAGCGTGAGCAAATTCCAGATCCAACCTAGGCACCGAGATGGCAGCTGTTGGTGAGACCGCTGGCCACGCTGATAGCCAAAACACCGCTACCACTAGGCCCAAATACAGCACCCCCGCCAAAACCCTTAGAGCTGTTGAGGGTGTAGCTGCTGAGTTACCGCATCTCGCTGGTGACGCGCGCGTTAGGCAGCGGGAAAGGCTCAATGAGCTAGTGCTAGAGGCTGGTAGGCAGAACGAGGAGTTCCGGAAAGCCAATCCGGGTGCTGGAGCTTCTCAGGTGGTGCATTCGCATGCGGTCAGATCTAACGATCAGGCCTCATCGCCGCATCCCAGTCGTGAGAGGGACCGGAGTGGCTACTCTAGCAGAGACAGGCAGATGCAGGTGTACGACCCGGCTGTCGCCGCAAAACAGCACGTTGTGCCGCGACAGTCCGGTCAAAAACACAACACTGCAGGAGCAGGCTATCAAGCCCATAAAGCTCACAGCAAGGTGCGCAGCGGAGACAACGCAGGGCCTTCTCGGCATCCTGGTGCTCATCCTACTCGGCAGAGGACGCAGCAACCAGTTGCAGCACAGCCACGTGCGGTGGTGCCAGTAGCCAACCCGGTGGAGCTACCTGCAGCTATGCAGGTGGACAGACACGATGATGGATACTCGGCGATGGGGCTGGCAGGCTATGTTGACCCAAGGAACATAGCTGACCGTCCGGGCGAATTCGAAAATACTCCATTTGACCTTTTATGCAAAATTCAAAAATAAATCGTAAAACGGCCATAACTTTTGCATACGACGTCGAAAAAACGCGTTCAATATATCAAAAGAAGCGTGAGCAAATTCCAGATCCAACCTAGGCACCGAGATGGCAGCTGTTGGTGAGACCGCTGGCCACGCTGATAGCCAAAACACCGCTACCACTAGGCCCAAATACAGCACCCCCGCCAAAACCCTTAGAGCTGTTGAGGGTGTAGCTGCTGAGTTACCGCATCTCGCTGGTGACGCGCGCGTTAGGCAGCGGGAAAGGCTCAATGAGCTAGTGCTAGAGGCTGGTAGGCAGAACGAGGAGTTCCGGAAAGCCAATCCGGGTGCTGGAGCTTCTCAGGTGGTGCATTCGCATGCGGTCAGATCTAACGATCAGGCCTCATCGCCGCATCCCAGTCGTGAGAGGGACCGGAGTGGCTACTCTAGCAGAGACAGGCAGATGCAGGTGTACGACCCGGCTGTCGCCGCAAAACAGCACGTTGTGCCGCGACAGTCCGGTCAAAAACACAACACTGCAGGAGCAGGCTATCAAGCCCATAAAGCTCACAGCAAGGTGCGCAGCGGAGACAACGCAGGGCCTTCTCGGCATCCTGGTGCTCAGCCTACTCGGCAGAGGACGCAGCAACCAGTTGCAGCACAGCCACGTGCGGTGGTGCCAGTAGCCAACCCGGTGGAGCTACCTGCAGCTATGCAGGTGGACAGACACGATGATGGATACTCGGCGATGGGGCTGGCAGGCTATGTTGACCCAAGGAACATAGCTGACCGTCCGGGCGAATTCGAAAATACTCCATTTGACCTTTTATGCAAAATTCAAAAATAAATCGTAAAACGGCCATAACTTTTGCATACGACGTCGAAAAAACGCGTTCAATATATCAAAAGAAGCGTGAGCAAATTCCAGATCCAACCTAGGCACCGAGATGGCAGCTGTTGGTGAGACCGCTGGCCACGCTGATAGCCAAAACACCGCTACCACTAGGCCCAAATACAGCACCCCCGCCAAAACCCTTAGAGCTGTTGAGGATGTAGCTGCTGAGTTACCGCATCTCGCTGGTGACGCGCGCGTTAGGCAGCGGGAAAGGCTCAATGAGCTAGTGCTAGAGGCTGGTAGGCAGAACGAGGAGTTCCGGAAAGCCAATCCGGGTGCTGGAGCTTCTCAGGTGGTGCATTCGCATGCGGTCAGATCTAACGATCAGGCCTCATCGCCGCATCCCAGTCGTGAGAGGGACCGGAGTGGCTACTCTAGCAGAGACAGGCAGATGCAGGTGTACGACCCGGCTGTCGCCGCAAAACAGCACGTTGTGCCGCGACAGTCCGGTCAAAAACACAACACTGCAGGAGCAGGCTATCAAGCCCATAAAGCTCACAGCAAGGAGCGCAGCGGAGACAACGCAGGGCCTTCTCGGCATCCTGGTGCTCAGCCTACTCGGCAGAGGACGCAGCAACCAGTTGCAGCACAGCCACGTGCGGTGGTGCCAGTAGCCAACCCGGTGGAGCTACCTGCAGCTATGCAGGTGGACAGACACGATGATGGATACTCGGCGATGGGGCTGGCAGGCTATGTTGACCCAAGGAACATAGCTGACCGTCCGGGCGAATTCGAAAATACTCCATTTGACCTTTTATGCAAAATTCAAAAATAAATCGTAAAACGGCCATAACTTTTGCATACGACGTCGAAAAAACGCGTTCAATATATCAAAAGAAGCGTGAGCAAATTCCAGATCCAACCTAGGCACCGAGATGGCAGCTGTTGGTGAGACCGCTGGCCACGCTGATAGCCAAAACACCGCTACCACTAGGCCCAAATACAGCACCCCCGCCAAAACCCTTAGAGCTGTTGAGGATGTAGCTGCTGAGTTACCGCATCTCGCTGGTGACGCGCGCGTTAGGCAGCGGGAAAGGCTCAATGAGCTAGTGCTAGAGGCTGGTAGGCAGAACGAGGAGTTCCGGAAAGCCAATCCGGGTGCTGGAGCTTCTCAGGTGGTGCATTCGCATGCGGTCAGATCTAACGATCAGGCCTCATCGCCGCATCCCAGTCGTGAGAGGGACCGGAGTGGCTACTCTAGCAGAGACAGGTAGATGCAGGTGTACGACCCGGCTGTCGCCGCAAAACAGCACGTTGTGCCGCGACAGTCCGGTCAAAAACACAACACTGCAGGAGCAGGCTATCAAGCCCATAAAGCTCACAGCAAGGAGCGCAGCGGAGACAACGCAGGGCCTTCTCGGCATCCTGGTGCTCAGCCTACTCGGCAGAGGACGCAGCAACCAGTTGCAGCACAGCCACGTGCGGTGGTGCCAGTAGCCAACCCGGTGGAGCTACCTGCAGCTATGCAGGTGGACAGACACGATGATGGATACTCGGCGATGGGGCTGGCAGGCTATGTTGACCCAAGGAACATAGCTGACCGTCCGGGCGAATTCGAAAATACTCCATTTGACCTTTTATGCAAAATTCAAAAATAAATCGTAAAACGGCCATAACTTTTGCATACGACGTCGAAAAAACGCGTTCAATATATCAAAAGAAGCGTGAGCAAATTCCAGATCCAACCTCACTAGCCTTCGGCCTGTGAGCTTTTTTCACAATCGCCAAATTCCAAAAGGAAAAAAAAGTTATTTGAGACAGACTAAATTTTCCTACATAATCAATTTAATTAAATAAATTCAAAATTCAAAAAAAATAAAAATGTTTTTTTTTTCGAGAAAAGATAATAAGGATGTCATATTTGGATTCCTCGTATTCTTGTGATCAATTTAGACATATCATTTGTCGAATTTGGAATTACGGATTTGTATATATGGTGCAATAGTTAAGAGGATTGATAGTACTATACTAACAAGAAAGAATGAGGGAGTCATGGGTAGAGTAGTGGGATGGAACTAAGAAGTTAAGCGTGCTCGGGCTAGAGTAGTGGGAGGATGGGTGACCGAGCGGGAAGTGGGCATTCAAAGATGAAAAAAAAAGAAAAAAAAAGGAAAAAATTCTACAGCGTGTTTAGAGGTTCCTCGAATTCAAATGTTTTGAAATTTTGAAAAAAAATAATGCGAAAAAATTTATTTACGAAATTTCAAAATTTCAGACTTACCGCTGGCGAACAAGACTGTGTTCGCCAGCGGTAACTAGATAGCGTTGGCGAACAAGACTTGTTCGCCAGCGGTAACCCCTTACCACTGGCGGTGTACTGCTGGCGAACACTTGTTCGCCAGCGGTAGCTTGTTTTTGTTCGTCACTGGTAAGCGTTTTCCTACTAGTGCCAACCCGGGTAGCTACGCCTTGGTGCTGGATCCCACCTTCTTGGGTACTCAGAAGAACGTCAGGTTCAGCAAGGTGCTGATTGACAACGGCAGCAGCATCAACATCATGTACAGAGACACGCTCGAGAAGCTCGGAATGGCCGAGAAGATGCTGCTACCCAGCAGAACCACTTTCCACGGCATTGTGCCAGGAGTCTCTTGTTCTCAAATGGGCCGCGTGTGGATAGATGTTCTATTCGGCACCAGGGAGAACTGCCGCACAGAGAGCCTGCAATTCGAGGTAGTTGATCACCAGAGCCCCTACCACGCCCTACTCGGCAGGCCTGCTCTCAGCAAGTTCATGGCCTCTACTCATGCTGCATATTTGAAGATGAAGATCCCTGGTCCCAATGGCGTGATCACCATCTCGGGTGATTACAAGAAATCTATGGAATGTGCCTCTGCTGGTTCTCAATTGGCGGAGTCCATGGTGATTGCCGCCGAGAAGAAGAAGATATACGAGGTGGTGGCTATGGCGTAGTCCGCGCAAGGTGGCGCACCTGGCATGCCGAGTTCCCAGTATGGGACGGCGTTCCAGGCATCCCAGGAGACGAAGAAGATTCAGGTCGACCCCGAGTTCCCCGACCGTGTTGCCATCATTGGCTCGGGGTTGGAGGAGAAATAGGAAAGCGATCTCATCCACTTCCTCCGTGAGAATCGGGACGTGTTTGCCTGGTCCAATGAGGATTTACCAGGTGTCCCGGGGGAGTTGGTTGAGCACTCACTACATGTGCGCCCTGACGCCAAACTAGTGAAGCAGGTGAAAGTGCAATATGATCAACTAGAGGGGGGGTGAATAGGTGACCTACAAATTTTACTTCGTTTTCACTTTTAATGGGGGCTTTAAGAAAGTAAATGCTTGATTACCTAAATGTGCAACTAAGTGAATACCCTAGGTGGTACGGAACAAGTAGCAGCGGAAATAAAGGAACGGTACAAGATAACAACAAGTGAAAAACACGGAGACAAGCATATGTTTCCCGTAGTTCCTTCTTAAAAGAAGTACGTCTACGTTGGAGAGGTGGGGAGCCACCTAGGCGCTCCTCAATAGCACGGATGTGCACACCTTGTTCTCCTTGAGCTTCTCCGGTGAGGGAGATTCTCGTTTCCACTATGAGGTTGACTTGAAGGCGTTGACCAAACCTTTACAAGGGGTTGAGGCTACTCCACAAGTGAGATGGAGGCTCTCAACAATCGAAGCTTCTTGCTACAAGGTGGAAGCTACAAGCACTAGGGTTTCCCTTGGATGACAAAGCAACCAAGAGATTACAAGATCCCAAGAGTTGTGGTGTGGGTACACACGTTTTGGCTTGGTGGAAAGGTAGATCTAGTCGTCCTCCATGAGATCCTTGAAGGGCATCGAGTTTGGTTGTAGGAGGAGGGAGATCGGGGCGTTTTGAGCTCTACAACAATGGAGGAGAGAGAGGAATGGACGAGCTACCTATCTAGAGGAAGAAGACAGCTATTTATAGGCTCCTCCAATTTCTGAACGTTGCAGTCCTCTAGGGCCGGAATATTCCGGTGCTAGCACCGGAAATTTCCGGTCAGCTTGGGCCGGATTTTTGAATAGTCCGGGGGGCGGATATTTGAAATATCCGGGGGCGTAAATTTCCGCCCCAATACTCCGCCCCCCTCTCTGCGTGCGGGCACCAGCTCGTTGCCGAAATCTGCTAAGGACCAGGGGCCGGATATTTGCACCGGAAATTTCCGGGGCAAATTTCCGCCCCACCTTCTGTGCGCGGGCACTTGGGAGAACTCCATTTTTCGCTAAGTCCCAGAGGGCCGGATTTTTGCACCGGAAATTTCCGGGGCAAATTTCCGCCCTGGCTTCTGTCCGCGGGCAGTGAAAACACTTAGTAATTTTTCGAGATGCCAGAAGAGGGCCGGAATATTCCGGTGCAGGGGCCAGATATTCCGCCCCATAGGCACCGGAAATTCCGGTGTGTATCCTGAAAAATCCGGTGGCATAGAAACCAGAGTGTAGGCCTTCTCTTTGATCTTCCGTCAAGAATATAACAATAAGCATCTGAGATAATAGCTGCACAGACTAAAACAACACTGTTAGATAGATGATACCCGTGTTATCATCATCACCAAAATCATTAGAGGGATCATGAGCTTTCAGCAGGCTATGCACCGCTTCGGAGATGAGAGAAGGAAGGCCATCGGTGATCAGATCACCAAGCTGTTGATAAGCAATTTCATCATGGAGGTGTTGCATCCGGATTTGCTAGCCAATCCGGTCATGGTTGAGAAGAAGAAGGAAGACCCCAAGGCCGCTACCGCGTAGCGCATGTGCGTCGACTACACCGACTTGAACAAGGCATGCCCCAAGGATCCCTTTCCGCTACCCCGCATCGATGAGGTGATCGATTCCACTGCCGGTTGTGAGTTTTTTTCTTTCATAGATGCCTACTCTGGCTTTCATCAGATAGCTCTCAACCCCGCTGATCAAATAAAGACTGCTTTCATTACCCCGTACGGGGCTTATTGCTATCGTGTCATGTGCTTCGAGTTGCCGAATGCTGGTGCTACTTATCAGAGATGCATGCAGAAATGCTTGCATGACCAACTCAGCAAGAATGTGCAGGTGTACGTAGATGACATTGTCATCAAAATGAATAAAACACATACTCTGCTTAGTGACCTTGAGGAAACTTTTGCCAACTTGCGCAAGTACAAGATGAAGCTGAACCCGAGTAAATGCACCTTCGGCGTCCCAGCTGGCAAGTTGCTTGGCTTCTTGGTATCCAGTCGGGGCATTGAGGCCAATCCTTCAAAGATAAAAGCTATTGAGAGCATGTCTTTGCCGAGATCCCTGAAGGATGTGCAAAAATTCACTGGTTGCTTGGCATCTCTGAGCCGCTTCTTGGGAAGAATGGGAGAGAAGGCCCTGCCCCTGTATCAATTGATGAAGAAAGTGACAAGTTCGTCTGGACACCGCAAGCGGATGTAGCATTCAATGAGCTGAAGGAAATGCTGGGTAGCGCTCCCATCTTGGCTAGTCCGCTACCCAAAGAGCCAATGTTGTTATATATTGCCGCTACCAACCGGGTAGTCAGTGTGGTGATAGTGGTGGAGCGAGAAGAGGAAGGCAAGAGTGTGCAGCGGCCATTATATTATCTCAGTGAGGTGTTGTCCAGCTCCAAGCAGAACTATCCGCACTACCAGAAGATGACTTATGGCGTGTACATGGGCGCCAAGAAGCTGAAGCACTATTTCCAAGAGCATCATATCACTGTGGTGAGTTCTGCTCCCGTCTCGGATATCATGGGCAACAAGGAAGAGAGTGGTAGAGTAGCCAAGTGGGCAATCGAACTGGCCGCGTACGCCCCCGCGTATGCGAGAAGAGAAGCCATCAAGTCTCAGATTTTGGCGGAATTTCTTGTGGATTGGGCTGAGGTGCATTATGATCCTCCTACTCCGGTATCCAACTACTGGAGGATGCATTTTGATGGCTCCAAAGTGAAGGAAGGCCTTGGCGCTGGCGTGGTGCTTACGTCACCCAAGCGAGATCAACTCAAGTACGTGCTGCAAATCCACTTCAAGGCATCAAATAATGTAGCAGAGTACGAGGCTGTGGTACACGGTTTGAAGGTGGCAAAGGAAGTTGCAGTGCAGCGCATCATATGCTATGGCGACTCGGATCTGGTTGTGCAGCAAGTTTCAGGTACTTGGGATGCTCTAGATGCCAACATGGCTTCATACCGCTTCCTGGTGCAAACCATGACGGGATTCTTTGAAGGCTGCGAGTTCGAACACATCCACCGAGCAGAGAATGAAGCAGCTGGTGAGCTGTCCAAGTTGGGGTCTTCTCGGCAATACATTTCGGCTGGGATTGCTCTGGAGAATTTGATAAAGCCATCCATCAAGACATCCCCTAACTCGGAGTCCATTTTCGTTCCTGCTCTGCCTAATGAGGAAGATGTTCCAATGGAGATTGATTGGGAAGGTGCTAAAGAGAACCCGGGGACTGCAGTCTCCATCCCGGGGACTGGCGCCTGCAACCCGGGGACTGCCCCTCTCAACTCGGGGACTGTCGCATTCATTGAGGAAGTCCTTGCAAACCGTTCGGGGCTTTAAAGAATCAACCCCAACTCATAAGAAGATGCAATGGCGGCCGTACCGATGGAATTGGACGAACCAGTGTTTCCCGCGCGGGAGACACTGAGTTGGGCTATGCCCATATTATCCTTTCTAAGGGACGGCACCTTACCGGATGATGAGGTTACTGCAAGGCAAATTCAGAGAAGATCCAAGGGCTATACCATCTTCAGAGAAGTGTTGCATAAAAGAAGTCCCACTGGCGTGTTGCAACGCTGCGTGGAACCAGAAGAGGAGAAGAAATTCTGGTGGAAATACATCAAGGAGAATGCGGGCATCACGCCTCTTCTCGGGCTCTGGTCAAGAAGGCTTTTCGACATGGTTTCTTTTGGCTCACTGCCTTGAAGCAAGCTGAAGATATTGTGAGGAAGTGCAACGGCTGCCAGAGATTCGCAAGTAAGATCCACATGCCTGCTTCCGAGTTGAAAACCATTCCCATTACCTGGCCATTTGCTGTTTGGTGTTTGGATATGGTTGGTCCCTTCAAGCCGGCTAGAGGCAACATGACTCACATTTTGGTCATGGTTGATAAGTTCACCAAGTGGATTGAAGTGAAACCTATTCGGAAGTGTGATGGAGCCACAGCTGTGAGTTTCCTGAAGGATGTGATCCTGAGATACAGCTACCCACATAGCATCATCACGGATAATGGCACGAATTTCGCTGAGGGCGCCATGGTAAGGTTCTGCAGAGATAAGCGCATCCGGCTAGATGTCGCGTCCATCGCGCATCCCGCCTCCAATGGGCAGGTGGAAAGAGCAAATGGCATGGTGCTTTCAGGCATAAAGCCAATGCTGATTGAGCCGCTGCTGAAAACACCTGGGTGTTGGTTAGACGAGTTGCCAGCGGTGTTGTGGAGTCTAAGGACTACCCCTAACCGGTCAGCCGGCTACACGCCATTCTTCTTGGTTTACGGGGCTGAGGTCGTGTTGCCAATTGACCTAGAGCATGACTCCCCCCGAGTAACCCTCTACACTGAGACGGAGGCGAGAGAAGCTCGAGAAGATGACGTTGACCTGCTGTAAGAAAAAAGAGAGCTTACTCTGTCACATTCAGCTGTTTACCAGCAAAACTTGAGGCGCTATCATAGCCGGAAAGTGAACCCAAGGGTTTTCCAAGAAGGAGACATGGTGCTTAGGCTCGTGCAGCGCATAGCCGGGATGCACAAGCTATATCCTCCGTGGGAAGGGCCATTCATTGTGAGCAAGGCTCTACACAATGATTCCTATTATCTTGTTGACGTACAGCCACCACAGAAGAACATGCCGGATAAAGCTGGAGAGGAATCTAAGCGCCCCTGGAATGTAGCTCTACTCCGTCGCTTTCATTCGTGAGCAAAAATGTGTATGTACTCTCTTACCCGAGTTAAACCTCTACTCTCCAATCTGAAATTGAACTCGGGGACTGCCCTCGTCCAAAATTCTCCATGTGTTTCTTTTCTGCTTTACCTTTGTCTACTCGGTTGCTCTGCTTAGAATTTCATAAGTGCATTTGGTACTGTGTTTAAACCTAAAAGCCAACTCTTCGACTCTGCTGCTGTCCGAAACCCGGCTTCATGGCAAGCAAGAGAACAAGCTAGAGGTCAATGAGCACAAGAAAAATGACTAAGGAAAAGAGGAGTGCAGGAACCGAGTAGAGCGTTCTTTACTGCTTTTCGTTAACTTTTTTCGGCTATGTGGTGGGTAGCGTTACTATGATTGTTTCTAAGTGGCTAAGTATTTGAAACTCCAACTTTTGAACTCTTGTGACTCGACTACCAAAAAAGCAACAAGTTGCAGGTAAGAGCTGAGATAAAAAGGAAGAGCGGATAAAAAATGCAACTCGGGGACTTGCATGATAACGCAACTCGGCACCGAGCTAAGATTGCTCAAATATTGAAGTATAAAACATCAAACTGGAATAAAAACTGAGTAGCAACGGAAGTAAATAATTGTTTGATACATATGCACCCGGCATCCCGGGGATCTGATAAAAGTTCTAGAGCATAAGCGTTTGCAGGAGGTCACTGGTTGGAAGTAGCAGTGTTGTCTAGATTGGCGTTGGCAGCATCAGCTTCAGTGTTGGCAGCGGCTTGCTCGGAGGTGGCAGTGGCCACCGAGATGGGGTCGGTGGCTGAAGTGGAAGCAGCAGACTGAGTGCGGAGTAGCGCCGCGTCATCAAGTGTCGCGCCAGAGGAGGAGCCCAGCTCGGGAGCCGCATCCTGGATCACCATCTCGGTGGTGATGGTGGCATCTTGGCTCTCAGCTCCCAGCTCCTCGTCGCTATCCGCAACAGCCTTGCCCTTCCCCTTCCCGGATCCCTCCTCGGCACCAGTGTTTTCGAAGACACTCAAGTCCTCCGACTCGGTGTCCTCATCCTCATCTTAATCTTCATCTTCATCCTCGCTTTCCACCTCGGTGTCAGGCTCGGTGGGGCCGTCGATGAAGAGGGCAGTGTCTGCGTAGGAGGCGATCTCGTACGCAACTGCCTTGCGGCGAGACACGCAGTCGGGATCGTCTTTCCACTTCGAGTCCTGGCGCACCTCAAGGATGGTGTCGAGGTTTAGGTTCTTGTACCAGCTGCAGATGAATAGAAGCAGCAGATCGGCGCCTGCCCGAGCTGCGGACGCACGCCATTTCTTCAGCTCGGCCTTTGCACCATTGAGCTTCTCGGAGAGCGCGCGAATAGTCTTTGGCGCAGAGTCACGAGGCCAGAATAGATCGTGAAGCTTGAAGGCTGTGGACACCATGTCGGTGCCCAAGCCCCTAAGCTGGCGGAGCTGTGACTGGATGCTCGTGAGGTTGTCCTCGATTGTAGACTTGGTGTTCATGGGCAATCCTTTCTCAGCTCGAACTTCTTCCGCCTTAGCCAGAGCAGGTGTGCAAGCCGTGCAGAGATCAGGGAAGATTTCTGAGAGTGCTATCAGAAATGGTTAGAAACGGAGGCAGAGAAGAGATCCAAATCAAGCCAAACAGAAGAAGAAGGAAACATACAAGAGCAGAGAAGCGCAAACTTACTGTTGAGTTCGACGAGTAGCGCTTCCAGCTTTCTCTTCCAGGCCTCCTCATCGGCAATGTGCCTATCTTCGACTTGGCGCGCGTTGGAAAGCTGGAGCATGAGGTCTGAATTGCACTTCTTCAGCACCTCAATCTCCGTCTCGAGCGTCTTCTCTCTGGCTTTGCTCGTTGTCCTGGTCGCCAAGGCATCCTGGAGAGTTTCCTTCAGCTTGACCAGCATCTGTTCGAACTCGGCGCGCTCTGCGTCG